>WOXC01006799.1:0-489641 GCA_011680675.1 Gymnobelideus leadbeateri | reverse complement strand
CAGATTGCTCTCCAGAATGGTTGGATAAGTTCACAACTCCACCAGCAATGTATTAGTGTTCCAATTTGTCCACATCCTCTCCAGCATTTGTCACTTTCTTGTTTTGTCATCTTAGCCAATCTGACTGGAGGGATGTGGTATCTCAGAGTTGTTTTGATTTGCATTTCTCTAATTAATAGTGATTTAGATCATTTCTTCATATGCTTATAGATATCTTTAATTTCTTTCTCTGAAAACTTCCTGTTCATATCCTTTGACCATTTATCAATTGGGGAATGACTTGTATTCATATAGATTTGGCTCAATTCTCTATAAATTTTAGAGATGAGTCCTTTATCAGAGGCACAAGTTGTAAAAATTCTTTCCCAATTTCCCACCTCCCTCTTGATCTTGGTTACATTGGCTTTGTTTGTACAGAAGCTTTTCAATTTAATGTAATCAAAATTATCCATTTTGCATTTTATAATGCTCTCTAATTCTTGTTTGGTCCTAAAGTCTTCCCCTCTCCACAGATCTGTCAGGTAAACTATTCCTTGCTTTCCCAAATTGCTTACAGTATCATCCTTTACACCTAGATCATGCACCCATTTGGACTTGATTTTGGTATATGGTGTTAGATAATGGTCTATGCCCAGTTTCTGCCATACTGTATTCCAGTTTTCCCAGCAGTTTTTGTCAAATAGTGCATTCTTATCCCCAAAACTGGGGTCTTTGGGTTTATCGAACAATAGATTGCTATATTCATTAACTGCTGGGTCTCCTGCACCTAATCTATTCCATTGATCCACTACTCTACACTTCTGCCAGTACCAAGCAGTTTTGATGACTGCTGCTGTATAATACAGATTAAGATCTGGCATAGCTAGTCCACTTTCCCTAGCATTTCTTTTCATTAATTCCCTTGATATTCTAGACCGTTTGTTTTTCCAAATAAATTTTGTTATTATTTTGTCTAACTCTAGAAAGTAGTTTTTTTAGTAAATTGATTGGTATGGCACGAACATAACTTTTAAAGGTCAGGATTTATATTGGAATGTTACTTGTAGAAATTGTAATCTCACCTGGAATATAAATCAGTTGTCCTGTATGACTGAACATAAGGCAAATCCTCCCATCCTGGGATGGCCATTTCTTCTTCTAAATTGCTTCTGCCTCCAAATGGAGGTCTGATACCTTGCGATCCCATCCTTGCCACCAAATGTAGCACCATGAAATATTTACACCACCGACTGTGACTATAAATATTCCCGCATAGTGCTAGAGCACAAAATAGAACAGACACCTTATATAGAAAACAGAAGCAAAATATTTATTCAGCTAGCAGAAAACCAAATCCCAGACCCAGTAAGTCCATTCCATCATAGTAGCAAAGAAGTTAATAAGCCACAAAGCAGCAGAGTCACACCATCCTTTATCCTTTCCACAAACCAATGCAAGACCAATATTTTACTCACAAACCTGTCTGATAACCTGCAACTTGTCCTCTCCTCCTTCCAGTCTAGCCAGCTCTGACTCCCAGCTTCCTTTGGGCTCTGCTCTACCCTTTTACAAACTCCTTCCCCACAGGCTCCACATGATTACACTCAGCCTAGTGGGGGCAAAATATATTTTCAAAGTAGGGTTCCATGTGATTACATTTACCCTATAAGGGAGTAGAGTATATTGTCAAAGAGGTAAGGTCTTCATATTCCCTTAGGCTTATTAAGGGCAGGGAAGATCTTCACATTCCCATGACCGTTTCCTGCACACAGACACAAACATGCACACACATGAATATAGATGTAGATTTTCTCCTCCTATGGCCTGTAAGTGGAGCAGAGATTGGGGTATGATCAGGTAAGGCCCTGAGAAAGGTGAGTTTTTTTAAAAAGATGACATTGAAGTGATCAATGCCCTTTAGTATTTCCAATAAAATGACATCATCAAGTAGCTCACTCTTCCCCCAAACTACCTTTAACAAAACCTGTCTTGTCAGGACTAGATTTCAAGAAATCATAAATCAAGACACCATGAGAAGGGAGTTAATTTTCTCAGTTAAAAAAAAAAGTCCTAGGGGGTAGGCTAGGTGGCCTAGTGAATAGAGCACTGGCCCTGGAGTCGGGAGGACCTGAGTTCAAATCCCACCTCAGACACTTAATACTTACTAGCCCTGTGTGTGGGATGACTTGCAGTTTCCCCATTCTGAATATCATATGTACATTCTTATTACTTCCTTGTATTTTGTAACTAAGTTCAGTATTGTCTCCCCATATAGTGTGCATTTCAAGGTAATGTAAGAGCTATTGAGTATTAATACAACTGATTAGATTAACTACTGAGACCAAATTAGAGGTGCTTTTAGTTTGGGGAAAGGAATGGCAGTGTGAGAGGTAGCAAAGGGTTAAGTTTCTATAGAACTGCAAGAATTGCTGAAACAAGACTCCTGATAAAAGTACCAGAGAGTAGCCTTGGGAAGAGTTGAGGCAGAAGCCTTGGGAGGAAGGTGAGTTCCCAGTTCCCAGAGAACTCCTACATAATACTAAAATGAAATGATGTAAGGGGCGGCTAGGTGTTGCAGTGAATAGAGTGCCGGCCCTGGAGTCAGAAGGACCTGAGTTCGGAGCCGGCCTCGACACTTAATCCCCACAAACAAAAACCTAGCCGTGTAACCTTGGGCAAGTTACTTAACCCCAATTGCCCTAAAGGGGTGGCTAGGTGGCACAGTGAGTAAGAGCGCCGGCCTCGGAGTTGGGATGACCCGAGATCAAATCCGGCCTCAGAAAATGAGCACCCACACATAAATAATGACTAGCCGTGTAACCTTGAGCAAGTTACTTAACCCCAATTGCTTAAAAAAAAAAAATGAAATAATGTAGATCAAAGGAGCTGGTGGCAGCAGGTGGATTGGACCAATCAGAAAGCAGACAGTAGTCTTGGGACACTGAGGCCCAGGTAAGGACACATCTAGTTTGGACTGAAGGGGGTTCAGTATTCTGAGGTTGTTACTGGGCTTGTGTAGTGAACTTCATGTATTATGTAAATTACCTAACAAAATTAGAGCCTCATTAATAATAATTAGTTTTGGGAGGGTCAAGTAAACCTTGCTTACATAACCCAACTTTAGCTTCTGTACCAAGGCCTCCTCGATCTGGGGACTGTGCCAGTGACTGGACAACTCGATTCTAGGAGATTCTAATAAATCTTTCTACCTTCACTTTGAGAGGTCTCTAAGTGATCAATTTGGGTTAAGGTCTCTGTACCCCAAAGACCTGTGACCTTGGACAAGTCACTTAACCCCAATTCCCTTGCCTTCCCACCTCCTAAAAGCCAAAAAAAAAAAAAAATCCTAGAATAATTAAGCAGGGATCACAAAAAAATCTAGTCCCCAAATCCCAGACATCTTGGGAGGTTTAAGGGATCAAAATTAATACTCCTTTGGACAGAACACCCAGACGTGTGGGTATGAGTCCTGTCCACCTGGCAGTTTGGCTAAAAGAGGCAGACAGGTGATGAGGGATGAAAATTCCTATTGTTCATTCCCTTAAGCTCACCAGCATGGAGGGACATGGAATCAGAGCTTGAATTCTGACTGACTGAGCTGTTGAGGAAGACCTAGATATTCTTAGAGCAATCCCTACTCAGGCTGTCTGTGTCACTCAGAAATGTGACTTCAATATATTTTAAACCATAGCATGGGAAAGGGAGTTTCTGAGTCTAATGGGTTGTAAATACAAAACGAGACAAGAGAACTGACAAAGTGTCCATTGAAATGACAGTCCCTGGATATCTGTGTGTCCCCTAGATAGCATATGGTCAGGCGATACCATGAGAAGGAAAGTCCCACTATCCAAGCCAGTGTCACAAACAGGAAGAGTGCTGCTGGTCAGCAGCATGAGAATGTTTTCCATCCTTGGTTCTCAAAGCAAGGAGGGCAGTGTGCCAGCAGGGGGACAGCTCTGATCCTGGGTCACTGAGGCTCTGACTGGTCTCATCGAATCTGGGATCCCAAAGCCCGCTGTGCCTCTTGGGTCTCTGTTGAAAGATGTGGAGGGTATGAGACAGATAGAAGAGGAAGAAAGGGAGGGAGTGCAGTCGTCTTCCGGTTCAGATGGTCTCCATTTCCCAGTCTGGCCCCTGGGGGGTTCCCTGCCCCTCGGTCTTGAGTAGACCTCCCATCACTCCCTAATTTCCTGGCTCACCCGCACCAGGTTTCCCACTGGATAACACTTTCCCAGACTTAAGACTTGGCCCAGAGGATCCCAGGAGCCCTGCTTTCAGCCTTCCTGTCAGCCCCACGTGACTGTCTCCCAGCCCCCTAATCTCCGACCTCTTGGTTAGGAATTCCCTTGTCTTGCCTCAGATCCAACCCATGATCTGCACCCAGGGCTCTGGAGCTGGTTCCCTGTTAGATCCCCGGCATGTGGCTCCATGTCTCCAGCTTCCCTTTAGGGATTCCAAACCATCCAATTCCAATTCCACCAGAGGGTCCCCACATTCCGCCCCCCCCACCCAGGTCCTTCTTAGATCTCAGGACATTGTCCTCCTGCTTCCCCAGGCTCAGTGTCCCCCTGGAGCCCTTCTGCCTCTCCAGTGTCTCTGACTTCCCTCCATGATCCATGTTAGATGGTCTTCCCTCCCAGACCCTAGCCCTGCTCCCTGTCCCCAGGACTCCTGCTCCCCTGCCTCAGGACCCCTGCCAAGGGGCTCTTTCCCAGTCTGGATTTTGTCTCCCAGTCTAAGGCTTCCCCTGGTCACTCCCTGGGCTCCATTCAAAAGCTTTCTCCATCCTCAACCTTCTGTAGCTTGCCTCCTAAGTCAAGGAATGGGTCTGTACTGTAGATAATGGGTATATGAGTCAGGGATAGGGGATGCTGGGAGGGCAGAGGACCCTTTGGAGGGAGAGCTCTGACTGAGGGGCTATTGAATCTTTGAATGATCTCATCCCATCTGGGTCCCAAGCCCCCTCTGCCTCTTGGGTCTCTCTGGGAGAATGGGGAGGTGGGGAGAAGAAAATGAACCAGAAAGGGAGGGAAGTAGTCTTCCAGTTTTGACCATCTTCCTTTCAAAGCCTGACCCTCCCTCCTTCTCCCTTTCCCTGTAGGGTAGAGTCTCTCTCCTGAGGGCAGGGCCAGGGCCTTTGTGCCTCCCCTGGGGCCTCACCCTCTGTATATTCCTGTAAGCCAGCCAGCTGCCCAGGAAGAGAAGAGCCAGACCTCTCCCCCTGTGGGATCCTCCTTCCTGCCCAGCTCAGCCTACAGAGGACCCAGGCCTGGCCCCAGCAGGGAGCCTGGAGCCAGAGGGAATGGCCCCTGGGAGCAGCAGCTCCCCTGTCCAGGTGAGTGCAGGCTGTGCACAGACATCAGCCAGTGAGGCCATTGCCACAGACCTGCAGGGTGGTCTGTAAAGCTGCCAGTGTGTCCTCATGGGCTGTTTCTTTACAGAAATAGGCATGAAATTGAAAAAGGTGGTAACAACCCTGGCCTGCTCTCTGCTTCTCTGGGTTAAACACTCACTGGCTCTGTGGCATTTGGAGCACTAACTCCTCCCTCCCCTCCAGTTCTATCTCCTCCATCCCCTCTCAGGGTGACTGTCCTCTGGCTCTCCCAGGAGCACACCTTCCTCTGTGGCATTTGGAGCACTAACTCCTCCCTCCTCACATTGCTGCCTCTCCTGTTTGTTTTGAAGTTCTGTCTCATTAGGTCACACAAGTGTCCTCAGTCTCCCTGAATCCTCCCATTTGCCCTTTCTTGGGTCCAGTCCATAAGGATTACTTCTTTTGGGCTTGTTTTTCAGTCGTGTCAACTCTTCAGATCTTCATGACCCCATTTGGGTTGTTCTTGGCAGAGAGCCTGGGGTGGTTCCTCATTCCTTCTCAATCTCATTTGACAGAGGAAGAAACTGAGGCAAAAGGGGTTAAGTCTGCTAGTGTCTGAGTAAGATTTGAGCTCAGGGCCTCCTGAGTCCAGGGCCAGCTGTCTATCCACAGTGCCATGTAGCTACCCCAATATGTCAGCAGCTTTGTCCAAAGGAGTTCTGAACAGTAACAGATGGAGTTAACTGAGAGGCAAGGCTCTAGGACTAGGAAAAGGATTTTTTCAGAAAGTGAAATTCGAGCTGAGACTTGAAGAATGCCCAAAGCCATGGTTAAGATAGAGAACTTTCCAGTCATGGTAGACAGCCATTGGAAAAGTTCAGTGTCAGGAGATGGGGGGTTTTAGTCAAGAATCAGCCAGAAGGCCAGTGTTCCTAGGTCAGAGAAGAGGCAGAGTAGGCGAGTGAGGTGTAGGAAGGTGTAGAAAGACTATGTGTCACCTTCTTCACCTTACGCACTCTCTTCATTTAATCCTGTTGCATGCGTACTCAGGGTCCTTGCTAGGACAGACTGAATAAGGCAGCACCAGCTGCAGACAGACAGGTAAGCTGCCCCTTTTTTGTATCCCCCCAAAGGGCAACATCCACCAGGAGCAGGGGATGGACACAGGTGTTCCGTGGATGTCAAGTATATGGTCATTTTGATGGGATTTGGTTTAAAATTTTTGAGGCAATGTTCACTAATGATATTGCCTTTGAGTTTTCTTTCTGTGTTTTAACTTTCCCTAGTTTAGGTCATTGGTCTATATTTGTCTCATCATGAAAAGATTCTGTTTGGATCTTTTCTCTTTTTAATTTAATATTTTATTTTTCCCCAAGTCCATGTAAAAATTATTTTTACTATTCATTATTGGAAAATTTTGAATTCTAAATTCTCTCCCTCCTTTGCTCCCACTGTCCTTTCCCCTCTCATTTGGAAGGCAAAAAATTCAATACAGGTTATACATGTGCTGTCATGCAAAACATATTTCTAGGTCTGTCATGGTATGAAAGAAAACATGAAGTAATCAAAGCTAGCTATGACCATGTGAACAAATGTTCTAAATCACTACTGACTGGAGAAATGGACATTAAAACAATTCTGCAATACTACCTCAAACCTATTAGATTGGCTAATAGGAAAAAAATGACAATGACAAATGTTGGAGAGGATGATGGGAGATTGATGTTGGTGAAGTGAAGTGAACTGTGCCTAAAGGACTGAGGAAACCTTCGTCCCCTTCGACCCAGCAATACTACCGATAGGTCTACATCCCAAAGAGAGAAAAAACAAAAAGGAGAAGGACCTAGCTTTGATTACTTCATCTGAAATCTGACCCCAGATTTTTTTTTTATCATTTATCAATTTGGCTATAGCTCTTATTTTTATAAATTTGATTCATTTCTCCATCTATTTGGGGGATGAGGCCTTTTTCAGAGAAACTTGTTTCATAAGTTTTTTTACAGTTATGTTTGCTATTTCCTTTCATTCTCTTCTTCCCCCATCCCCCTCTTTATTCTATTCTATCTCTCCTTTCACCCTGACCTTCTTCAAACAGTTTGGCTTCTGCTATTGGCTTCCCCTCCCAATCTCCCCTCCCTTCTATCAGTACTCCCCCTTCCCTTCTCTTATCCCCTTCTTCTCCTACTTTCCTGTAGGGTAAAATAAATCTCTGTGCCCAAGTGAGTTGTTTATTATTCCCTTTTTGAGCCAATCCTGATGAGAATAAGGTTCCAGTCTTCCCTATCGCCTCCCCCATCTTCCCCTCCACTCTACAATTTCTTTCATGCCCCTTTCATGTGAGATAATTTACCCCCTTCTGCCTCTACCTTTCCCCAGTATATTCCTTTTTCTCACCCCTAAATTTAAAATTTTCAACATTGCCCCATCATATTCCACTCATACCTGTGCCCTCTGTCTAGATATACTCCTTCCAAATGGCCCCATAATGAGGAAGTTCCTAAAACTTACAAATATCACTTTCCCATATAGGAATACAAATTATTTAACCTTCAAAGTAAAAAGGACAGAGCAGAGAATGAAAGAAAACTTACCAGGAAGTAAAGAAAAGCTGGACAGCTCCCAACATGTAGGATTATTGTAGAGGCTTTCTTGAAATGGACATTTAATGCTCTGTGTTTTGCATCTTCACATTTTTCTGTGCACATGGCAATGCTTTTTTTTTTTTATTTGGAGCTGGGGAAGGCAGGGCAATTGGGGTTAAGTGACTTGCCCAAGGTCACATGGCTAGTTTTTGTGTTAAGTGTCTGAGGCTGGATTTGAACTCAGGTCCTCCTGACCCCAGGGCAGGTGCTCTATTCACTGTGCCTCCTAGCTGCCTCACTTTTTTTTCTTTTGTTGTTTTGTATTTAAGTTTAAGTTTTTTATAGTTACAATTTTAAAAATAGATTAAACTTATTTAATCCCTTATGAGATTTTTCTTTCCTATTTATCTTTTTATGTTTCTCTTCAGTCTTGTGCTTGAGATTCTGATTTTCTATTCAGCTCTAGTCTTTTTTTTAGGAATGCTTGAAAGTTCTCTATTTTATTTAACATCTATTTTTTCCCATGAAGCACTATACTCAGTTTTGCTGCGTAAGTGATTTATACTTGTGATCCTAGCTTCTTTCCCCTCCAGAATATCACATTTGAAGTCCTTTCATCCCCTAATGTAGAAACTGCTAAATCTTATGTTATTCTGTCTGTGGCTCCATGACTACTTGAATTGTTTTTTTCTGGGTCCTTACAATATTTTCTCCTTGACCTCAAAGGCCCAGAATTTGGACATAACATTCCTCAGAGTTTTAATTTGGGATCTCTTTCAGGAGGTGATTAGTGGAATCATTCAGTTTCTATTTTATCCTCACGTTTTAGGATATCAGGGCAGTTTTCTTTGATAATTTCTTTAAAGATGGTGTCTAGGCTGTGTGTGTGTGTGTGTGTGTGTGTGTGTGTGTGTGTGTGGTTTTTAAAAACTTATTAATTAATTTTTATTTTCATTATTCACTTCCATAAAATTTTGAGTTTTAAATTTTCTCTTCTACTGTGTCCTCCCTTCTCCACAAGACAACATGCAATCTGGTATAGGCTCTACTTGCACATTCACATTAAACATGTTTTCATACTAATCATAATGTAAAGAAGTTATGGGAGGAACCACGAGAAAGTAGAAAAAAGCAAAACAACAATAGAAAAGCAAAGCAAATAGTATGCTCCCATCTGCATTCATCTCTGGATGTGGATGGCATTTTCCATCATGAGTCCTTTGGAGTTGTCTTAAATTCTTGCATTGCTGAGAAGAGCTAAATCTATCAAGGTCAATCATCATATAATGTGGCTATTATTGTGAACAATGTTCTCCTGGTTCTGCTCACTTCACTCAGAATCAGTCCATATAAGTCCAGATTTTTCTGAAGTCTGCCTACTGATCATTTCCTGTAGTAGAATAGTATTCTATTACATTCATATTCCATACCTTGTTCAGCCATTCCACCATTGATGGATATCCCCTCAATTTCCAATTCTTTGTTACCACAAAAAGAGCTGCTATAAATATTATTGTACACATGGGACCTTTTCCCACTTGATCAGGTAGTATTTATTCCAGGAATGCAAAGGTGGTTCCATATCAGGAAAACTATCAATATAATTGATCACATCAACAACAAAACTAGCAGAAACCCTATGATTATCTCAATAGACACAGAAAAGGCTTTTGACAAAATACAACACCCATTCCTATTAAAAACACTAGAAAGAGAGGGAAATATAAGCAGTCTTTCACAATATATCTACTATGGTAATGTTTTGCATAGCTATAGATGTACAACACATACTGAATTGCTTATCTTCCCAGAGGGAGTGGGTGACAAGGGAGGAAGGTAATGGATCTGAAATTCAAAGTCTTAAAATTAAATGTTTCAAATGTATATAAATATTATTATTAATACTATTTTGCATGTAATTGGGAGATAAGATGTTCAGGCCTTGGGGCTCAGAGAGTCACCTTGCCCTAATGGCAAAGTCGAAGGGGGTATGAGAGAAGATATGGGAGAGAGCAGATTGGATGAGGGGATATCTAGTGGGACTGCTATTCTGGGGTGGTGGGTAGGGGGGAAATGGGGAAAAATTGTAACTCAAAATCTGGTGGAAATGAATGATGTAAACCAGAAGTTAATAAAGCATTTGTTAAAAAAAAAAAAAAACCACCAGAAAGTATAGGAATAAATGGAGTCTTCCTTAAAATAATAAGTAGCATCTATGTAAAACCATCAGCAAGTATTGTATGTAATGGGGTAAGGTAGAAGCATTTCTAATAATATCAGGGGTGAAACAAAGATAACCACTATCATCCCTCTTATTCAATCTGGTACTAGAAATGTTAGCAGGAGCAATAAAAGAAGAAAAAGAAATTGAAGAAATCAAATTAGGCAAAGAAGAGACTAAGCTATCACTCTTTATAGATGCTATGATGATATACTTAGAGAATCCTAGAGAATCAAGTGAAAAACTACTGGAGATAATAAACAAATTTGGCAAAGTTGCAGGATATAAAATAAACCCACAGAATTCCTTGGCATTCCTATATATCTCTAATGAAATCCAACAGCAAGAGATGGAAAGAGAAATCCTATTTTAAGTTACTGTAGACATTATAAAATATTTGTGACAAACAAACCCAGGACTTATATGAACACAATTACAAAACACTTTTCACACAAATAAAGTCAGATCCAACTAATTGTAAAAACATCAGTTGCTCAAGGCTGGGTTGAGCTAATATAATAAAAATTACAGTTTTGCCTAAATTAAATTACATATTTAGTGCCATACCAATCAATTTACCAAAAAAATTACTTTATAGAACTAGAAAAAATAGTAACAAAATTCATCTGGAAGAACAAAAGGTCCAGAATATCAAGGGAATTAATGAAAAGAAATGCTAGGGAAGGCGGCTTAGCCATACCAGATTTTAATCTGTATTATAAAGCAGCAGTCATCAAAATTACTTGGTACTGGATGAGGAATAGAGAGATGGATTAATGAAATAGATTGGATACACAAGACTCAGTAGACAATGACTATAGTAATCTATTGTTTGATAAACCCAAAGACCCCAGATATTGGGATAAGAATGTACTATTTGACAAAAACTGCTTGGAAAACTGGAACATAGTATGGCAGAAATTGGACATAGACCAATATCTAACACCATTCACCAAAATAAAGTTGAAATGGGTGCATGATCTATGTATAAAGGCTGATGCTATAAGCAATGTGGGAGAGCAAGGGATAGTCTACCTGTCAGATCTATGGAGAGGGGAAGACTTCATGATGAAAAAAGAGTTAGAGAGCATTATAAAATGCAAAATGAATAATTTTGATTACATTAAATTGAAAAGCTTCTGTACAAACAAAGCCAATGTTACCAAGATTAAGAGGGAAGTGGAAAATTGGGAAAGAATTTTTACAATCAGTGTCTCTGATAAAGGCCTCATTTCTAAACTATACAAAGAATTGAATTGAATCTATAAGAATACTAACCACTACCCAACTGATAAATGGTCAAAGGATAAGAACAGGCAGTTCTCAGAAGATGAAATTAAAGATATCTATAAGCACATGAAAAAATGTTCTAAATCACTATTGATTAGAGAAATGGATATCAAAAGAACTCTGAGGTACCACATCTCACTGGTCAGATTGGCTAAGATGACAAAACAGGAAAATGATAAATGCTGGAGAGGATGTGGAAAAAATTGGAACACTAATGCATTGTTGGAGGAGTTGTGAACTGATTCAACCATTCTGGAGAGCAATCTGGAACTATGCCCAAAGGACTATAAAGAAGTGCATACCCTTTGACCCAGCCATACCACTTCTAGGGCTGTATCCCAAAGAGATCACAGAAGTGGGAGGAGGACCCATATGTACAAAAATATTTATTGCAGCTCTTTTTGTGGTGGCAAAGAATTGAAAATCAAGGGGATGCCCATCAATTGGGGAATGGCAGAACAAGTTGTGGGATATGAATGTAAAGGAATACTATTGTCCTATAAGAAATGAGGAGCAGACAGACTTCATAATAACCTGGAGAGACTTATATAAATTGATGCTAAATGAGAAGAGCAGAACCAGGAAAAATCTCTACACAATCACAGACACAACGTATGTGTGACAACGAAAGTCAATAGACTGGGCTCCTCTCAGCAATATAAGGATGTAAGACAACTTGAAAAGACTCATGATTGAAAGAGATGCAGATTCTAAATGCAGATTGAAACAAACTTTGCTCTGTTTCTTTTTCTTGGGTTTTTTTTTTGTTTCCTCTTTCCCACTGATCATTCCATTGATTACAATCATTCTTTACAACCTGACTAATGATTAACGTGCAGATATTCGTAGAACCTATATTCGAGTGCATGCCACTATGATGGATGGTGGGGAGGAGAGAGATGGGGAGAAAATTTGAAACTCAAGGGACTGTGGAACTGAATGTTGGAAACTAAAAGTAAATAAGCAAATCAATTTAATTAAAAATAAATAAATAAATATTTTTGTACGGGTGGGTTCTTTTCCCATTTTTATAATCTCTTAGTGATACAGACCTAGAAGTGGTATTGCTGGGTCAAAGAATATGCACAATTTTATAGGTCTTTGGCTGTAGTTATAAATTACTTTCCAGAATGGTTGGATCAGCTCACAACTCTACAAACAGTGAATTAGTGTTCCAGTTTTCCCACATCTTCTCCAATATTTATCATTTTCCTGTTTTGTCGTGTTAGCCAATCAGATAAGTGTGATGTGGTACCTCTAAGTCATTTTGATTTTCATTTCTCTTATCAATAGCTTTTTAAAGCATTTTTAAAGACTATAGAGTGTTTATATACTTTAAACATTTATCAATTGGAGAATAACTTGTGTTCTTATAAATTCATCTCAATTCTCTATATATTATAGAAATGAGACCTTTGTCAGAGACACTGCCTTTAAAAATTATTTCTCAGCTTTCTGCTCCCCTTCTAATCTTGGTTGCATTGGTTTTGCTTGTGCAAAACTTTTCAATGTAATATAATCAAAATTATCCATTTTACATTTCATAATATTTATCTCTTGTTTGATCACAATTTCTTCCCATCTCCATAGACCTGACAGGCAAACTATTCCTTGTTCTCCTACTTTGCTTATGGTATCTAGCTTATTTGCCTCTTTATATCTAAATTTTAATCTATTTGCCTCGTTATATCTAAATCATGTATCCATTTTTATTTGTATAAGATGTAAGATGTTGGTTTATGCCCAGTTTCTGTCATACTATGTAGCAGTGAGCACCCCAACATCCCCAGGGTGGCTGCCAACACAGGTTCTTAGATCTGCTTTTCTAAAGGAAAGCAACTCAAAATGGGCTAACAAGCTTACTTTAATCAATCAAACATATCAAACATATATCATTTACCTAGTTCAGGGGACAAAGGTCGGCACCCTGAACTTCAAAGTATACAGACAGAACTTACAAGACAGAGAAACAAACAGATCAAGCAGGCAGGCTTCCAAACTGCCCAACCATTACATCAATACCAAATCACAGTAACCAGAGAGGGAAGCATCAACATCTGGGTTTTCAAAGGGGAGGCCCTCTCAACAGCTGCCCAGAGTCTCATCTGGTCAAATCACACAACACTTCTCAAAGTGAGCCCCAAAGCAAAGCCTTACATCAGGGATTATATAGCCTTCTCCTGGGTCAGAGAATGTAACCACCCTCTTGACCCACTGCCCAATCACACAGCATCTAGGTGTGGTCATTCCTGAAAACCAAGCCTCCTGCCACAGGCTCCATGTGACCACATTCAGCCTATTAGGGGGCAGAGTATATTTTCAAATCAAGGAAGGTTCTCAGAGTCTCTTAAGCCAATCAAAGGGCCTAGGGGCACGGAAGATCTTTAAATCTGCATTTCCATTACACACTATTTTGTAGTTTTCCTAGTAGTTTTTGTTAAATAGTGAGTTCTCATTCCAGAAGCTAGAGTCTTTGGGTTTATCAAAGAGTAGATTGCTATATTCATTGACCACTTTGTCTTATGTGCCTAACCTGTTCCACTGATCTACCACTCTGTTTCTTAGACAATGTAATGGAAATGGGAATTTGAAGATCTCCCCTGTCCCTTAATAGACCTAGGGGGAATTTGAAGACCTTCCCTGCTTTAAAAGTAAACTCTGCCCCCCAATAGCCTGAATGTAGTCACATGGAACTTGTTGTGGAAGGAGTTTGCTGAAGGGAACCAGAGCCCACAGGAAGCTGGTAACCAGGGCTAGATTAGCAAAATGGCTCAACCAGATGGCTGGCCATTTAGGGGGCCAGGCCACACACCAATGGACACAAAATCTAGGTATTAGTATCCCTCATTCATTGTTAAAGCAGATAGCAGAAGAATATCAAAACTGGTGTGGCACCAATGCAATATTTACAGCACCCACGATCACAATAAAGACCATAACTATAAGTATCACGTGATGTTTGATTGCAAAATATACCAAACTCTCCAGATAGAAGATAGAACTAAAGCGTTTATTTAAATACCAGAAAACCCAATCCTCAAACCAGTAAGCCAATTCCATCATAGTAACAAAGATATTCAAATGCTGTAATAACACTGAGAGCCACAGCATTCTTCAACCTTCCTACAAACCAATACAAGATCAATATTTACTCAGAAACCTCTCTATCTCCTTGCCTGAACATCCGATCTCCCCCACCATCTCAACAGCTCTGGCTCCAAGCTTCCTGTGGGTTCTGCTTCCCTTCAGCAAACTCCTCCCACCACAGGCTCCATGTGACTATATTTAGCCTACTAGGGGGAAGATTTTACTTTCAAAGCAGGGGAGGTCTTCAAACTGCTCCCCTAGGTTTATTAAGGGGCAGGGAAGATCTTCAAATTCCCATACCCATTACAACTGGAAAAGGAATGAACTGTTCCTCTGGTAGTAACTGGAGAGATAGCAAGGGAAAAAGTCCTAGCCCAAATCTGGCAAATAGATTATATTGGTCCCTTACCCTAAGATAAAGGATGTTGTGGCTCTTGGTGTTGTTATGGTTTCTGAATATCTTTGGTACTATAATGGAATAAGCTTACTTGTTTTGGGATTGGGTTTTCTGGTGTCTAAATAAATGGTTCGGTTCTGTCTTCTACTTGGGGAATCTGGTATATTTTGCAATCGAGAGCCATGTGATACTTATAGTCATGGTCTTTATTGTGATCATGGTCGCTGTAAATATTGCATTGGCGATACACTTGGCAACAAGGATGGGATCATGAAATATCAGACCTCTAGTTGGAGGCAGAAGGGATTTAGAAGAAGAAATGGCTATCCCAGGATGGGAGGATTTGCCTTATGCCTCCCTAGCAAGGGAGTGGTCTTAAAGTACAGGGCTCTGTGAAAACTGGGAACAATACAGCCTGGAGATTTAGAACTATATTTGCAAAAAATACCAATAAAACCTGGGAGACAGCTGGAGGCAGTGAGTAGAAGAAGCTGGGTAAAAGCAGAGACAAGCCACTAGAAGAGTTGGCTAAGTGCCAGCAGTGGAACCCTTCTTTGGAAGAGCGACCTGGAGAGTCTCAGGTAGAAAGAGCGAATTGGAGAGTCTCTGAAAGCAGAGAGGGCTGTTGTAAATTTGTTTCAGAAAAAGAAGTAAAAAAGTAACAGGAAGAAAATTCACACAACTTCAGGTAGAGTCTGAGCCTAGTTGCTATGACAATAACTGCCAAGAGAGTGATACAATATTACAGAGTGATACATTGTTTCATGGTGAAGCTTTTAGAAGGCCAGAAGCTCCCCCATACTGGGAAGAAGGCAGGAGAGTCAGGAAGAGCAAGCAGAGTTCAAGGAGATACTTGAAGACTTTATTCAACAGGAGATGACTGATATTTTGAGCAGATTCACCCAAAGGATGGGAGAGTCCTTAGTGTCTTGGATGGTAAGAATCACTGATGAAGGAGCTGCTGGGATAGTGATAGATAGAGTGGACTCTTTGAAATACACAAGTATTTGCCAAAATCCTTTTGTCCAGCCAGCTTTTAGAGACTTTCATTTGGCAGGAGGTTATAATACAACCAACCTATAAGCTTCTGCTGCTGATGGATGCAATAGAACGTATCCCACTGATTCTATGTGGCCTAGTGGAGATAGACCCTGGTACTCAGAGAAAGTTGAAAGAAGAAGTGATGAAAATTGCTATCATGGTTGGAGATGCAGATACATATTGCAGTTCCTCATAGAAATATCATGGTGAAGATGGCTCCTCCTGCTTATAAGCACCTACTTCTGACTCTGCTAGTTGGTGAAATAGGGAATGCTCTTTCAGAGGTACTGGATAAGATTAAGTGACTTAGGAGAATGGGAAAATGATAAATTTCCTTGAGAGAGGAGAGGAAATGGCCAGAGGAATTGAAATCAGAATAGATTACCAAGAAAAGAATTGTTTACTGCTCTCTTGAGAGCAGGGGTTGATCTTAGAAAAATTGATGGTATTCCCAATTATGAGCTATACAAAATCGTATCAAGACAATGGGCTTGATGTTAGATGGAATAGAGAAGTGAGGACTGACCCTATAGATACTCCTGAACCATTGTATTCAAGTTTGTCCCACCTTCAGGGGGATTCAGATTAAAGAAATTGCTGGGATAGGTTGAAGGGGTCAATGTGCTGAATTTGTGGCAGTGTATCCAGCTATTGGAATAGATCGAGGAGGACACTGTCATATATTCTCCTGTGAATGAAGTTATGTTAGTGAGTCCGTGGACTCCAGAAGCATGACTGACCCTATATTTGTCACTTTTTGTCTGTTAAACTTGTTTGCAAGGTTTGTTTCCTGCAGGCCTGGTACCCTTCACTTGCAGATGCCTGATTGCATAAACTGGATGTCACCCCTCCCCCATCCATGACTGTGATGTGCCAACCCTTGGACTTGGTGTTGACCAAGCTCCAGATGCCTGGACCTGGCATTGACCAAGTATCAGATGACAGCTAAAGAACTGGCCTCTCAGATGGGACCTCTTGGGGCAGGGACAGCTCTATGTCCAATTTCAGCTTGAAATAGCTTTGGAGAAGAGACCTTTGCCCTTACCCCAAGATTTTGAGCCCCATTCGTTCAAGAGGGGGAAGGATGGGGTGCTTGTGCCCAATCCCTGCCCCAAAGCTACTGTTTTATGTGCAAAGTTTTTCTATTCTCCCTGTTATAATGTTGCAAAGTTCTGTGGACACCAGTTTTTCCACCAGTTATCCCTACACTTTCAATTTTTGCTAATGTATTTTTGTTGTATAAGGGACATGAAAGATCTTGGGGCTAAATGTAAGAGGAATGGGAATTTGAAGATCTTTCCTGTCCCTTAATGGGGTTGGGGGGAATTTGAAGACCTTCCCTTTTTTGAAAGTAAACTCTAGGGGCGACTAAGTGGCACAATGAATAGAGCACTGGCCCTGGAGTCAGGAGGACCTGAATTCAAATTCGGCCTCAGACACAACACAAAATTAGCTGTGTGACCATAGGCAAGTCACTTAACTCCAATTGCCCTACCTTCCCCCCTCCAAAAAAAAAAAAAAAGGCACACAAAAAAGTAAATTCTGCCCCCTAATAGGCTGAATTAATCACACACAGCCTGTGAAGGAGGCAGTTTGCTGAAGGGTGTAGCAGAGCAAACTCTGTCCCCTAAGAGGCTGAATGTAGTTCATGGAGCCTGTGGCGGGAAGAGTATGCTGAAGGGAAGTAGAGCCCACAGGAAGCTGGGAGTCACTACCAGGGAGATGGTGGAGAGAGAAGAGGTTCAAGCAAGGAGTCAGGTAGGCTGGTGAGTAGATATTAATCTTGTATTTGTTTATGGGAAGGCTAAAGGTTGCTGTGGCTCTCAGTGTTATTATGGATTCTGACTATCTTTGGTACTATGATAAAATTGGCTAACTGGTTTTGGGATTCAGTTTTCTGGTGTCTAAATAAATGTTTCAGTTCTGTTCTCTACTTGTAGAATCTGTTATATTTTGTGATGGAGTGTCATATGATATTTATAGTTGTGATCTTTATCTTGATTGTGGGCACTGTAAATATTTCATTGGCACTATAGTCAGTGCCAAGTAGTTTTGATGATTGTTGCTTTATAATACAATTTAAGATTTGGTACAACCAGGCCACCTTCCTTTACATTTCTTTTCATTAATTTCCTTGGTATTCTAGACCTTTTGTCCTTCCAGATGAATTTTGTTATTGTTTTTTCTAACTCTACAAAATAATTTTTTGATAGTTGGATTGGTATGCCACTAAATAAGTAAATTAATTTAGGTAGGATTGTCATTTTTCTTATATTAGCTTGACCAACCCATGAGCAACTGATATTTTTCCAATTACTTAGATGTGGCTTTATTTGTGTGAAAGTTGTTTTGTAGTTGTCTTCATATAATTCCTGGGTTTGTTTTGGCAGGTAGATTCCCAAATATTTTATAATGTCTACAGTAACTTTAAATTTCTCTTTCAATCTCTTGCTGTTGGGCTTTGTTAGTTTCATATAGAAATGCTGGTGATTTGTATGGGTTTATTTTATATCTTGCAACTTTGCTAAATTTATTATTTCAAGTAATTTTTAGTTGATTCTCTAGGTATACCATCCAATCATCTGCAAAGAGTGATAGCTTTGTTTCTTCTTTGCCTATTCTAATTCCTTCAATTTCTTTTTCTTCTCTTATTGCCAAAGCTAACATTTCTAGTGCAATATTGAATACCAGTGGTGATAATGGACATCCTTGTTGATCCATCGTTCTTATTGGAAATGCTTATCCCCATTACATAAAATGTTAGCTGATAGTTTTAGATAGATATTACCTCTCATTTTAAGGGAGACTCCATTTATTCCTATGTTTTCTAGTGTTTTTAATAGTTTTTTAACAGGAATAAGTATTGTATTTTCTCAAAAGCTTTTTCTGCATCTTTTGAGATGATCTGTTAGTTTTGTTGCTGATATGATCAATTGTGTTAATATTTTCCTAATATTGAAACAGCCCTGCATTCCTGTTAGTAACCCCACCTGGTCATAGTGTATTATCCTCAAGATAAGTTGCTTTAATCTCTTTGCTAATATTGTATTTAACATTTTTACATCTATATTCATTAGGGAAATTGTTCTATAATTTTTTTTTCTGTTTTGGCTCTTCCCAGTTTAGGTATCGTAAAAAGAATTTGGTAAAGACTACTTCTTCACCTCTTTTCCAAAATAGTTTATATAGTATTGGAATTAGTTATTCTTTAAATTTTTGATAGAATTCACTTGTAAATCCACCTGACCCTGGAGATTTTTTCCTAGGGAGTTCATTGATGGCTTGTTCAATTTCTTTTTCTGAAATGGTGTCATTTAAATATTTTATTTTTTCTTCTGTTAAATTGGGCAATTTATATTTTTGTAAATATTCATCCATTTCACTAAGATTGTTGAATTTATTGGCATGCAGTTGGGTAAAATAGCTTCTAATTATTCTTTTGATTTCCTCTTCATCATTAATGCTGGTCATTTGGTTTTCTTCTTTCTTTGTTTTTAATCAAATTAACCAAAGGTTTATCTATCTTATTGGTGTTTTCATAAAACCAGCTCTAAGTTTTATTTATTAGTTTGATAGTTTTCTTAATTTCAATTATGTTAATCTCTCCTTTGGTTTTCAGAATTTCTAAATTGATATTTACTTGGGGATTTTAAATTTGTTCTTTTTCTACCATTTTTAGTTGTGTGCCTAATTCATCGATCTCTTCTTTCTCTATTTTTTAAATAATATATTTTATTTGATTTTTTGCTTTTTTTGTGGAGGGGAAGGTAGGGCAATTGGGGTTAAGTGACTTGCCCAAGGTCACACAGCTAGTTTTGTGTTAAGTGTCTGAGACTGGATTTGAACTCAGGTTCTCCTGACTCCAGGGTCAGTGCTCTATTCACCTTGCCACTTAGCTGCCCCTTCTCTATTTTATTCATGTACGCATTTAGAGATATAAAACTTCCCTTAAGAACCATGTTTGTTGCATCCCATAGGTTTTGGTATGATGTCTCATTATTATCATTCTTTTTGAGAAAGTTATTGATTATTTCTATGATTTGTTGTTTGACCATTTATTCTTTTTTTTTTTTTTAAAGCAATTGGGGTTAAGTAACTTGCTCAAAGTTACACAGCCAGTCATTACTTATGTGTGGGTGCTCATTTCCTGAGGCCGGGACCAATCCCAGGTCATCCTGACTCCGGGGCTGGTGCTCTTACTCACTGTGCCACCTGGCCGCCCTTGACCATTCATTCTTTAGGATTAGGTTATTTAGTTTCCAATTAATTTTTAGTCTATTTTTCCATGGCTCTTTATTCAATGCAATTTTTATTGCACCATCTGAAAAGGATGCATTTAATATTTCTGCTTTTCTGTATTGGATTATAAAGTTTTTATGCCCCAGTACATGGTCTTTTTTTATGTTGGTGCCATGTATCACTGAGAAAAGAGGTATATTCCTTTCTATCCCCATTCAATTTTCTTCAGAGGTCAGCCATATCTAACTTTTCAAAAATTTTAGTCAGCTCCTTAACTTCTTTCTTGTTTATGTTTGGTTAGATTTATCTAGTTTTCATAGGGGAAGATTGAGGACCCCACTAGTTTACCTTTGTTATCTGTTTCTTCCTGAAACTCTCCTAACTTCTTCTCTAAGAATTTGGATGCTGTACCACTCGGTGCATATATGTTTCATAATGATATTAGTTCATTGTCTATAGTACCTTTTAGCAGGGTGTAGTTTCCTGCTTTATCTCTTTTAATTAAATCTATTTTTGCTTTTGCTTTGTCTGGGATCAGAATTGCTACACCTCCATTTCTTTTACTTCAGAGGAAGCATGATGTACTCTGCTCCAGCCTTTTACCCATACTCTGTGTGTATCCCTTTGCTTTAAATATGTTTCTTGTCGACAACATATTGTAGGATTAAGGTTCTTAATCCACTCTACTCTATGCCTCTGTTTTCTGGGAGAGTTCGTCCCATCCCCATTCACGGTTTGGGTTACTCTCTGTCTCTTTCTCTCTATCTTATTCCTCCCAGTTATGCTTTTCTCTCTCCTTTTCCCCTTTTTTCCCCACTAAATCTTTGCTCTCAATCACTGCCTCCCTCAGTTTTCCCTCCCTTCAACCCCCCTCCCCCATCTCCTACCTGCTATTTTCCTGTAGGGTGAGATACCCAATTGAGTGTGTATATTATTCTCTCCTTAAGCCAAATTCAGTGAGAATGAGGTTGTCCCATTACCTTTCACCTTCTTGCTTTTCCCCTCCATTGTAATGGTTTTCTCTTGCCTCTCATATATGAGATAATTTACCTTAATCTATATCTCCCTTTCTCCTTCTCATAATAAATTCATCTCTCATCTCTTAATTTTATTTTTTAGATATCATCCCTTCATATTCAATTTATCCTTTGCCCTCTCTCTATGTATACATAAACATACATATGCCTACACTCACATATATATTTATATACACATATACGCTCCTATACATACATATATATGGATGTATACATATATATATATATATATATACACATATATATTCCCTTCAACTATGTTCATACTGGTAAATGTCTATGAGTTACAATTATCTTTCTTCCATGTAGGAATGTAAATAGTTCAACTTTAGTAAGTTCCTTGTGATGTCTTTTTCCTGTTTACCTTCTCATGCTTCTCTTGCTTCTTGTATTTGAAAGTTAAATTTTCTGTTCAGCTCTGTTTTTTCATCAAGAATGCTTGAAGGGGGCAGCTAGGTGGTGCAGTGAATAGAGCACCAGCCCTGGAGTCAGGAGGACCTGAGTTCAAAAACGGCCTCAGACATTTAACACTTACTAGCTGTGTGACCTTGAGCAAGTCACTTGACCCCAATTGCCCTGCCCTCCCCCCTCCAAAAAAAAAACAAAAACAAAAACAAAGAATGCTTGAAAATCCTCTATTTCCTTGAATGACCATATTTTCCCCTGTAGCATTATACTCAGTTTTGCAGGATAGGTGATGCTTTGTTTGTTTTTTAATATGGAAGATGTTTTATTTTGTATATTTCTAGGCCATAAGCAATAGCAGATAATCAATGCATTGTCATTCCTCCCTTCTCTAAACCAGTCAAATAGCAGTCCTGCTAACTAAGCAGGTTAGCAGACTTTTATGGCTATAAAGCTTGTAATTATAACAAAATAGTGCAAATCAGTTTTTATATGAAGAAACGTGGACATAGGTCCATTTTACCTAATTTTACCTAATTTACCTAATTTTTACAATATCGTTGTTATATCATTTTTCTTACATACAAGAAATAAATTAATTATTTTAGAACAGGAGCAAACCAATTCAGACCACCAGCTAATCAATTGCTGATGTTAAACATTCTATTTTTAGCAGTTCTTTTCCCATAACAGGGAGGTTCTGAAGTTAAAGGTTTAGAGGCAAAGATGGAATACAAGAATCTTTAAAGCTATAACCAACACGTCACTTTTTAAGTCCAAAAATCCTTTGTAGTTGATTCATTCTTTCTCCTTCTCCCAATATACACTAATACAAAATACACTAATTAAAAATAAGGGACATATTAAAGAGAGATGTTTTCTGCATCCAGAGAAAGAAGTGATTCATAGAAGTATGTAGAGAATAATTTTACACACACACACACACACACACACACACACACACACACACACACACACACACACATATATATATATATATACCTGTTTGTGTCTCTAGCCATCTCTAAGGTTAAAGGCGGGGGGGGGGGGGTGAGGAGGGACTGAGGGGAGAAACAGAAAAGACATTTCTGTAATAACTTTGTTGTATATTTGGCCGTAGCAGCCGCTTGCACGCAGCAGCTGTGCTGTTTCCTGAGCAATCAGCTTTTTCTTGTACTCTGACACAAATCTGTTTTGCTCTCTGAATTGAAAATCAAATGATTATTTAAAAAAAGGTAAAATCCAGTTCCTAATCCTAAGGAATTCACAGTCCGGTGGAGGAGATAACATGGAAATAATCTTGTATGTCTAGGATCTGTGTGTTATATATATATATATACACACACACACACACACACACATATACACATATATATGCTATTTATATGTATGTATACATATATAGGGGTGTGTGGATATATACACATACACAAATATACTGAAATGTTTACATATGTATTATATAAATTTTGTCTGTGGCTTCCCCTTCCTCTGGTCCATAAGTTCTCTGCTTTGGTCTCTCTGTTCTTTGGATTTAAGTAGATCTTCCTATAACTCCACTCAGTATGAAAGGGAACAAATTCTAGAATTTACTCTGCATATGCACAGAAGATATATTTTTAAAAATTGCTTTTAAAAAAGAACATAGTGGGGTGGCTAGGTGGCACAGTGAATAGAGCACCGGCCCTGGAGTCAGGAGGATCTCAGTTCAAATCCTGCCTCAGAAACTTAACACAAAAACTAGCTGTGTGACCTTGGGCAAGTCACTTAACCCCAAATTGCCCTCCAAAAAAAAAGGCAAAAAAAACATAGCACTTAGTTCTGATGAGGAAGATATTTCTCCTCACCCTCTGTCATTCTCCCCCACAGATCCAACTGCCTCACAGAGAGAACACAAACTTCTTCTCTGATTCTATGGGGTGATGCATTCCAGAAAAAATACTTTTCAGATTTCTCCACTTGATTATAGAAAATGTATTTCTAAGAATTCAGTTGGGTTCCTTTAAAAAAAATTTTTTTAAAGCAAATGGGGTTAAGTAACTTGCCCAAGGTCACACAGCCAAGTTTTTTGTGTGGGTGTTAAGTATCTGAGGCCAGAAGTGATCCCATGTCCTCCTGACTCCAGGTAGGTGCTCTTACTTACTGCGCCACTTAGCTGCCCCTTTTTAAAATAATTTTTTATTTGTTTTTTATTTTTTCAATTTATTTATTTATACTCAGTTTTCAACTCATTTCCAAAAGATTTTGAGTTACAATTTTTTCTCCCCATCTTTCCCCTACCCCCCCCCACCCGAAATCAGTGAGCCTACTCAATATCCTTCCCCAAAGCTGTTCCCTCTTATATCCTCCCTTACCTCCCACCCCCAACTTTCTAGTAGGGCAAGATGGATTGCTATACCCCAGGGCCTGTATGTCTTATTTCCCTTTTGCATGTAAAAAAAAACCAAACAATTTTTTTCAACATTTGTTTTTGAAACTTTGAGTTCCAGAGTCTTTCCCTTCTTCCCTGCTCACCCACCCCCACTGGGAAGACAAGCAATTCAATATAGGTTGTGCATGTGCAGTTACACAAAACGTTTTCATTGTAGTTATATTGTGAAAGACTAATTATATTTCCCTCCATTCTATCCCACCCCCCCACTTATTCTGTTTTCTACTTTGACCCTGTCCCTTTTCAAAAGTATTTGGTTCTAACAACCCTCTCCCCTAATCTGCCCTTCCTTCTGTCATTCCCCCTCTTATCCCCTTCCCTCTTGCTTTCCTCTAGGGTAAGACACCCAATTGAATGTGTATGTTATTCCTTCCTTAAGCCAAATTCAAAGACAGTAAGGTTGACCTATTCCCTTTCACCTTCCTGCTCTTCCCCTGTATTGTAACAGTGTTCTCTTGAATCATTTATATGAGATAATTTACCTTATTCTATCTCTCCCTTTCTCCTACCAATATATTCCTCTCTCATCTCTTAATTTTATCCTTCATATTCAACTTATCCTGTGCCCTCTGTCTATGTATACATGTACACACATATGCATACACTCACATATATATTTCTACACACATACACCCTCCTATATATACATATATATGATGAGGAGTCAGGAGGACCTGAATTCAAGTCCAGCCTCAGACACTTAAAACATGTACTAGCCATGTGACTTTGGGCAAGTCACTTAACCCCAATTGCCCTCCAAAAAAAAAAAAGTATATATACATATATATTCCCTTCAACTATCCTCATGCTGAGAAGAGTATTATGAATTACAATTATCGTTTTTCCATATAGGGATGTAAATAGCTCAATTTTAACAAGTTCCTTGTGATTTCTTTTTTCTGTTTGCCTTATCATGCTTCTCTTGCTTCTTGTAGTTGAAAGTAAAATTTTCTGCTCAGCTCTGGTCTTTTCATCAAGAATGCTTGAAAATCCTCTGTTTCATTGAATGACCATATTTTCCCCTAAAGAATTATGCTCAGTTTTGCTGGGTAGGGGGTTGTTTGATTTAATTCTGGCTCCTTTGAACTCTGGAATATCACATTCAAAGCCCTTTGCTCCCTTAATATACAAGGTGCTAGGTCTTGTGTTATGCTTATGTTATGTTATACTTAACTTCCTGACTGCTTGCAGTATTTTTTGCTTGACATGGGAACTCTGGAATTTAGCTATCACATTCCTAGTTTTCTTTTGGGGATCTTTTTCAAAAGGTGATTGGTGAATCCTTTTACTTTCTATTTTGTCCTCTGGTTCTAGAACATCAGGGCAATTTTGCTTGATAATTTCTTGCAAGGTGGTGTCTAGGTTCTTTTTCAATGGCCTTTAGTATTTGCAACAAAGTGGCAACACAAGTGGCTCCATGTGAACCCCAACTGGCTTTAGCAAAGCCTGATTTGTCAGAGCTAGATTTCGTGAAATCATGAATGAAGACAATATGAGAAGGCAATTAATTGTCCCAGTTTTTTTTTAAATGCTAGAATCGTTAAGTAGGGAAGAAAAAAAAATCTGGCCCCCAAATCCCAGCCATCTTGGGAGGTTTAAGGGATCAAAATTAATATTCCTTTGGACAGAACACCCACAGTTAAGGGTATGATTCCTGTCGACCTGGAAGTTTGGCTAAAAGAGGCAGACAGGTGAGGAGGTCAATAAATTCATGTTGTTCATTCCCTTAAGCTCGCCAACAGGTAGGGACATGGAATCAGAGCTTGAATTCTGACTGACTGAGGCAGACTGAGGAAGACCTAGGTATCCTTAGAGCAATCCCTACTCAGGCTGTCTGTGTCCCTCAAAAATGATTGTTTCCATATGTTTTTAACCATAGCATGGGAAAGGGAGTTTCTGAGTGGAGTAGGTTGTAGATACAATGAGACAAGAGAATTGACAAGGTGTCCATTGAAATTACAGTCCCAGGATATCTGTGCTTTCCCTACATAGCACACACCCACAGAGAAGGAAAGTCCCACTGTCCAAGACAGTGTCACAAACAGGGAAAATGCTCCTGGTCAGTCTCATTCCATCCTGTTGTTGCTGATGCCCCCAGGAAGGGGCATTTGTAGTTCACTCAGAGAGCAAAGCAAATGATTATCACTCCCCATGATCGAGGGAAGAAGGCAGGAAGAAAACAGCAGCATTGTCCACCTGGAACTGGCCCGTTGGTCCCCAGAGGGGCAGCTAAGCCTCCTTACAGGATGTTGTTCACCCTTGGCTCTCATCGCAAGGAGGGCACAGTACCAGCTGGGGGCAGCTCTGCCTCTGGGTCACTGAGGCTGGGATCCCAGAGCCCCCTGTGCCTCTTGGGTCTCTGCAGAAGGATGGGGAGGGGAGGCAGACAGAAGAGGAGGAGGAAGAGAGGGAGCGCAGTCGTCTTCCTGTTCAGACCACCTCCTCGTCCCAGCCTGGCCCTCCCTGCTGCGCCCCCTCCCCCTTTGTAGGTTACAGTGTCACTTTCAGGGCGTCTGCTGCTACAGTTACAGCCTGGCAGCCTCTGGGCTCAGGGGGAGGCGGGGCGGGTCTGGAGGGAGGGAGGAGGGGCGGGGTGACCTGGGGAGGAGGAGCTCTGAGAGCTGGAAGGGGGTGGGGTGAGGGGGGGGGTGGGGAGGCCTGGGAGGAGTTTAGGGCTGAAGAGCGGATCACTGCACTGGAGAAGGAACTGCAGGTGATGGAGGGCCGGGCTCAGGGAGGAGGGGCAGTCAGGGTCCCTGAGCCCCGGCTCTGGTGAGAAGGGAGGAAAGGGCCCGGCCCTCCAGGGGGCCTCGGGAGTCAGGCGTGCTCCTTGGGAATAGGAAGACCCTCGGGGGGGCGGGGGGGAAGGGGGGGGGGAGGCGGCCGGAAGCAGGAAGTGTTGAAGCCCAAATCGCCCCGCCCTCCCCGGAATCTCTCCCCTCCCCTCTGCCCTTCTAGGATCCCCCCCAGTGCTCCCCGGGACCCCTTCCCCTTCCCGAGGCCCGCTCTGTGCTTCCTGGTCCCAGGTAGGTCTGAGCTAGGGCACCCCTCCCCCACGTCCTGCTTCTGCTGCTGCCCTCCTCCCCACCCCCCAGTTCAGTCTCCTCCATCCCACCTCAGAGTGAGTGTCCTCAGGCTCTGCCAGGAGTACACCTTCCTCCTGAGCCCGGCTCCTGGGGGGCTCCCTGTCCCTAAACCTTGTCCAGACCCCTGTCACTCCCTGGTTTCCTGGCTCTCCCTCCCCAGGTTTCCCATTGGATAATTCTTTCCCAGACTTCAGACTTGGCCCAGAGGATCCCGGGAGCCCTGATTTCAGCCTTTCTGTCAGCCCCACACATGTCCTGTCTCCTGGTCCACTAACCTCTGACCTCTTGGTTAGGAGCCTGCCTCAGATCCAGCCCCCTTTGGAGATCCAAGAATCCTCTCTTCCTCCTTCCCTATTCAGGCTTGGACACAGTTACCAAAGCTCTGTCCTGGTCCCCTTGATCTGCACCCAGGGCTCTAGGACTGGTTCCTGTCAGATCCCAGGCATGTGGCTCCCTATCTCCAGTTTCCCTTTAGGGATTCCAAGCCTGAGCTCCACCAGAGATTCCCCAGGTCCTTCTTAGATCTCAGGACACAGTCTTCCTGCTTCCCCAAGCTCAGTGACCCCTGGAGCCCTTCTGTCCCTCCAGTGTCTCTAACCTCCCTCCATGAGCCATGTTAGATGGTCTTGCCTCCCAGACCCTAACCCTGCTCCCCATCCTCAGGCTTCCTGCTCCCTTGCCTCAGGTCCCCTTCCAGGTGGCTTCTTCCCAGATTGGATTTTGTCTTCCATCCTCAGGCTTCCCCTGGTCATTCCCTGCTGGCTCCATTCAAGAGCCCTCCCCATGCTCAACCTTCCCTAGCTTGAGCCTCTCCTAGATCAAGGAATCAGTCTGTAGTCTAGATAATGGATATGTGAGTCAGGGAGAGGGGATGCAGGGTGGGCAGAGGATCCTTTGGAAGAAGAGCTCTGACAGAGGGGCCATTGAGGCTCTGAATGGTCTCATCCCATCTGGGTGCCAAGCCCCCTCTGCCTTTTGGGTGGGAGAATGGGGGAAGGGGTGGAGGAGAAAAGGAGTAAGAGAGGGAGGGAGGTAGTCTTCCTGTTCTGACCATCTTCCTTTCCAAGCCTGACCTTCCCTGCTTCCTACCTCCCCCTATAGGGTGGAGTCTGTCTCCTGAGGTCAGGGCCAGTCCCTTTGTAACTTCCCTGGATCTTCACTCTGTAAATCCCTGTAGGCCAGCCTTCTGCCTAGGAAGAGGAGACCCCAGACCTCTCCTGCTCTAGGATCCTTCTCCCTGCCCAGCTCAGCCTGCTGAGGACCCAGGCCTGGCCCCAGTGGGGAGCCTGGAGCCAGAGGGAATGGCCCCTGGGAGCAGCAGCCCCCCTGCCCAGGTGAGTGCACTCTGTGCCTAGTACAAAATTATCATGTGCATTTCTTTTTCTTCCCACACCCTCAGCCTGTGCCCTAGAAGAGGTGGCTGCCATTAGACACACATAGCATCTATATGTAGAATTATTCTATACCTCTATCTTCCCTGCAGTTTCCAGTTCTTGGCCACCACAGAGGAGCTGCTACCATCACTTTAGAAAGTAGAAGTTATCTTCCTTTTCCCCTCATTATCTTTTCTCTTTAACCTGGGAATTTTGAAATTTAGCTGTGCCATTCTGCGTTTTCTTCCCAGGGTCTTTGGGTTCTTGTCAGTGCCTTCTTTCTGTCTCCACTTTACCTTCTTGTTCTGGAACTCCTTGTGATAGTGTGTTGAGATTCTTCTTTTCACCATAACTTTCAGGGACAGTTCTTCTGTTGGCTCTCCTTGATCTCTCCACATCAACTGGTTTTCTTTTCTTTTTTCCCACCAGATTTTACATTTATTTATTTTTAGTTTTCCACAAGATTTTGAGTTACAACTTTTTCTCTCCCTGTCTTTCCCCTCCCCCATCCCAAAATAGCAAGCCTACTGAATACTCCTTCCCCCAATCTGTTCTCTCTCATATCCTCCCCCATTATCCCCTTAACTTTCTAGTAGGGCAAGATGGGTTTTCATACCCCAGTATCTGTATATCCTATTTCCCAGCTGTATGTAAAAAAACAATTTTTAAATATTTGTTTTTAAAACTTTGAGTTCCAGATTTTTTCCCTTCTTCTCTCCTCACCCACCTCCACTGGGAAGATAAGCAGTTCAATATAGGTTGTACGTATGTAGTTAAGCAAATCATTTCCATAGTAGTTATATTGTGGAAGACTAACTATATTTCCCTCCATCCTATCCCACCCCCCATTTATTCTATTTTCTCCTTTGACCCTTTCCCTCCTCAAAAATGTTTGCTTCTAACTACCCTCTCCCCCAATCTGCCATCCCTTCTATACTCGCCCCTCCCCCCTCCTTATCCCCTAACACCTTATTTTCCTATGGGGTAAGATACCCAATTAACTGTGTATGTTATTCCCTCCTTAGGCCAAATTCAATGAGAATCAGGTTGCCCCATTCCCTTTCACCTTCTTGCTCTTCCCCTGCATTGTAACAGTTTTCTCTTGCCTCTTTTGTAGAAGATAATTTGCCCTAATCTATCGCTCCCTTTCTTCTTCTCCCAAAAAATTCCTCTCTCACCTCTTAATTTTATTTTTTAGATCTCATCCCTTCAAATTCAACTCATCCTGTGCACTCTGTCTGTGTACATGAACATACAAATGCCCACACTTACATATATATTTATATACACATACATCTTCCTCTGAGAAAAGTCTTATGAGTTACAGTTATTATTTTTCCATGTAGGAATGTAAATAGTTCAACAGTAATAAGTTCCTTATGATTTCCTTTTCCTATTTACCTTATCATGCTTCTCTTGCTTCTTGTATTTGAACTTCAGATTTTCTGTTCAGCTCTGGTTTTTTCATCAAGAATACTTGAAAATCCTCTATTTCATTGAATGACCATATTTTCCCTGTAGCATTATGCTCAGTTTTGCTGGGTAGGTGATTCTTGGTTTTAGCCCTAGCTCTTTTGACCTCTGGAATATCATATTCTAAGCCCTTTGATCCCTTAATGTGGAAGCTGCTAGGTCTTGTGTTATCCTGATTGTGTTTCCACAGTACTCAAATTGTTTCTTTCTGACTGCTTGCAGTATTTTCTACTTGTCCTGGGAACTCTGGAATTTGGCTATAATATTCCTAGGAGTTTTCTTTTTGGGAACTTTTTCAAGAGGTGATGGGTGAATTCTTTCAATTTCTATTTTGCCCTCTGGTTTTAGAATATCAGGGCAATTTTGCTTGATAATTTCTTGAAAGATGGTATCCAGACTCTTTTTGATCATTGCCTTCAGGTAGACCAGTAGTTTTCAAGTTATCTCTCCTGGATTTATTTTCCAGGTCAGTGGTTTCCAGTGAGATGTTTCACATTGCTTTCTATTTTTTTCATTTGTTTGGATCTGTTTTATAGTATTTTGATTTCTCATAAAGTCATTAGCTTCCAATTGCTCCCATCTAATTCTGAAGGAGTCATCCTCTTCAGTGACTTTTTGAAACTCCTTTTCCATCTGGCAAATTTGGCTTTTTAAAGCATTCTTCCCATTGGCTTTTTGGGCCTCTTTTGCCATTTGAGTTATTCTATCTTTTAAGGTGTTATTTTCTTCAGTATTTTTTTGGTCTCCTTTAGCAGGCTGTTGCCTCAGTTTTCATGATTTTCTTGCATCATTCTCATTTCTCTTCCCAATATTTCCTCCACTTCTCTTACTTGATTTTCAAAATCCTTGAGCTCCTCCATGGCCTGTAAGCAGTTCATATTTTTCTTGGAAAGTTTTAAAGCAGGCATTCTGACTTTGTTGTTCTCCTCCAGTTCCATGCTTTGATCCTTTTTGTCCCCAAAAAAGGATTGTATGGTTTGATTGCACTTCCTCTGCTTGCTCATCTTGCCAGTTACTTGACTTTTGAGCTCTTTTCCATGGTAGAACTCTGCTTCCAGAATGGAGAGATTTTTGTCCCAACTCACTGCGGTTTTCACAGTTGCCCCACCTACTAGTTGAGGGCCCCCACAAGCTCTGGCACACTGGCCACATACCCCAGGACCACCACTCAAGACTGATCCAGATCTAAGCAGGTAGAAGAAGGAGCGATTTCCCTCTGAATAGTGGCTTGGTCTCCCTGCAGGCCAAGAGCTCTGGAACCAGCCACGCTGCAGTAACTATAGCCGCCGCACCTCTGAAGAGGCAGGGGCTGACTGTGGTCTTCCTTCATCCTCCACCAGAGTTCCCCGCTGACCTTTTATTTTCTCTGTGGCATTAATGGGTTGAAAAGTCTGTTTCCTACCACAGATGCTGGTGATTTATTCTCCTGAAGTCTGCTCTGGCTGGTCTGGGCTACCCTGGGGCCGGAACTGAGGCTCATGGGGGTCTGTCCTCAGCTCCCAGGGCACTGCAGTAGACCTTTCCTGTCCACCTGCCAGGCTCCCTTCAGTGGGAGTTTTGCTTCTCTGTTACATTTGGGTTCTATAGCTTTAAAGCTTGTTTAGAGTAATTGTTTTTTTCCGGGTATTGGAAGTGATTAGAGCGGGAGCTCATGCCAAGTTTGTGCTTTTACTCCACCGTCTTGGCTCTGCTCCCTTCATTTGGGTCCTAATGATTGAGTTGACTTGTGACTCTGAGTCTCATAAAGGGCATGGCATTTGGTCTTATCCCTTCTCTGGGCTTCAGGTTTGCTCTGTAAATTACTGAGGATTGGACTATTGAAATCTGAAGTATCCTTCACCTCCATTTTCTATACCTTTTAATGCTTTAGGGGTTGGTAACATTCAAGGACGTGGCTGTGGACTTCACCCAGGAGGAGTGGGGCCTCTTGGAGCATCCTCAAAAGGAGTTGTACTGGGGGGTCATGCTGGAGAATGCCCAGAACCTGCTCTCCCTGGGTAAGGACACTTCCCCTGGTAACTCTGAGTCTGCAATCAAAGGAAGATCTTCATCCCCTGGAGGGCAGGATTTGGAGCATTTATCAGTTATTAGAGAGAGTGGAGTGCTGGTCTCCTGTCCTGCTGCCTGGTGTTTCCCATAGAAGGTCTCTGCATTGTGTGACAGGAACCTGAGGGTCTTCTTGTTGCTCCTGAAGCTGTCTCTGAACCCTTCTACACAGCTTCACATGAGTGTGGAAGCATCTCAGATCTGGAAGGAGTCTCAAGGGCCATTTGGTCTAACCTCCACCTGGCCCTGAATTCTGTCTGCCAAGTGTCTGACAGCTGCTCAGGAGACTTTTCCCTTAAATGCCCGTCCTCTCTGGGATGGGTCTAGGATCTGGAATATTCTTCCTTTTTAACAAGCACGAATTTGTAGCTCAGGCTTCTGCTTGTCCCTCCTATAGCAAGTTTGTCCTTAATCTTCCTTCCTATTGCACTAGAATTCCAGCAGAGCTGGTGGGAAGGGAAGGGAAGAAGCATTTATTTACACCTACTGTTTGCCAGGTGCTGGGCCAAGGGCTTTCTTTACACTATGATGTCACTTTATCCTCACAGTCACCTTCCACGTTTGGTGATATTGTTATTATTGTCCTTTTTTGACAGTTGAGGAAACTGAGGCAAATGGCAATTATGTGACTTGTCTTGTGACCCACAGCTAATAACTCTCAGGGGCTGGATTTAGACTCTGGCGTGTCTCACTCTGGGGCCAGGGCTCTCTCCACAGCACCATTTCTAGAGAATGGAAAGTGTGCTATGAGTCCATCCTTCTCTGAAGAAGGCGTACAAAGACCAAGGTTTCTGATTCCAACCTGGTTCCATGATCTTCTCCCCCACCTCTCCTCAAAACGGAGAAAAGAAATGCTATGAGAATGTCTCTCAGAAGTCCCGGGAACCCCCCTGGGGTCCTTGCCTACATGTCCCTGGGATTGCCAGGAATAAGCGACTGGCTGAAAATTGAATTTGGGCCAACTAGGGTCTATCATGTTTGCCGATATGAGAATCTCACCTGAAGTGGCAAAAAGGCTCCAAATGAAGAACATTAAGTTTTCTATAGGTTTCATATATATATATATATATATATATATATATATATATATATATATATAGGTTTCATAGAGTGCGGAATAGGGGAGGGAGATAGGGTAAAAGCTGGTTGATAGAATTTCCTGCTTCTGGGACTCTAGGCTGGTCTTGAACAATAACCCTTAGTTTTGGAATTAGGAGTTTCTACGTCAGTGTGACTGGACAGGATGGGGCAGTGGTTTGGCTCTTTCTTAGAGCAGGTTGTATGACAGGTTAATGGAGCACATCCTGTTTTGGATGACTTGGGTGACAAGCCCTAATGGGTGTGAATGTAATCGTGTGTTTGTCAGAAAGATCAGCTCTGGGTCTGAATGCCTTTCCCTAAAGAGACCTGAATGACAAGTTTCTCCCTCTGCTCATCCCTGACTCCCCCCGCCCAGGGCTTCCAGTTCCCAGGGAAGACGTGATCACTTATTTGGAGCAAAGGGAAGCACCCTGGATGCAGGAGCAAGAAGGCCTGAGGAGCTGCTGTCCAGGTGAGTGAGGTGAAAGCAGGAGTATGACAGTTGGGATTACAGGAGGCTGCTGTGTGTTGTGGTGAAGCAGGTGCTAGGTTTGGGGGCAGAAAGACCTGCCTTGGAATTCTTTTTCAGATATTTCTCAGCTGTGGCTTCAGGGGTAAATCAGAGAAATAGTGAGCCTCAGTTTCCCCAACTATAAAATGAGGGGTTTGAACTCCATAGCCTTTCAGCTCCCTTTTAGGGATCAATCTATGATCCTAAAAGAAGTCCTTGTTTGGAATTTGGGAGAATGGATTTCTTCTGCAAGTGCAAAAAGGGGTTAGACTATCCTACATGAAATTTTCTTCAAGCCAACAAACATCTGAGTCCCTACTATGTTCCATACCTTGTGCAAAGCACTGAGCACATAAATCAGTTCAAGGGATGTCCCGTAGTCCTGTGCGGCTCACAGAGCAGCTGGGGCAGAAACAAGCCAACAGCTATGTAGAAAATCACTATGGACAGGAGAAATTGACCCTAGTCAAGAGAAGGAAGACCCTAGATTTAAAAAGGGATGGGCCAGGATTATCGTACAAAGTGGGCTCTAACTGGGTCTTCAGGGACACCAGGGAGAGCATTCTGGATAACGGGGTGGCAACAAAAACTCATCGAGTCCAGATGTGGAACAACCTGTTCCCAGAACAGAAAGGAGTCCCATACCCATGGATTATAACATATAAGGGGTTGGGGGAAATGGAGAAAGAAGAGTGGAATAATATGTGACGGGTAGTTGGTGAAGTGCTTTAACCTCCCTACAGATGGTTTTATATCTGATTCTTTTGTTCAGGAGCCACTGGAGGCTGTTAAGTAGGTGCTGACATGATCAGGCAACAACTTTAGAGTGAAGAATTTGATAACTAGATGGAGGAAGTAATCGACTGAGGGGAGTGGAGGCAGCTGGACCAAGCAGTAGCCTCTGACACTATGTCATATGTGAGGTGCCAGGGGTCTGAAGCAAGAAAGTGACAGGATTGAGAGAGAAAGGGGTCTATGTGAAAGATGTATTAAAGGTGGAATCAACAGGATTTTGCAGCAGGTTGAACATGGGTGTAAGCTATCCATGGAGCCAACACTTGTATTCTGATTTTTAAACAGAATACAGTGAAAATGCTCATATGAGGATGATGTGGAAAATGGTAGGAAATTTTTGCAAGCCCTTGGTGGAAGATGGAAACTCTTTTTAAAACACTTTAATCAGTCAAAATGAATTGCTAATTACTATTTACAATATTTATTTTTCTGTTGGCTGGTAACAAGTACTACCTTAAATGACAAATGTATTTGAATATTGCAAATATTGTTTTGTGTTTTTTTAAATTAATGTTTACATTTGAAAAAAGCCTTTGAGAGGATAGAATTTCTTCAGACATGACTCATATGCTGGTAAACTGGCTACATATTCACTGAAACTCTACTGAACAACTAACCCATGTTGCCAACCAACTTCTTTGAGAAGCTGCCAGATAGAAGAAGAGTAACATGAACATAGGACAAGTTCAAATTAGAAAACAACCTCAGCATTTCAATGAGGGGCATTTTAAAGTCTGTTTTTGTAACAGGGTTGTGGTGGTCCATGATGGTTGCATGATGGACTCTACTGTACATGCCTGGTGATGATGGTTTTCCAATAGTGAAACATACAGTTCTATAGAAAAGGATGATAAACTCAAATTCCTGTATCAGACATATACATTCAGACTTGGGCAATACGATACTTTTTTTAAAGTTGTGTTTTTAGAAGGATTTTCATTCTAATGAGTAGAGGCATTTAAAGAAAAAAGTTTTTTAAAAAAGAAGTCATGGCTATCTCAAAAAATTAAAGGGTCAGAACAAAAACTCTTCTGCTTCAGGTGACTACAAAAAACACTGTTGTTGTTCTGCATGTGACCTCAGATAAAGGAGCAGAAAATAAGAATGAAAGTGAGATCACCTGGGAAATTACATTATTCTTAGAAGTATGATAGATCATGAAATAATTGGAATATTTAGTATATGGGCACCAAATGCCATTGCATCCATGAAGAAACAATTGAAAATGTAGAAAATTAAAGGGAAAGGAAAAGACTGAAGGTGGAGATAAATTGTTGAATATTGTGAACAGAGTAGACCCGTTCATGGGATTTGAATTCTAGTCTCAGCTGTTGAGATTTGGGCCAAGTCATTCAGCCATTCTGAACTCATGATCTGAGTTGTGAATGTGATGAGAATGATGGCCCTACATATGTCATAGGTATGTTGTGAGGGTCCAATGTAATTATGTGTGATGCTCTTTATAAATGAAATGGTCCTTGGGATGTGAGCTAATCACTTAAAATGATTGGTTCTGCCCATTTAAGATTGTTCTCTTTGCCTGGGGAAATAGAAAGTAACTGAGTTTATGTTCTGTTGATGGAGGAGTGTTTTGTGTTTTATTGTTACTTTTTTTTTTCCAGAAAGAGAGATCAGACTGGAAATGAAGGAAATTGCTGAAGAACTAAGCCTTTCTGTGGAAGAAACTCACAAGCAAAGATTCTTGAGTGATGGTCCCTCTGACTTCAATTGGAGAGAAGTCTGTATAATACCTGAGAGTATTCACACTGGAGAGAAATATTATGACTGTAAACAATGTGGAAAGGGTTTTGCCAAGAGGAGGTATCTTATTGCACATCTGAGAATACACACTGGAGAGAAACCATATGAGTGTAAGCAATGTGGAAAGGCTTTTAAAAAGAGGGCTCATCTTATTGTACATCAGAGAACACACACTGCAGAGAAACCTTATAAATGTTATCAATGTGGAAAGACTTTTGCATGGAAGGATGGTCTTCTTCAACATCAGAGGATCCATACTGGAGAGAAACCTTACAGATGTAATCAATGTGGAAAGACTTTTACATGGAAGGACAGTCTTGTTAAACATGAGAGAATCCACACTGGAGAGAAACCTTATGACTGTAATCAATGTGGAAAGGCTTTTAGAGTAAGGAGAACTCTTACTCTACATCAGAGAATCCATACTAGAGAGAAACTTTATGACTGTAATCAATGTGGAAATGCATTCAGATGTCAAAAGAATATTGGTGAAAATCAGAGGATTCATACTGGAGAGAAATCTTATGAATGTAGCCAATGTGGAAAGACTTTTATGTGGAAGAGTGATCTTCTTCAACATCAGAGGATCCACACTGGAGAGAAACCTTATAAATGTAATCAGTGTGAAAAGGCTTTTAAAAAGAGGGCTCATCTTATTGTACATCAGAGAACCCACACTGCAGAGAAACCTTATAAATGTCATCAATGTGGAAAGACTTTTACATGGAAGGATGGTCTTCTTCAACATCAGAGGCTCCATACTGGAGAGAAACCTTACAGATGTAATCAATGTGGAAAGACTTTTACATGGAAGGACAGTCTTGTTAAACATGAGAGAATCCACACTGGAGAGAAACCTTATGACTGTAATCAATGTGGAAAGGCTTTTAGAGTAAGGAGAACTCTTACTCTACATCAGAGAATCCATACTAGAGAGAAACTTTATGACTGTAATCAATGTGGAAATGCATTCAGATGTCAAAAGAATATTGGTGAAAATCAGAGGATTCATACTGGAGAGAAATCTTATGAATGTAGCCAATGTGGAAAGACTTTTATGTGGAAGAATGGTCTTCTTCAACATCAGAGGATCCACACTGGAGAGAAACCTTATAAATGTAATCAATGTGAAAAGGCTTTTAAACAGAAGGCTCATCTTATTGTACATAAGAGAACGCACACTGGAGAGAAACCTTATGAATGTGATCAGTGTCAAAAGACTTTTACATGGAAGAATGGTCTTGTTCAACATCAGAGGATCCATACTGGAGAGAAACCTTATGATTGTAATCAGTGTGGAAAGACTTTTACATGGAAGGACAGTCTTATTAAACATCAAAGAATTCATACTGGAGAGAAACCTTATGACTGTAATCAGTGTGGAAAGACTTTTAAATGGTGGAATAGTTTTACTGCACATCAGAAAATCCACACTGGCCTTAAGAAAATAATCAATGTGGTAGAAACGTCAGGCTAAAGTCAGTCCTTTTTTACGATCAGATTTCATGGGAGATAGAGAAGGCTTCTAACTGACCTGAATGAGGAAAGGCATAGAAATGGAGTACAGAGCTTCTAAGCAGAAAATTTACTCTGGGTACAAGCCATCTATGGACTCAGTGTGGGAAGGCTTTCAGCCAGAGATCATTTCTTATCCTCTTATCAGAGAATTTATGAAAAGAAAGCTTATGAATGTGCTCAGTAGGGACATGCCTTTCTCTAGAACATGGTGGTCATTGGTGAAGGTTAAATTTTGTGTCTGACTATAAGAGAAAGGCAAGATAAGAAAAAGAATTTGTGCCAACTCTCTAGGTTGAAAAACCAGAAAAGGAGGTCATAGGCCCATAAACTGCAAAATTGTGTGAGAGAATCCATCAGTATGTTCTCAGAAATAGAATGTCTTCAGAATAAGGAAAAGATTTCATGCCAATATTATGTCAACTGTGGAACAATCTTTGGCAAAGGGAAGAAATCAGATTTGTTTGATCAATGGTATAAAAACTTGGGGCGTGTTAGGGGAATTTTGTGTTTTCCCACAGGCCACCTCCAACCATGTATTTATTCAGCCTACTTTGAGGCCAGTGCATGTGACAGTCAAGAAACTTCTTATTAAATTTAGATTATTTCTGCCTCCGGATTTTTGTGCCCAACAATCATGGTGATGAGGCAGAGATTCCCCTGATGGACTTGAAGGAGAGCAGAGCCATTGTGTGAACAAAGCAGCCTCCCCCTAGGCAGGCCAGTCTCTTGCAGTCTCTATCTGCAAAGCTTCCTGTGGTTGCCCCTGCTCTGCCAGTCTGCAAAGGAGAGCTAAAGGGACTCAGTTCCATGTCAGAGACATCTGGGCTGCTTGTCACCTGCTCTCTCCAAATCAGTGAAGGCCACAGGTCCTGATGCCAGCACCCTCCTCAGAGTGATGGTTTCCAGTGCAGAGACCAAGAAGTTGGACCTGAGGAAACAACTCAAGAGGCATCATGGGAAGTCTCTATATTCTCTCATGAAGGCAAGTCAGAAGAATCTTACTTTGCCAGAAAAGGCAAATGCTGATAGAAAGAAAAGTTTCTAATAAAATTAATTTGGATGCTAATGAGGACCCAAGCCCACTTCTTGTTCCCTTGTCACTGAATGTATAAGAGAATCTTGAGTTGGAAGGGCCTTCGGTGGTCAAGTGGACCAGACTCATACCTGCAGAGGCAATCTGTCTGAAAGCATTTCTCTTTTAATACCTGCCAGGAAGGCAGCCCATTCTCAGGACACTGTTGATCATGCCAGATTGAAAGCTGCCTCCTGTAGCTTACGCTCATTGGTTCTAGGTGTCCTTTTCTTCTTTGAAGGTAAAAGCATTAAAACAAAGAGGAAAAATCATTAGGCAGAGAACGCTGGGAGAAGGTATGGTGGTGCTGATGTCACCCATAATTAGTCTGTTCTAGATAGAACCCCATGGGGATAGAGAGGAAGGGTGAATTAAGGATTGCTTATATAATAGATAGCTGCTTAGGCAGACTGGATCCTTCCTTTCCACCTGGTCACCTACATGAAAGGTGATATGGTGGAGTGGAAAAAGCACTGGATATGGAGTCAGAGGGCATGTGTTGAAATTCTTCTGGTCCTGTACATTCTTGGCTTTGGAAAAGTAATTTAGCTTAACTGAGTCTTGGTTCCCTCATCTAAAACCTTCAGGATATTGGACTTGGTGATTGCTAAGGTCTCTTCCAGCTCTAGGCCATTTGATCCTATGGATCTGAGAAGCTGAAGGGGAGCTTAATGATGAATGGGACCACTCCCTGCTACTCACTGCTGGGCCCAGGCTAGGGCCAATGGCTCAGATGACTCCACTAAGCCTTCTGAGTATGGCTGGCAATTTGGAGAGGCAGCAAGTTGGGGAGGGGTTTTTTTGTTTTGTTTTGTTTCTGGTTTTTGTTCTTTGTTGTTTTTTTGCTTTTTGGAGGGGAAAATCAGGGCAATTGGGGTTGCGTGACTTGCCCAAGGCCATATGGCTAGTAAGTGTTAAGTGTCTGAGGCCAGATTTGAACTCAGGTCCTCCTGACTTCAGGGCTGGTGCTCTATTCCCCCCACCCCACCTCCCAACTTCCCCTAAGATGGGGAGTTTTAAACCTAGATCTTTGTTGTTAGTAAACTTGCATGTTATTCCCATCTGAGCAGCTCTTTTTGTGCAACCAGCAATGTACATTTCCTGCCATATTTATTCAGGTAGAAAACATCTTTCATTATGATACTTTTAAAAATGAAAGGTTTCAACTCTGAGCTTAAACCTTGCATCCATCAAATCGGCCAGGATGACAAAAGGTGGGTATAGTGTTAGGGGAATGTAGAATTAGAAGCACAGTAACACAACTTATGTACTTGTGAACTGGTCCAACTATGCTGTAAAGTCATTTGGAATTATTTATTAGAGGGTGATCATACGCCCCCACTTTGTGACACAGAGACCCCACTGCAAGGCATAAAGTCAAAGAAAGTTTCTATCTACACTACAATACTCATTGCAGTGTTTTATTTGATAGCAACAAATGAAGTAGATGCCAAAGAGGAAGCAAATAAGTGCTCATCAATTGGAGAATGTCTAAACCGAATGTGGTACATGAACACACTGGAATATTAGTATGTCACAAGGAACAGTGGGCAGTGAGATTTCAGAGAAACGGGAATACGTAAGTGTACTGATACAGATTGAAGTAAGCCAAGCCAAAAAAAAAAAAAAAACACCCTATACAGTGACTCACTCAAATACTCCTGTGGCCAGATCTGTGATCTCTTCTCCGTGGAAGCTCCTTCCAGCAATGTCGGTCTCAAACCATCCACATCTGTGTCTCTGTCCTGTGTGAATCTTGCCTTTGTACTCCCTTCAGGTCACCACAGAGGATCCATTCAATATGACTTTCTCCTGACATCGCAAGGGTTCCTGCGGATGTTCTGGGCATCTGCCCACCTAGCAGCCCTCCTCCTTACCATGTGGACAGCTCACTCTCCTTATCATAAAGTTCCTTAATGGAAGTATAAGCAATGTGAATTATCCCAAGAGAAGAGAGTTCAGAGAGTACACTGAGCAGCAAACATCTGACTTCCTTGACAAATGAGAGAGGGAGCTGGCAAAGTTGAAGCCAAACTGGATGATAACTTACTTTATAAAATCTTATAATTTTGTAATCTTGTGTTTGCTGACATGGCTTTGGGATCCTAAAATCTGTCAGCTGTGGATACGTTTATAGATTAGATAGCAATGGGAGACCATTACCAGTTGTCTTGTCCCAGGTCTTGGCACTGACCACTGGAGGAGAAAGTGGGGTTGATGACTTTGCACAGCTCTGGCTCACTTAAGTCAGGCTCCTTTGCAAGTCAAGACATCACCCCCAGATGTCATTGTTACTTTCCAGAACAAAGGACCAACAACCACAGTCTGGGTGAAGAAGCTCAGGAGTTCAAAAGTTCACTGTTCTCTCAGTTAAATGCAAAAATTCAGTGTTCCTATCAATCACTTTTAATTGAAGAAAAATTGTGAGCTAAGTTTAAAAGAGCAGAGCTCTCATAGAGCACTTTACTTCAAAAGGAATTATTCTCTCAGAACCAGCAACAAATCACTTTGTGTCAGGGAAATATTTTCTCTTCTATAGTTTTAAGTGTCCTGATTCAGTTCTAGGTCATCTACCAACCAGGACAATGCCATTCCTGGAAGTATTGTCTCTGGGTGTTTTCATACAATTAGAGGAAATTTGTCTATCATTAGTGTTTTTTTTTTTTCCTTTTGGAGGGCAGTTTGGAGTTAAGTGACTTGCCCAAGGTCACATGGCTAATTTTTGTATTTAGTGTCTGAGACCAGATTTGAACTCAGGTCCTCCTGACTCCAGGGCTGGTGCTCTATTCACTGCACCACCCAGCTGCCCCATATTATGAATTATTTCTGTAAGATCCAGGTGGAAAGTCTCAACATTTTCAAGATGAAAAGAGGAGCTATTCCTAGCCCACATTTCAAACTTTCAACCAATCACATTGTCCCTGCCCCCATAATGTTATCAGTCCTTTAACCATTTATGTTGTTTTCCCCGCCTACTAACTTATATTCTTTGTTCTGTCCTTAACCTGGGAACTGCCTTTCATCCTCCATGTTTCGGAGCTCAATGGGGAAGCCATTTTCCCTGCCTCATTAATAAATTCATGTTAACTAATAAACTGCTGGTGCTCAGAGCTTTGTACCTCAGTTGACTTGATTTTCATTGTGACAATTAGCCCCTGTGGTCTTGAGACCACCAATGCAAGCTTTTCTGAAGGAAGGCTTTAGCTTATAGAATCTATGCATGAAAAATATTGTCATCAAAAGATCTGATTGCCTTGAGACCATCACGACAGTCTTGGCTCACTGTTATTGATTCATTTCAGTCCTATCTGATTCTTTGTGACCCCATGGCGGGAGGTGGGGGTGGGGGATGGGATGGGGACTGGTATTCTTTGGTAAAGATGCTGGAGTGGTTTGTCATTTCCTTCTCCAGTTCATTTTATTTTTATTTTATTTTCTCTGTATGATGTACATTTTATTTTCTTCAAACATACTGCCTTTTACCTTTTGCCCAAGGTCAGAGATGTTAGTGGATACCTGTCCATAGAACTGAGGAACCTTCCAACACACTTAGCTGAGGTATCACTGAGGATGCTTTTTCTTTTTTGAAAAATTTACTTATTTACTTCTGGTTTACAACATTCAGTTCCACAGTCCCTTGAGTTTCAAATTTTCTCCCCCTTCCTCTCCTCTCCTCTCCCCCCCACCCATGGTAGCATGCAATCAAATATAGAATATACAAATACCTTCACATTAAACATTAGTAAACTTGTAAGGAAGGATTATGATCAGTGAAATGAATGATGAGAAAGAAGAAACAAAACAAAATAAAACAGAAAAAAAGAGCAAGTAGTTTGCTACAATCTGCATTGAGACTCTGAAGTTCTTTGTCTGGATGAGGACAGCCCTTTCCATCTTGAGTCTTTTGGAGTTGTCTTATAGCCTTGCACTGCTGAGAGGAGCCCAGTCTGTCAAAGTCAGTCAGCACAGATAGAATGTGTCTGTAACTGTGTACAATGTTCTCCTGGCTCTACTTCCCTCACTCAGCATCAGTTAATATAAGTCTCTCCAGGTTATTCTGAAGTCTGTCTGCTCCTCATTTCTTATAGCACAGTGTATTCCATTACATTCATATACCACTGTTGGGGGCGGGGATAGGCTTTGCTTTTACTGTGCTAATTTCCATATGAGGGCGTGGTTTAATGTATATAAGATGCTGTACGAGGAAGCATCTCTCTCTGGGGATGTGACCAGCCGTGAATAAACAACCCCTGAAACCTCGGGTGCTCTGTCTGGGTTAATTCCTCTTCGGAGGCCGGTGACGATCGAAGACTCGCCATGGGGATAGGTGAGTAGAGAGGACAGGGATATAATAGTTACAGATCAACCCACCGCCGGTGCCGTAGATAAGGCCCCCGGCAAGTGGCGCCTGAACAGGGATTGAGATCTGTAGGGACCGTCTGAGTCCGCTGGACGGACTCCCCCCAGACAGCCTCATCTCATAAGAAGGACGAGATGGGAGGATTGAATAGCATACCTGAATTTCGACCCGAGGAGAAAGGGGTTGTAGCCGCCCAGCTGTATAAGCTGTGCGCTAAGAGGGGGTATAAAATCCCCCTAAAAACCTGCCAAGCACTCATAGAAGGGTCGGGTGAAGAGGAGGAAAGTCACGGTGTGGGGCCACAAGAGGAGGATGAAGGGGAGGATGGGGGGGAGGATGAGGGCCCCCCTCCCGTGTACCCCTGGGAAGAGTTAAGGAGGGCTAGAGGGGAAAGCCGAGAAAAAGATGGCGGAGACACGACACTTCCGCATTCTTCATGGGACACTGACCTGAAGGATAGTGGGTGTGACGCAGCTCAGATGCCGAGCGGGCCTAGACAGGAAAAGACAGGAGGATGGGGCGGGGCCTCTTCTAGACACCCGGAGGCCTGGGGCGGAGTTTCCCCGAGTTGCCCAGAAGCTTGGCTAGCCGCCCCAAGGGCCATGGCTGAGCTTCCCCCATGCAGATTGGCAGCATTCAGGGACGGGGGGAGAGGACCCAGACCAGGGGCAACAGGTCTGGTCGCAGCCAGTGCCATCCGAGCCTTTGAGCAGGGGGAGACAGTAGACTGGGATGACTGGGGGATATATCCGCTGATCGCCGACCCCCTTACGGGGCAGCGGCAGTACACCCCAGTGCCATTTAAAATGCTGATGGATACTGGGGCGGATTGCTCCGTGATAAATGGAGGCCAGTGGAAGCCTGAATGGTCACTGTCGGCGGGAGGGCAGCCAGTAATGGGGGTAGGAGGGAGACAGACTGCCCCTAAGGCAGCAAGGGCCCTGAAGTGGGCCGTGAAAGGCAAGACAGGACTGTTTAAACCTCTCTTCCTACCAGGGCTCCCATACGCCCTCTGTGGGCGTGATCTCCTCTCCCAATTGAATCTTTCTTTGGCCACTCCAGACAGTCTGCTGGGAAATTAGTGGGGGCCACTGCCGAAGGGAGCTTCTCCCCGCAGATCACTTGGATTGATAAGAAACCAATATGGGTAGAACAGTGGCCCCTGTCCCAAGAGAAGCTCACAGCGCTTAGGATGATTGTAGATACTTTATTATTAGAGGGGAAAATAGAGAAATCTCTTAGTCCCTTTAATTCCCCAATATTTGTCATCAAAAAGAAAAGTGGAAAATGGAGGATGCTAGTTGACCTCAGAGCAGTTAACGCTGCCATGTTACCAATGGGAGCCCTCCAACCTGGACTACCCACGCCGGCAGCCATCCCAAGGAATTGGGAGATAATAGTGATTGATATTAAGGATTGTTTTTACAGTATCCCTCTTCACCCAAATGATAAAGAGAAGTTTGCCTTTTCTGTTCCCAGCGTTAACTTCCAGGCACCTTCTGAGAGATATCAGTTTAGGGTTTTGCCCCAGGGAATGGCAAATAGCCCAACCTTGTGTCAGTTATATGTGGCAGAGTTGTTAAGGCCAGCTAGGGAAAAATATAACAGTCTTATGATTATACATTATATGGATGATATATTGATCGCTGCACCACAGTTGCAGCTGGCAGAGAGTTGTTTGGCCCTAATAACTGAGTTGTTGCAAGGTAAAGGATTGCTGCTAGCCCCTGAGAAGGTGCAAAAGTCATATCCTTATGAATATTTAGGTCAAAAGGTTCTTCCCGAACAGGTTGTTAAAGATATTCCTGGCATTGATTAAGTCCCAATATAGGACATTGAATGATTTTCAAAGGTTGGCGGGAGCAATTCAGTGGATTCGCTCAGCAATCCCTATACCACAGTCACTTATGCAGCCATTATATGAGATTCTAAAAGGGGCGTCACAGTTGACCTCCCCTAGGACATGGACCCCCAAGGCAGAACAGGCATTGGAACAGATTTTGCAAAAAGCCTCTGTTTTGAGTCGCCAAGCCCCAGATGAACCTATATATTTTCAAATATTAAGAGATACAGGGCGATTTTGGGGATGCCGCTTTCAAAGACATGGATGTTTAGAATGGTTATATCCAAAAATTCCAAAAAAGATTATACAAGATAAATGGGAGACCCTAGCTTGGTTTTGTTTGCAAGCCTCTGAGCGCTGTCAACGTGCATTTGGGCGCAAACCTTTTCTTAATTTAGATCTATCAGGAGAGCTCAGTCATACACTTGCAGAAAATTCCCTGCTGTGGGCCACGGTGTTGACTAGTATGAATATTGCGAAAGTCACACCTCCCCCAGTGGTCCGGATGTATAGTGAATTCATTCTCAAACGCCACACGCCTGTAGTGGTATCCGATCCAGTGGCCGGACCAAATATATTTACAGATGCCACTAAGAATGGCCGTGCTGTAGTTCACAACCCGTCACAACCAGCCACGTGGGTATTGGATACCCCATATACCTCCACCCAGAAGAATGAGTTATTTGCCATTATTAAAGCTGTAGAGTTGTTTGATACTATACCCATAAATTTAATCACAGATAGTATGTATTGTGCACTATTGCTTCCCCGCTTGGAACATGCCTATGTGTCTCCAGGATCCACCATAGCCGATCTTTTATTACAACTTCAACATAGAATATGTCCTACATGTGCAGTCCCATATATCTATCTCGGGACCTATTTTTCAAGGCAATGATGAAGCCGATAGTGCCCTATATATAGCCCACCAAGATCCTGATCCGCCCCAGCAGGCACACGGTAAGTATGATATTTCAGCTAGATCCCTCAGACGCCTCTATGGCATTCCTAAGATAGAAGCACGCTCCATTGTACGCTCATGCACCGCTTGCGCACCCTTCCGGCCTCACCCCCAGCCAGAAGGCATCAATCCCAGGGGCAATTTGCCTAATGCCCTCTGGCAAATGGATGTCACACATTTAGGACAGAAACATATACATGTATCAGTAGATACCTTTTCTTCCTTTACCTTTGCCACGTTGCAACCCGGCGAGACTGTAAGACATGTAATATCACATTTGTACACTCAAATGGCCACCTTAGGTGTGCCAGAAGCCCTAAAGACTGATAATGGGCCGGCATATACCTCTAGGGCCTTTACAGAATTCTGCCTAGAATTTTCTATCAATCATACTACGGGTATCCCCTATAACCCCACAGGCCAAGCCATGGTGGAGCGAGCAAATCACAACCTGAAAACAACCCTCTATAAACAAAAAGGGGGAGTATGCAGGGGAATAACCCAAAAGGAATTGGCACAAGCCGTTTTTACCATGAACTTTCTCCAATTTAGAGATGATGGCACCTCGGCCGCACAGAGATTTTTTGGAAAAACTGCGACCAAACACATAGAGCTGCCACCCCCCACAAGGGCCCTACCAGGAACTAAGATAATGTGGAGGGATGAAGAAGGAAAGTGGCATGGGCCGGTCACAGTGGTTGCTAGGAGACCAGGCCATTTATCCTTTTATCCAAATGAGAATTCTAGTCTCCCCGAAAAATGGATACCTGTACATAGAGCTAGAGATCTTGAATGAACCCAACCCGATTATCGGGATGAGGAGTTCCCTCTCTTTTCCTTTGCAGGGACATGGCCCACCATCCTGGGAATCCTGATGTGTGGAACGGCGATAGAACACCCCACCCCCAGACTCTCGACGCCTCGATGGGGGCCTCTTGGGGCGGGTTGGGTGCCTCTCTGTGTCTCCTCTTATTACTTATTGGGCTTTTATTTTGGTGCATATGCCGTGCATCCACCCGGCATAAGGGCTATATGTTACTTACCCAACAAGCCATCTTTGCTATAAGAGAAGGACAAGATCCTTCAGTTTGGCTCGCCGCCATGGAAGACATGTAACACCTTGGGGGAGGACGGGGCAAGCCCCACGACGGGCAACTTCTCCCACCCAGCCACCTAAGACAGGGCCCGAAGGTGTTGGGTCCCTAGGACGGGTAAGGTTTCAGGGATTGAGGAGACGACCCAAGCCAGGGCACCCCGCTCCCGGCGAAGCTATAAGCTTAGATGATGCGTAATGTTTAGCAAGGCTGCACTGGGCACCACAGCCCTGATAAAACAAAAAGGGGGAGATGTTGGGGGCGGGGATAGGCTTTGCTTTTACTGTGCTAATTTCCATATGAGGGCGTGGTTTAATGTATATAAGATGCTGTACGAGGAAGCATCTCTCTCTGGGGATGTGACCAGCCGTGAATAAACAACCCCTGAAACCTCGGGTGCTCTGTCTGGGTTAATTCCTCTTCGGAGGCCGGTGACGATCGAAGACTCACCATGGGGATAGGTGAGTAGAGAGGACGGGGATATAATAGTTACAGATCAACCCACCGCTGGTGCCGTAGATAAGGCCCCCGGCATACCACAACTTGTTTAGCCATTCCCCAATTGATCGATATCCCCCTTGATTTCCAATTCTTTGGTACCACAAAAAGAGCTGCTATAAGTATTTTTGTACTGACAGGCCCTTTTCCAACTTCTATGATCTCTTTGGGATATAACCCTAGAAGTGGTATTGCTGGGTCAAAGGGTATGCACTTATTTATAGCCCTTTGGGCATAGTTCCAGATTGTTCTCCAGAATGGTTGAATCAGTTCACAACTCCACCAGCAGTGCATTAGTGTTCCAATTTTTCCACATCCTCTCCAGCATTTATCATTTTCCTGTTTTGTCATCTTAGCCAATCTGGTAAGCTGTCGTACCTCAGAGTTGTTTTAATTTGCATTTCTCTAATCAATTGTGATTTAGAGCATTTTTTTCATATGCTTATAGATATCTTTAATTTCTTCTTCAGAAAACTGCCTGTTCTTATTCTGTGACCACTTATCTATAGGGGAATGACTTTTATTCTTATAGATTTGACTCAATTCTCTGTATATATTAGAAATGAGGCCAGAGACACTGGTTGTAAAAATTATTTCCCACTTCCCTCTTAATCTTGGTTATATTAACTTTATTTGTACAAAAATGCTTCAATTTAATCTAATCAAAATTATCCATTTTGCATTTCATAATTCTATCTCTTGTTTGGTCATAAATACCTTTCTTCTCCATAGATCTGACAGGTAAACTATTCCTTGATCTCCCAGATTGCTTATAGTATCAAGCCTTTATATTTAGATCTTGCACCCATTTAGATTTTCTTTTGGTATATGGTATAAGATATTGGTCTGTGCCCAGTTTCTGCCATCCTATTTTCCAGTTTTCCCAGCAGTTTTTGTCCAGTAGTGAATTCTTATCCCAGAAGCTGGGGTCTTTGGATTTGTCAAATAGTAGATTAATATAGTCATGACTGCTGTGTCTCGTGCACCTAATCTATTCCACTGATCCACCACTCTGTTCCTTAGCCAGTACCAAGTAGTTTTGCTGGCTGCTCCTTTATATTACAGTTTAAAATCTGTCATGGCTAGGCCACCTTCTTTAGCATTTCTTTTCATTAAATCCCTTGATAATCTGGACCTTTTGTTCTTCCAGATGAATTTTGTTAATATTTTTCTCTAGCTTTATAAAGTAATTTTCTGGTAGCTTTATTGGTATGGCACTAAACAGGTAAATTTAGGTAAAATAGTCATTTTTATTATATTAGCTCGACCTAGCCACAAGCAACTGATGTTTTCCAAATTATTTAGATCTGACTTTATTTGTGTGAAAAGTGTTTCATAATTTTGTTCAAAATGAACTGGGTTCCAGTTCATTTTAGTGATGAGCAAACCTTGGCAAACAGGGTCAAGTGACTTGGCCAGGGTCACACACCTAGTGTTTGAGGTTGGATTTGAACTTATGAAGTTTAGTCTTCCTGATTCCAAGCCCAGTGCTCCATGAACCATGGCACCCACCTAGCTGCCTTTGTTTCATCTTAAAGGGGGCTTCAAGTTTATAGAACATTTATTGTTGTTGAGTCATTCTGTCATGTCCAACTCTTTGTAACCCCATGGACCAGAGTAGACCAGGCCCATCTATCTTCTATCATCTTTCAAAGTCTCTCCAAGTTCACATTCATTGTTTCCATGACCGCATCCATCTCATCGTCTGCTTTCCCCTTCTTCTTTTTCCTTCTATCTTTCCCAACATCAGGGTCTTTCCTACTGAACCCCATCTTCTCTTTATGTGACCAAGGTATTCCAGCTTCTGTGTTTGACCTTGCTGAAGGTGTCAGCTTCTGTGTCTGACCTTAGCCTGAACTAATTTCTTTAATTATTGTCTGATGTCACCTTTTTGTGGTCTGGGGGACTTTCAAAAGTTGTCTCCAGCACCACAATTTAATTCATTGATTCTGTGGTGCTCAGCTTTCCTTATACTACGAGTCTGACGGCCACACTGCTGGAATACCCATAGCTTTTACTATATGGCCTTTTGTTGGCAAGGTGATGTCCCTGCTGTTTAGGATGCTATCCAGATTTGCCACAGCTTTCCTTCAAAGGAGGAGGCATCTTTCAGTTTCATGGCTACAGTCACCATCTACAGTGACCTTTGAGCCCGAGGACATGAAATCTTACACTGCTTCCATTTTTTTCCCTCTGTGTGCCAGGAAGTGATGGGACCACTTACTTGCCAGGATCTTAGTACACATACAAACATACATGTATACACACACACACATGCACACACACACACACACATAAAGCTTCAAGCCAGCTTTTTAAATATGTTATTTAATTTTAATTTTAGTGAATAAAGCATTTCCTCTCATAGTACAAAAAAAGATGATTGTACATGAAACTTCAAATATACCATGTATAAGTTGCTATTCTTTTCAAATATACAACAAAATCCTCATGTAATTTTTTCTTTGTTTCTTCCCTTCCCCCACCCTAGAAATCACTACTTTTAGGCACAAATAGATACACACACATACATATATGTATTGTGTACATATATGTAATTATTCTATACATACTCTTCATCACTTTTTTCTCTCGATGCAGATAACATCTTCAAATGTTCTTTATTGCTAGTTTGGGTATTTATAATAGACAAAATAGCTTGTTCACCCAAAATTTTAAAAACAATATTATTGTTACTATATACAATATTTTCATGGTTTTGCTCATTTTGCTTTTTGGTATTTTGTACAAGTCTTGACATAGTTTTCTAAAATCATTTCTTATATCACAGTAGTGCCCCATCACAATCATATACCACAGTTTTCTCAGCCGTTCCCCACGTGATGGACATCCCTGCAATTTCCTGCTCTTTGCACAAAGACAGCTGCCATAGACACTTTAGAACAAGGAGGCTCTTTTGCTTTTTTGCTAATCATGTTTGCAAATAGACCAAGTTATTGGCGCGCCCAAGGGGAATAATTCCAGGTTTTGGTCTAAAATGTTTGGATCATTTTACAGTTCCACCAACAATGAATCAGTGGCCCAACTTTTCCACTTTTTCTCCATTTGTCAATTTCCCCTTCTATCATTTTAGTAAGTCTGCTAGGTATATAATGGTGTCTCTAGGTTGTTGTAATCTGCATTTCTTTAATCAATAATGATTTCGAGCATGTTTATATGACTATAAATTGCTTTAAATTCTTCATTGAGAAACTGGCTGTTTTCATCCTTTATTGATTTATCAATTGGAGAATGACTCGTCTTTCAGAGATTTGAGAAAGTTCTGGTTGCTATTTACGAATTTCCCTCTAGTTTATTTGTACTCACTATTTTCCTTTTCAGCATCTCTTTTTCCCCCTCCTTCCCTCCTTAACTTCTCCCCTACTCTTCTAATCTTATTCTATAAACATGTACAAAAATCCTTCTCCAACCCCATTCCCCCATTTTCTCACCGTTTTTGGAAGTTTAGTAGACTTTTAAAACTCTTCGGATGTACATGTTGTTTCTTCTTCAACCCAGAAGGGAATAAGGTTCCAACATTACCAGCCTTCCACTCCCAGTTTCCTTTGTATTAGTTCTTCCCATGCCCTGTTCTTATTAGATAATTGCCCCTTTTTATATTTTCATAACCAATTTTGTTTTTTAGAATCAGTCCATCATAAACACGTCGGCCACAACTTTTCTTTCAAGCTCCCTTGTAATGATGACATTTTTGTGAATACTTTTACTAATATTAATAACATTTTCATATATTGCAAGTCAACAGTTTGACCCCAATCAGTGCTTTATAATTAGTCTTTCCTTGTTTCCTTGTGTTTCCTCTGGTAACACAGGCAGCAAGCCAACTGTTACACTCTCCTCTCTCATCCTCATCAAGAAGTTCCTTAATTCTTCACTTTCTGCCATCAGAGTGGTGCCATCTGCATATCTGAGACTGTTGATACTTCTGGCAATCTCAGGTGCACCTTCTGATTCCTCCAACTTGGCATTTCACATGATGTACTTTGCATACAAGTTAAAATATGCAACTACATACAACCTCATTGTACTCTTCCAATCTGAAACCAATCGATGGTTCCATGTTCAGTTCTACCTCTTGTCTCTTGACCCTCATACACATTCCTCAGGAGACATGTAACATGATTTAGTTCTCTTTGAGGCCTCACCACAATGTTTTAATATTGCTGCCTCTTGTCCAGTGTTGAGAACCTCTGTCCGTCATTCTTCACGGACTTCTACCTGATTTGATCCCTTCAATCTAATCATCACCTCCATATGCTTATTCATAAGGGATGTTATTTAGGTCATACCTATGCAGTCCACCCCCTTGGATACTGAGAAGTTTTAGGTACTTAATCAGAATTGGACAAGATTTTATGACATTTACCAAAGAGAAGGTCTGAAGGCACCTGAGTCCCTAAAGGACTTACCAGAAAAGGAGAAAATTTGGAAGGTCTTTTGCACTTTTCCCAAATAGTAAGTTGTCATCATTGGTTTTAAAAACAAAGCATGTGCAATTAAATCTTTAAGTTGTTAAGCATTGTTACCCCATTATTGAATAGCTTAATTCAGTATTTCTAAAGAACAGTTAATATAGTAAGGGTATAATTACATCATCATCTGGAAATTATTTTTCATGAACAATATTTTATACACAGTTTCCCCCAAAATCCCAGACAAAAAATAGAGGATAGTAAATGATAATATAGATTTATAATATGGAATGAAGTTATGGACAGTCAAATGACATCCATTCAGTGAGTGTATTTGCAAAGTATGTTCCATAGAAAATCACTTTATGGATCTATCAATTTAACCCCCTGGAGTGACTGCATTCATTGACCAGTGTAACCAACTTTAGATCCAATTACACTTTTATTTCTTATATTGACATTTCTTTTTTTTTTTAACAAATGCTTTATTAACTTCTGTTTTACATCATTCATTTCCGCCAGATTTTGAGTTACAATCATTTTCCCCCTGTTATTCCACTACCCAACCTCCCACAATAGCAGTCCCACTAGATATTGCTTCCTCCAATCTGCTCTCTCTCATACCTTCTCCCATACCCCCATCGACTTTTCCATTAGAGGAAGGTGAATCTTTGTGTCCCAATGCCTGCACGACTTATCTCCCTATTACAAGCAAAAGGGTATTAATAATAGTATTTATATATATATTTGAAACATTTAATGTTACGACCTCAAATTTCAGATCCATTTCCTTCCTCCCTTGTCACCCATTCCCTCTGGGGAGATAAGTAATTCAGTATATGTTGTACATGTCTAGCTATGCAAAACATTATCATAGTAGATATATTGTACAAGGCTGCTTATAATTTCCTCCCACTCATCCCACCCCCCACCTGGTCCATTCCCTACATGATCCTGTTCCTCTTCTATAGTGGGTACTTCCAGCCTCCCCTCACCCCAAGGATGCCCTCCCATCCATCATCCCTCCTCTCATCCCCCTTCCCCCTATCCTGCTGCAGGTTGAGACATCCCATTTAGTATGTATGTCATTTTCTCCCTGAACCAAATTCAATGTGAATGTGGTTTTGCCTTTTTAGCCTTCCTTATTCTCCACCTCCTTTGCAACCACTTCCCCTTGCTTCTTCTACATGGGATAGTTTACCCTACCCTGTCTCTCCCTGTCTCCTCTTGCCACTTTCCTCTCTCACCTCATAATTTCATCCCTTGAGTATTCTCCCTTCCCAACAAATTCAACCTATGCCCTCTATCCATATATAACTGTAACCATATACACACATTCACATATACACACCCTTCTTCCATTATTTCATAGTGAGAAAGATATCATCAGTCACAGTTATTGCTTTTCCATATAGGAATGTAAATAGTTCAACTTTGATAAGTTCCTTTTGATTTCTTTTCCTGATTACCTTCTCAGGCATCTCTTCCTTCTTGTGTCTGGGTGTCAAATTTTCTATTCAATTCTGTTTTTTTCCTCAAGAATGCTTGAAAGTCCTCTGTTCCACTGAATGACCATATTTTCCCCTGAAACAAAATACTCAGTTTTGCTGGGTAGGTGACCCTTGGGTTCAGTCCCAGTTCTTTTGCCCTCTGGAATATCATATTCCATGCCCTTTGATCCCTCAGTGTAGAAGCTGCCAGGTCCTGGGCTATTCTGATTGTGTTTCCACAATATTGAAATTGTTTCTTCCTGGCTGCTTGGATTATTTTCTCCTTGATCTGGGGATTCTGGAACCTGGCTATAATATTCCTGGGAGTTTTCTTTTTTGGATCTTTTTCAGGAGGTGATCTGTGGATTCTTTCAACCTCTATTTTGCCCTCTGGATCTAAAACATCAGGGCAGTTTTCCTTGAGAATTTCTTGAAGGGTGATTTCTAGGTTCTTTCCTTGATCATGGCTTTCAGGTAGTCCAATAATTTTTAAATTGTCCCTCCTGGATCTATTCTCCAGGTCAGTGGTTTTCCCATGAGATATTTCAAATTGCCTTCTAATCTTTCGTTTGTTTGGATCTGCTTAACAGCATCTTGATTTCTCATAAAGTCACTAGCTTCCATTTGCTCCAGTCTAACTCTGAAGGAATGAATCTCCTCAGTGAACTTTTGAGATTCTTTTTCTATCTGGCAAATTCGACTTTTTAAGGCATTCTTCTCCTCATTGCCCTTCTGGGCCTCCTTTGCCATTTGAGTCAGTCTATTTTTTAAGGTGTTGTTTTCCTCAGTCAGGCTGTTGACCCTCATTTCATACTTTTCCTGCATCCTTCTCATTTCTCTTTCCAATTTTCCTCCACTTCTCTTATTTGATTTTTAAAGTCCTTCTTAAGGTCCTCTATGGCCTGCAACCCACTCATGTTTTCCTCTGGGGCTTTTGGAGCAGGACTTCTGACCTCACAGTCCTTTTCCCGCTCTATGCCCCCAAAATAGGAGTCTAGGGTTGCATTTTTCTGTTTCCTTTGCCTTGGCATGTTGCCACTTAATTACTTAACTTTTGGGCTTGTTGCCACACTATGGCTTTAAGGCCAGATAGAGGAATTTTCGTCCCGAACGTGTGGGGGGCAACTTCCGTTTCTGGCAAGCTGTAAACCCACCCACGACTTCCACCCTAGATCACAATCCAGATCCAGGGAGGTTAAAGCAAGAGCGATTACCCCCCAAGACTGATCACTGGATCTCCCTACAGTTCGCAGGTCGGGAGCTGGAGCTGCCTCTGAAAACTGCAAAATGGCCTGTCTCCTCAGTGGCTTCTAGCCCCCAGGGGAGGGAGCCGATGCATTCCCCAAATACTGGTCCCAAAGTCCATAGGACACTAACCTCTTACTTTGTCCTAGGCATGTCTATGTTGATAATTCTGGAGTCGCCACATCTGCTGGTGTTCTGGGGTCTCTCCAGCCAGATGCTGGCCCTGCCGCCCTGGGGCTAAAACCTTGGCTCACACGGACCTGGGCTCCGCTCGGCTCAGCTCCCCACACTCTGCGCACTGTGTGCTGCCAGTTCCTAGAGTGCTGCACTGGTCCTTCCTGCAGGGCTGCTGGGCTGTCCTCGGTGGGAGGTTAGCTTCTCTGTGTCGTTCTATGGGTGCTGGGGCTCCAGAAGTTGTTCAGATTCCCCTTTTACATAGTTTGGGGGGAATCTGGGGGCAGAGTGGCTTGGATGAGCTGTTTCTACTCTGCCATCTTGGCTCCACCCAAGTAGATCTATACTGACATTTCTAAATAGGTCACACTCATGAAATTTCATGCATAATTTGCATTCAGTTCTGCCTACCAACACAAGGTCAAATATTACAGTTATCCTAATGACAACACACACATAACTTTAAATGGTACCACATAATTTGGGACAAACTGTCCCATCAAGTTACTTAAAGTTACCTCAGTTTACCTAAGGGTCATTTGCTGTCAGGATTTTCAATTATGGAACCCACTAATTGCAGTTAGTCTGCTGTCCGCATTTTATCCTGGCTGTCTTTATGCATAGAAGGAGGAGGGTCCGAGTCCCAAAGCAAGAGGGTAAGGGAGGTGGGGGAGGGTTGAGGGAGGCAGAGTTTTCAGGGATGACCAGGTTGGGGGTAGTGGCCCAGCTGGAATTCAAGCCCTGGGGTGGAGTTTGGAGGCCTAGGAGGAGTCTATGCAGAAAGAACTCCAGGGCTCTCAGAGAGAAAATTCTAAGAGTTTTTGGTACCAGAAAAATTTTTTTTTCAGAAGGTGAGATGTTGGTTGAGAAGTCTGAATCCAGGAGGCTGAAGTGGAGAGAGAACATTCTAAATATAGGAGGCCACCATTGGAAGGACCCAGTGCCAGGAGATGGAGGTTCTTTACCAAGGATGAAACAGGAGGCCAGTGGACCTGGGTCAGAGAGTAAGTGGAGAGGACTGAAGGAGGTGGGGTTGGGGCATTTCCTGGGATAAAGGGCAGGGCTTGGGGAAGAGAGGTCCTGGGTCCTGAGGTCCTAACCCAGTGTGCCACTGGAAGAAAGGGCTGATTCTGGGGTTCAGGGACCAGACAAGTGGGGCTCTTTAGGACTGGCTCAGTAGGCTGGCTATGAACAGGAACCCTAGGAGCTGAGATCACTCTGCCTTCTGGAAGCCAACTCTTCAGGACCTGGTCCCAGGTTGGTCTGGGCCAGGATCCTACAGTCACCAGGGTCCTGCTGGCTCCCCTTCCTTTGGGCCTCATTTCCCCCTTTTCCTCCTTCTTATGTCCTGCTAACTATTCTCCATGGCTATGAGGAACATGCTTCCCTCCTAGGCCTAGCTTCTGCCTAGGGTCCCTGTCTGTAGATTTTAACTAAACTCCCAATCCCATCCCAAATGCTCCAGGGCACCATTCCCCACTTTATCATTGCATCCCACTGCCTCAATCTTTAGACTTCTTCTGTAGGACCCTATGTGCCTGTATACCTGTTCCTGGTAGAAGGTTCAGTTGTCCTGCTTTCATCCCAGGCCCCCTGTGAATTAATAGTTTATGAAATGGGGGCAGGGTTACAGGCAAACCTTGCTCTTCCTGTACTCACTGGGGAAGCCCACACTGAGCAGCAGGAAATGGGGCAGCATGCACATTTTAAGAAGGCAGAGAGACAAGCTCTTTAGAATGTGGAACAATAGAGAGGAAGAGGGCACAACTCACAGACTGGGAATGGGATAGTGTAGCAGCAAGCACCCTAGCATACCCAGGATGGCTGCTAGCACAGGTTCTTTGATCTGCTTTTCTAAAGGAAAGCAACTCAAAAGGGGGTTAAAAATCTAATACTTTAATCAAACATATATCATTTACCTAGCTCAGGGGGAAAAGTCAGCACCCTGAACTTCAGAGAAAATACAAACAGAAGTTACAAGCAGACAAAAAATACAGGCAAACAGACCAGCAGACAGGGCTTCTATATGTCTGACTATTACATCTATCCCTACTTAGTTACCAGAAAGAGAAGCACCAACATCTGGGTTTTCAAGGGGGGCAGGGGTGGAGAGAAAGGCTCAAAGGCTTCCCAGAGTCCCATCTGAGCAAATCACAAAACTCTTCCCATGAGTGAGCACCAGAGCAAAACCTCACCTCAGAGTATATATAGCCTTCTCCAGGGTCAGAGAACATCACAACCGTCCTGACTCACTTGAACACAAAGTAACAAAAGTTGTGCCTCCTGAAAAACAAGCCTCCCACCACAGGCTCCATGCGACCACATTCAGCCTATTGGGGGCAGACTTTATTTTTAAAAAGGTCCTCAAATTCACCTAAGCCTATCAAGGGCCAGGGAAGATCTTCAAATTCCTCTTACCATTACAGATGGGGAAGGAAGGCAGAATGAGGAAGAGAAGGGGGGGGGGGCAGAGAACATCTCCCACCACTACTGAGAGTTGGGGTCACTAGAAAGTTTGGCCTGGGGATGGCCAGGGAGGTGGTGGATGACCTGGGCATCTCCCATGTCTGCCCAAGCTTCAAGTACTCCACATGGCCCCCTTCAGCTGCCTTCATGGCTGGTGGAAAAAGCTGTTCTCATCTGTCCATTCCCAGGTGGGAGGGTTAGTTCTTGTCCTTGGGGTTGGCACCCTCTCCCTCAACCATGGATTTGTGACCTTTCAGTCACCCTCAGGCTGGCTTAGCCAGAGGCAGTTTACCCAGTGTGGGTGCTGGGCATGCTACAGCTTCTTGGGGCCCCATGGGAGAGCTGAGTGACAGGTGGACACCCAGGGAGTGTGGAGACGGCTTAGCCAGGCCCACAGCAGAAGTGCTAGTCCTCCTTGAACAGCCCTATACCAGAAAAACAAGAGGGGTGGGGCTAAAGGCACCCCAGCAAGATGGGGAGAGCTTCCCCAGTGTGGGGGACAGCCATTGGAAGGGCAGAGTCAGGAGATCAGGTCTTGGTCAGACCTCATCCAGGGGGCCAGTGTCCCTGGGTCAGACAGCAGGAGGAGGAGGAAGAGAGGAGTGAGGTGTAAGAAGACTGGGAAGCGGGTGGGGCTGGTTATATGTGCCTACTGTGTGCCAGGCACCTGGTACATTTTGGCTCATTTGATTGTGCTGCCAGAATGGTCAGGGTGCTTGTTAGTTGTGAACTGGCCCAGAGATTGGAGTGTGGTCAGCTAAGACCTCGAGAAAGGTGAATTTAAAAAAGAGTTTAGAGTGTTAAAGTGATCACTGGCCTTTAGTATTTGCAACAAAGTGGCAACACAAGTGGCTCCATGTGAACCCCAACTGGCCTTAGCAAAGCCTGATTTGTCAGAGCTAGATTTCATGAAATCATGAATGAAGACAACATGAGAAGGCAATTAATTGTCCCAGTTTTTTTTTAAATGCTAGAATAGTTAAGTAGGGAAGAAAAAAAATCTGGCCCCCAAATCCCAGCCATCTTGGGAGGTTTAAGGGATCAAAATTAATATTCCTTTGGACAGAACACCCACAGTTAAGGGTATGATTCCTGTCGACCTGGAAGTTTGGCTAAAAGAGGCAGACAGGTGAGGAGGTCAATAAATTCATGTTGTTCATTCCCTTAAGCTCGCCAACAGGTAGGGACATGGAATCAGAGCTTGAATTCTGACTGACTGAGGCAGACTGAGGAAGACCTAGGTATCCTTAGAGCAATCCCTACTCAGGCTGTCTGTGTCCCTCAAAAATGATTGTTTCCATATGTTTTTAACCATAGCATGGGAAAGGGAGTTTCTGAGTGGAGTAGGTTGTAGATACAATGAGACAAGAGAATTGACAAGGTGTCCATTGAAATTACAGTCCCAGGATATCTGTGCTTTCCCTACATAGCACACACCCACAGAGAAGGAAAGTCCCACTGTCCAAGACAGTGTCACAAACAGGGAAAATGCTCCTGGTCAGTCTCATTCCATCCTGTTGTTGCTGATGCCCCCAGGAAGGGGCATTTGTAGTTCACTCAGAGAGCAAAGCAAATGATTATCACTCCCCATGATCGAGGGAAGAAGGCAGGAAGAAAACAGCAGCATTGTCCACCTGGAACTGGCCCGTTGGTCCCCAGAGGGGCAGCTAAGCCTCCTTACAGGATGTTGTTCACCCTTGGCTCTCATCGCAAGGAGGGCACAGTACCAGCTGGGGGCAGCTCTGCCTCTGGGTCACTGAGGCTGGGATCCCAGAGCCCCCTGTGCCTCTTGGGTCTCTGCAGAAGGATGGGGAGGGGAGGCAGACAGAAGAGGAGGAGGAAGAGAGGGAGCGCAGTCGTCTTCCTGTTCAGACCACCTCCTCGTCCCAGCCTGGCCCTCCCTGCTGCGCCCCCTCCCCCTTTGTAGGTTACAGTGTCACTTTCAGGGCTTCTGCTGCTACAGTTACAGCCTGGCAGCCTCTGGGCTCAGGGGGAGGCGGGGCGGGTCTGGAGGAAGGGAGGAGGGGCGGGGGAGGCCTGGAGAGGAGGAGCTCTGAGAGCTGGAAGGGGGTGGGGTGAGGGGGGGTGGGGAGGCCTGGGAGGAGTTTAGGGCTGAAGAGCGGATCACTGCACTGGAGAAGGAATTGCAGGTGATGGAGGGCCGGGCTCAGGGAGGAGGGGCAGTCAGGGTCCCTGAGTCCCGGCTCTGGTGAGAAGGGAGGAAAGGGCCCGGCCCTCCAGGGGGCCTCGGGAGTCAGGCGTGCTCCTTGGGAATAGGAAGACCCTCGGGGGGGGGGCGGGGGGGAAGGGGGGGGGAGGCGGCCGGAAGCAGGAAGTGTTGAAGCCCAAATCGCCCCGCCCTCCCCGGAATCTCTCCCCTCCCCTCTGCCCTTCTAGGATCCCCCCCAGTGCTCCCCGGGACCCCTTCCCCTTCCCGAGGCCCGCTCTGTGCTTCCTGGTCCCAGGTAGGTCTGAGCTAGGGCACCCCTCCCCCACGTCCTGCTTCTGCTGCTGCCCTCCTCCCCACCCCCCAGTTCAGTCTCCTCCATCCCACCTCAGAGTGAGTGTCCTCAGGCTCTGCCAGGAGTACACCTTCCTCCTGAGCCCGGCTCCTGGGGGGCTCCCTGTCCCTAAACCTTGTCCAGACCCCTGTCACTCCCTGGTTTCCTGGCTCTCCCTCCCCAGGTTTCCCATTGGATAATTCTTTCCCAGACTTCAGACTTGGCCCAGAGGATCCCGGGAGCCCTGATTTCAGCCTTTCTGTCAGCCCCACACATGTCCTGTCTCCTGGTCCACTAACCTCTGACCTCTTGGTTAGGAGCCTGCCTCAGTTCCAGCCCCCTTTGGTGATCCAAGAATCCTCTCTTCCTCCTTCCCTATTCAGGCTTGGACACAGTTACCAAAGCTCTGTCCTGGTCCCCTTGATCTGCACCCAGGGCTCTAGGACTGGTTCTTGTCAGATCCCAGGCATGTGGCTCCCTATCTCCAGTTTCCCTTTAGGGATTCCAAGCCTGAGCTCCACCAGAGGTTCCCCAGGTCCTTCTTAGATCTCAGGACACAGTCTTCCTGCTTCCCCAAGCTCAGTGACCCCTGGAGCCCTTCTGTCCCTCCAGTGTCTCTGACCTCCCTCCATGAGCCATGTTAGATGGTCTTGCCTCCCAGACCCTAACCCTGCTCCCCATCCTCAGGCTTCCTGCTCCCTTGCCTCAGGTCCCCTTCCAGGTGGCTTCTTCCCAGATTGGATTTTGTCTTCCATCCTCAGGCTTCCCCTGGTCATTCCCTGCTGGCTCCATTCAAGAGCCCTCCCCATGCTCAACCTTCCCTAGCTTGAGCCTCTCCTAGATCAAGGAATCAGTCTGTAGTCTAGATAATGGATATGTGAGTCAGGGAGAGGGGATGCAGGGTGGGCAGAGGATCCTTTGGAAGAAGAGCTCTGACAGAGGGGCCATTGAGGCTCTGAATGGTCTCATCCCATCTGGGTGCCAAGCCCCCTCTGCCTTTTGGGTGGGAGAATGGGGGAAGGGGTGGAGGAGAAAAGGAGTAAGAGAGGGAGGGAGGTAGTCTTCCTGTTCTGACCATCTTCCTTTCCAAGCCTGACCTTCCCTGCTTCCTACCTCCCCCTATAGGGTGGAGTCTGTCTCCTGAGGTCAGGGCCAGTCCCTTTGTAACTTCCCTGGATCTTCACTCTGTAAATCCCTGTAGGCCAGCCTTCTGCCTAGGAAGAGGAGACCCCAGACCTCTCCTGCTCTGGGATCCTTCTCCCTGCCCAGCTCAGTCTGCTGAGGACCCAGGCCTGGCCCCAGTGGGGAGCCTGGAGCCAGAGGGAATGGCCCCTGGGAGCAGCAGCCCCCCTGCCCAGGTGAGTGCACTCTGTGCCTAGTACAAAATTATCATGTGCATTTCTTTTTCTTCCCACACCCTCAGCCTGTGTCCTAGAAGAGGTGGCTGCCATTAGACACACATAGCATCTATATGTAGAATTATTCTATACCTCTATCTTCCCTGCAGTTTCCAGTTCTTGGCCACCACAAAGGAGCTGCTACCATCTCTTTAGAAAGTAGAAGTTCTCTTCCTTTTCCCCTCATTATCTTTTCTCTTTAACCTGGGAATTTTGAAATTTAGCTGTACCATTCTGCGTTTTCTTCCCAGGGTCTTTGGGTTCTTGTCAGTGTCTTCTTTCTGTCTCCACTTTACCTTCTTGTTCTGGAACTCCTTGTGATAGTGTGTTGAGATTCTTCTTTTCACCATAACTTTCAGGGACAGTTCTTCTGTTGGCTCTCCTTGATCTCTCCACATCAACTGGTTTTCTTTTCTTTTTTCCCACCAGATTTTACATTTATTTATTTTTAGTTTTCCACAAGATTTTGAGTTACAACTTTTTCTCTCCCTGTCTTTCCCCTCCCCCCATCCCAAAATAGCAAGCCTACTGAATACTCCTTCCCCCAATCTGTTCTCTCTCATATCCTCCCCCATTATCCCCTTAACTTTCTAGTAGGGCAAGATGGGTTTTCATACCCCAGTATCTGTATATCCTATTTCCCAGCTGTATGTAAAAAAACAATTTTTAAATATTTGTTTTTAAAACTTTGAGTTCCAGATTTTTTCCCTTCTTCTCTCCTCACCCACCTCCACTGGGAAGATAAGCAGTTCAATATAGGTTGTATGTATGTAGTTAAGCAAATCATTTCCATAGTAGTTATATTGTGGAAGACTAACTATATTTCCCTCCATCCTATCCCACCCCCCATTTATTCTATTTTCTCCTTTGACCCTTTCCCTCCTCAAAAATGTTTGCTTCTAACTACCCTCTCCCCCAATCTGCCATCCCTTCTATACTCGCCCCTCCCCCCCTTATCCCCTAACCCCTTATTTTCCTATGGGGTAAGATACCCAATTAAGTGTGTATGTTATTCCCTCCTTAGGCCAAATTCGATGAGAATCAGGTTGTCCCATTCCCTTTTACCTTCTTGCTCTTCCCCTGCATTGTAACAGTTTTCTCTTGCCTCTTTTGTAGAAGATAATTTGCCCTAATCTATCGCTCCCTTTCTTCTTCTCCCAAAAAATTCCTCTCTCACCTCTTAATTTTATTTTTTAGATATCATCCCTTCAAATTCAACTCATCCTGTGCCCTCTGTCTATGTGTACATGAACATACAAATGATTCTCACCTCCAGGGGAAGAAGCTGGTCCATTCCCAAATACTGGTCCCAAAGTCTATAGAGCACTAACCTCTCACTTTGTCCTAGGCAGCTATGTGTTGGTAATTCAGGAAAAGCCACAGCAGCTGGAGTTCTGGGGTCCCTCCAGCTGGCTGCTGGTCTGGCTGCCCTGGGGCTAAAATCTCTGGGTCCTGGGCTCAGCTCCCAGAGCACTGTGCTGGCTGCTCCCTGCAGGGCTGCCAGGCTGTCCTCAGCAGGAAGTTAGCTTCTCTGTGTTGTTCTGTGGGTTCTGGAGCTCCAGAGGCTGTTCAGATTCCCCTTTTACATGATTTTGAAGTGGTGTGGGCTGGAGTGTGGTGGAGGTGCTGTTTCTACTCCACCATCTTGGCTCTGCCCCTGCCCCTTTATTCTTGCTGCTCTGCCTTTGTTTTGTGCTGATTTTCTGTCTTTGGAGGAAATCCGGAGAGTCTGGAATTCCTGACCTGCACTGCCATCTTCCTAGAACCTGGCCATTGATTTTGTTTTTCTGAAGGAGATCTCTGAATTCTTTGAATTGGAACATAGATTTCCATGCTGGGAAGTTCTGACCAATTCCCTTTGAATATTTTCTTCATCACTGTGTCAACTTTTTTTTTTCTGGGAGACCCATGATCCTTGGCTTGTCCTGGGACATTCACTGTGTTTACAGGGGCAGGTTATCTTTCAGTGTTGTTGTGGCTTCTCCTTTTCTTGGCTGCCCTTCCCTTGTGTTTATTTGCTTTCCATACTGTACCGTCTTGTTTCTTCTCTGGAGGGGCTTGCCTGGGCAGATTCCAGGTTTTCTTTTCCCTTAGCCTCAACATACCAACAGTTAACCCAAGAAGGCAACAGGAAAAAGAGGACTAAAAGGGGGTCAGGGTGGGACCAAAGTGCCTAATTCAGGGTCCTGGGGGGAAGTCAGTCAGAGAAGTCCCCAGAAGCAGAGGTAGGTGAGAGATGAGGTTACTCCTGATTCTGGACCTTTGTTTCATTGGGTTTGATACCAGATTTGGTCCCTGCACATTCTAAAGCAGCAGTACAAAATATCGAATCCCATTGGTTGACACATGCCTCTTAAGCTAAAAGAAGCAAACTGAGGTGTCAGCTAGGTCAGGTTCTGGGTGAGGCAGGAATGTCTCCCCTGCCCAGGTGGGCACAGGGTGGACAGGCTCCTCCTTAGCTTAGGCAGGAGGAGATGGTAGGAGCTGTCCATACCCTACAAGAACACATGGCCAGGGTGGGGCTTTCCCTGCCATGCCAGCACCCAGGCTTGGCTTTGAGTAAAGCAGGATGGAGACATCTTGGTCAGCATTCTTGTGGCTGTGCAAGGGAGCTCCACAGTTGGGAAGGAAGTGATGAACATTGCATTAATGTTGGAGGCCTATCATGGGGCTGTTCTATTAGAATCTCTATTCCTGTGTGACTTGTACAAAGGATGGATTAATACATGGCTTATTCTTAGACCTAGTATTTGGTGGTTGAGTAGATGGATGTATTAAAATCATCTCAACAATCATGGCCCCTCATAAAATCATACTGAACTGACTAATGCTGCTTGAGTCGGGGTCCTCAGTGGATGACTCCTCCCATATTCTCAAACCTGGCCAGCCTCTCGGTCCATCACTAGGCCTCTCAACTCAAACTCTTTACTCTTGTTCTATCCATTTTCTACAGTTTTCCATGTTTAGGTTAGTTATTTCTCTTAAAGAAACTGGCGACATTTTTCTGATGAATTAGTTCAAAGAAAACCGAAGTTAATGGAATATTGCTTTTTTTGAGCAATGAAGGATACCCCCTCCCCTTTGTTGTTCAGTCATTTCTGTGATGTTCCAGACTTTATAAACCATTTGGGTTTATTCCAGATAAAGCTACTACAGTGGTTTCCATTTCCTTCTCCAGTTCATTTGGCAAATGAGGAAACTGAGGCAAGCAGAGTTAAGTGACTTGTCCAGGGTCACACAGCTAGTAAGTTTCTGAGGCCACATTTGAACTTATGAAGATGGTATCTTCCTGATACCAAACCCATTGCTCTAGCCATTCTGCTACCTAACTTGCCCTTCTCCATCAGAGTTACTTTTATTTCTGGGTAATTAATTTGAGAATTAAGGAGTGTATATCATAGAGAATTGAAAGAAATCAGAAAGGAAAGGCATCAGCTATTTTAGCTATGATACGTCATCTCTGGCATAACCTCAAACCCTCAGTGTAACAAAAGATAACTCTTCATTTGGTGGGGATCCATCTTTTTTTTTAAATTAATTTATTTTTATTTTACAACAATCACTGCTGTTAGAAACACAGTTGATACTAAAATCTGGGTATCAAAAGAAGTTTATTGAGGATAAGTTCAGAAGAATTGAATGCCCCTGGCCAGAAGTGGGCCTGCCCTTCTTCAGAAAGAGGAACCCCTGAGTACAAAGGCCAGAAAAGCTTTATAATCTTAGTTCTACAGAGATACCTCCCTTTAGAGGATGGATTGGTCCGTCCTCTGGGTTACCATCTTCCATGTATTCCCATTACCTGTTTCTCTTAGATATGTGTAAGCATGACGCCCTCCTTTCATCATACATTATCATACATTCCATGTTCTATTAATGAGGCTCTAATTTTATGCAGGGTGTGTTATATTATATGCATTAGGTTTATGAAGCATGCATAATAGTCATTTTAGCTCGGCAGCCATTGACCCCTACCGGTTTAAACTGAATCAGCCCTTATTCTCTGCTGTCTGCTAACTTCCTTTATCCGTCTTACCTCAGCATTTTCTAGCAGTTCTGTGGAAACTTCAGTCTTTGCTGTCTTTCACAACCCCTCCTGGTGTTTTTAATAGGGGTTGAGTTTTCACACTTTTCTTTCAGTTTTCTCTTCAAACCTCTTTAGCTCACACCCCTCATCTACTATTCTTTCCACCAGAATCTTTATGCCCCTCCCCAGGTACTTGAATCTCTCCCAGTCTCTGTATAGAATCTTGTACTGCCCTAGTGATTAGCTGCATTTTTTAGGGGAGGCAGACCAGTAGGAGAACGACTTATTCATTACAATCAGTACAAGCCATAGTATCTGCTTCTACCAAGAGCCACCAGACCAAGACCACCAAGAGACATTGAAAGGGGAATTCCAAGTTTGAACTGGTATATGTGCTACCTTATATCTTGGGTAATGTGTTTCACTCTTTGTCCATTGTTATCTGTCTTTAGATAGTAGCTGGAAAGATTTAGTCTCCCACAAACACCTCCCTCCTCAGCTAAGAGACAGTCTAATACCAATAGTTGCTAAAGGGCTGCCTGTCTTGTTTGAGCATCCTTATCAGCTACCAGGTCTAAAGCTCTGGCAGTTTGGTTGGTAATAATCTCTATCACTGTCTGAAGCCTTATGAACCTGCTTGCTATGTAAGTGGCACCTCCTGTTTAGGTTAGATGGATGCATTGACAGATTAGGGGGCAGCCCCCTTTATGAGGACAGATACAGATATCCCAAGGAAAATAATTACATTCACTTGTTCCTCCAAGGTCCAGAAGTCCCCTGTCACACAGCTCTCTGGGTGGGGATACCATCTGACAGCAACCCACTGGTCCATAGTGCTTGTTTAGCCAGTTTCAGCACTATATCTCAGCTTCTGTGTCTTCTGCCTTCTTTTGTCTACTCTCTTACAAAAGTGACCTTGGAACAATTTTCAACTACCATTCTAAACCTCATACCCTTATCATTCTAAGTTTTTTTTAAGGCTTTTTTTTTTTTGGAGCGGGGGAGGTAGGGCAATTGGGATTAAATGACTTGCCCAAGGTCACACGGCTAGTTTTGTGTTAAGTGTCTGAGGCTGGATTTGAACTCAGGTCATCCTGACTCCAGGGCTGGTGCTCTATTCAGTGAGCCACCTAGTTGCCCATCCCCTCCTTCCCCCATTATTTTTACAAAATAGGAACTGGAACCTTGGCCAATTGTCATGCTCACATTAGAAACTCACATTAGAACACAGTTTCTTATAGTTTACATTAATCCATTATTAATTCCTCCACCAAGAGGATGAGATTCCACCAAGGAATCTACAATAAGTAATCACTTTTTCAAACAATAAAACAGCCCCAACTTCTGGTCATGTTTTGTCTTTTAAAGGATTTACAGAATCAACCACAAACCATTCTTCTTTTAACATTAACTAATTATAACAAAAGTATATTATAACAAGTATGATATTAGCCAGGTAACAGGATAATATCCTCAGAAGACCTTGACCTAGTTGTCCCTATACAATTACAGAGAGCTAAAGGACCCTGACTTATGCAGGAATACCTATACTAACAGCAGATACCAAGTCCAAATAACCAGTTATTGCTGTTTGGGCTAAAATCTTTAGCATAATAGCTCAATCTTATAGTATCTTAGGATGTTCCAGAATCAATTATTGAATAGATTTGGTACTATGCTTGCAAAACTTTTGATTACAGAAATTTGCCATTAAGAGAGTAGGGACATAACCAAAACAAGGGAATAGCATCTCCCCAACTTCATGTCAGTTCCAGGTAGAAGCTATGTCAAACTGCATCATTGAGCCAGGCCTCTAGTGGGTGTCAATGAGGAAATTAAATCGACAGACTCACACCTCAGCACATGCAGAAAAGTTGTTCTCTCAACTCCCACATTCATAGATTTATCTTCTTTGGCATCATGCATCAGTGGCTCAGACACCCTTTAGTCTTTCTTGATATCCACACCTGGACTTAGACTCAGGAAGACAGTCATTTAACAGTCCCATCAAATCTTAAATAGCAAGCTCCAACAGTCAGTTTCAGATATGACTATAACCTCACATTGGTTAAGGAACACCTTTAAAGTGACCCTTAAGTGACCTGCATTCATTTCTATACTCATTGTTCATAAAAGTCAGATCTCCTATTTATATCATAAGTTATTGTTCTAACAGATTTGCATCTACTTGCCAAGCTTCCCTATCTTTCTCTGACCATGCTTGATCTGTATTCATACTGAAATTCCTTTCCCTAAACTGAGGATGTCTCTGCTTTAGTTCCAGTAATTAATTCAGCCATTTGTATTAATACCCCACTATTCTTACATCACTTTGAAATACACAAGGACCCCATTCCACACTGATACACCCTTGTTATGGTAACTTTAAATCCCAGCCTCAGCCCATGGGATGATGATTCAACATTGCATTTGTATCCTTATTTCCTTTCCCTCTCAAATTTGATTGAGCTAGTAACCTTTCTTCTTAAAATACTTCCTCACATACTTAAACCATCTAAAACTGAGGGCTTAGATAGCCCTCATTTGTCCCCAAACATTCTTATCTGCCTTCCAGATTTCTAACTAAACCTTTGTTTATCTTCCTAAACCTCTGGTCCCTTTACTAACATAACTATTGTGTACTGGAGCCCCAGCTTAAACAAAGCAAAGAGGTTAATGACTAAGCTCATGGGGCTGATGGATTTATGTATCTAATCATTCCCACAACATTCAGAAAGAATGTCCTTATCTTCCACATGACTATATAAGAGCACCATTTACCCAATTATTTGATTGAAAATAGGAAAATTTTATACCCCTGCATTTTGCCCAGCTTTCCACTGACTACAGAACTCTGCTATAAAGATGAACAGCAGTGACCTGATTGGATAAAGCAGTATCACATTCCCCTTATAGCCAGACTCAGGAATACTCAGGTGGGAAACATTCCCTTCCAAAAGGTCAAATGCAGATCTCCACCTGTTAACAATACAGAACCATACACTTCCTGAGTAATCCGTGGCATTTCTCTCAGATACTGACTTGATGCAGATAACCATACCCAAATTCAAATGCAAAACAAAATTAGTTATGGTCCCAACAACCCTTTTACCTTAAACATCAAGTTTCACTAATTACAACTAAGAACTAGATGCAGTTATTTTATTCTCATTGAATTGCAATAAGCAATAAAGATTTACCAGGACTCACATACATAAGAGATTCCATTTAACACCTTTCCCATCTCAAATTTGAACTTGTCCTGGTGTAAAAGCCAATAGAGAGAAATCCTTTCTATCTATCATACATGAACTTGCAACTCCTCAGCAAACCAAGTTCATTGTTTAGGAACTTCATAACCAAAACTGGTTCCTTTCCCAGGGTTGATGACCCTGCCCACACAGATGGCTTCCAGGCGCCTTGGTGAGTTTATAAAATAAGGAGAGTCAACATGGTCCCCAGGAAGGAGCTGATCCTAATGCCCCTGCCTGCAAATCCTGTACATAACATAACATAACAGTAAAGAGGACTGTTCTGAGTGAGCAGAACTAGTCAGGATTGTGTTTTCCACCTAACCCCTCCTTTTCCATACACATTAACATTAATCTTAGGTTTTAGCCTTAAAATAGTAACCCACAGTTTCATCAAATCACTCTAATTATAACACAGGCAATTAACTACAGGTAACATCAAATGCATTTCCAGAACATAAAAAAATTATCATTCTAACAAGCTGGCTTCTCTACCTGCAGTCTCTCCCCCTGCTTCCTTTTTCCCAGGGCTGATGAGGAGGGAGTGGGGTCAGGGAATGAGGGGATTGCTTTCCCCGTCCTGGGTCATAAAACTTTCCTCATCTCCGCTAGCCTGTGCCTCCCATCCTTCTTCCCCTACAAAACTCTACTATTCTGAAACCTCTGCATAAAGTATCACTTCCCAAATACCGGATCCCACCCAGCCTTCTCATCTGCTAATCTGTTCCCCTTTCTCATACCAAATTTTCTAAACATATAAAATACCCCATAAGCATATTTAGAACATTCACATTGAGTTTGGACCTAATTGTCACCCATATCAATCACCACAACCATTTGGTTTGCAAATAGAAGTTCAGTAGGCCCTCTTAAAACCACTCCAAAAATCTTATAAAACATTTCTTCATAAGAGTATGACCCCCTCTCAGAAACAGCTTACAGTGTATCCCAGTTAAATTACAATATTTCAAAATACTACACCACAAGGTCAGAAGGCCCCAGTCATCATTTTTCTGTTCCTCTGACAGTATAATTCTTTTTTTTTTTTTTTTGCTTTTTGGAGGGCAATTGGGGTTAAGTAACTTGCCCAAGGTCACATGGCTAGGTTTTTGTTTGTGTGTGTGTTAAGTGTCTGAGGCCGGATCCGGACTCAGGTCTTTCTGACTCCAGGGCCGGCTCTCTGCTCACTGCGCCACCTAGCCGCCCCAACAGTAGAATTCTTAACAACATTTAGACTGTTGGGAAACTTCTTCTCTTGTAACACAGATGATGCAATTATTTACCAGTCACGTTATCATAAACAATTATCATGTAAACCAAAACCAATTAATTACCAGTCTGGTGACCCTAATTCAGTTGGATGTGTTTCCAAATTGCTTTACAAAGAAAATTATTCATCTTATAATCATTGGTATAAACTTCATATCTAAGGGAAATTCCACATAAAGTTAACAAACATGAAGCAACCATTAAAAAAATTTTTTTTTGGAGGAGGAGGAAGGGCAGTTGGGGTTAAGTGACTTGCCCAAGGTCATATGGCTAGTAAGTATGTCAAGTATCTGAGGCCACATTTGAACTCAGGTCCTCCTGTCCCCAGGGTCAGTGCTCTATTCACTGTGCCATCTAGCTGTCCTGAAGCAATCATTTTGAATTTAAACAGTTAACATTCAGAAAGCATTTGCTTTATGCCAAACATTGTGCCAAGCACCTTTACAATCATTCCCATAAAATCCCCTAGGAAGTGGATTCCATCCCCATCCCCTGCCTGAACAGTAAACTAAGGGAACTAAAACTTGGTGTTACCCAGCGAAGCACCTTCTTCGTGCCAAAGGAAAGCATGTACTTTTTAATCATGTAACTGTGTGAGATGAAAAAGTTCAGAGTCTGAGTCTGAGAGCAGAAAGGGCACTGCCCCTGTTGCTCAAAAGGCATCTGCCAGGGAATGCAAAATGTGGAAGCTCGCAGGCTTCTCTTGTCCTGATCCTAACTCCACCTCTGAACCCTGACCTACCTCACCATTGGCTGGTGAGGCAAGCTCACAATCTTTCTTTAGTGTTAACTAATTGGTGCAAAGCAGTTTCAATCCTTCATTATGTATTTCATTTCACCAAATTGGGAAGTGCTCAATCAGAAGTGGACTAGTATGGTTTTCTTTCAAATGACCTCATTTCTGGGAAATCATGAGTTACTCATGAGACTGAACTTGCTTACACATATGATGTGTCTATAATTGTGTATATTGTTCTCCTGGTTCTGCTTCCTTACTCAGCATCAGTTTATATAAGTCTCTCCAGGGCATTATGAAGTCTGTCTGCTCCTCATTTCTTATAGCACAATAGTATTCCATTACATTCATATACCACAACTTGTTCAGCCATTCCCCTCGATTTCCAATTCTTGGCCACTGCAGAAAGAACTGCTATCAATATATTTGTATATGTGTGTCCTTTTTGAGATCCCTCACTTACAACTTTATGCAGTCCAGGTTTCAGTGAGTGTCTCTTTAGAATCCTCTTCATGTTTTCATCCAGATAAGATTTTATTTTAGTCATTCAGGAATTAATGCTTTTTTTCCCCTCAGAATGTCCTGTACCTGCTGTCTTCACAGAGAGTTTTCACAGAATTTCCTTTAGAATATAATACTTATTAATTAGAAATTATTACTTAACTCCAATTGTTTAAAAAAAAAAAACAAAGGACCACAATTTATCAGGGCGGCTAGATGGCGCAGTGAGTAGAGCGTCGGCCCTGGAGTCAGAAGGACCTGAGTTCGGATCCGGCCTCAGACACTTAACGCACACACAAACAAAAACCTAGCTGTGTGACCTTGGGCAAGCCACTTAACCCCAATTGCCCTCCAAAAAAAAAAAAAAAAAAAGAAAAAAAATAACAATAAATCTGTAGAATCTTCCATTAAAAAAAAAAAAGAAATTATTAAAGAAAATTGCCCTGAATTTCTAGAACAAGAGAGTAATGTAGAATTAAAAAAAATCTACCCTTCACCACCTGAATGAGATCCCAAGAGGAAAATTTACATGAATATCAAAGAAAAGTTTCAAAACTCCCAGGTGAAGGAGAAAATGTAGCAAGCAACAAGACTAAAAGATTGTAAATGACCTAGAAATGCAGTCAGGATTTCCCATGATACAGCAGATTCCACTCTGCAAGACCGTATGTCTGTGGACATTATGTTTCAAAGAGTGAAAAAAGAGCTACAGTCGCATTGAAGAATAATTTATTTGGCAAAGTTGAGTATAATCCTGAATGGGGAAACTGGGCGTTTGATGAACTGCAAGACTTTCAGCATCTGTGACAGAAGGAGCAGAGCTCATTGCAAAAGTGATATAAAAGACCCACAAAAATAGAAGGGAAACATTCATTGCAAAGTGATTATAAGGCCCCCATTAAGGTTAAAATGTTTACTTATTACATATATGAAAATATCAGTATTCTTATAGCAGTCATCATTACTAAGGGAGTTTGAAATAAAGGTGGGGGCTAGTTACTAATGATGGGGTGATGATAAAAAAACAAATCTAAGTAGAAAAAAGGGAGAAATGATTTTGGAAAAAGGGAGTGTGAAAAGAAGAACTCAGAGAGAGGAAGAAAGTAGGGTGGAAGCTGATAATGTTGGAACCTTACTCTCATCTGGGCTAAAAATAAACGTGTGCTTGTGAAAGTGTGTATAAATCTGCACATGTAGAGAGGTTAGAAAAGTGAGGAACAGGGTTGGGGAGGAGCTTTTCAGAGGATGTATGGACTGGGATTTAGGAGGGTCAAGCAGAGGAAGGGGGGATTTTTGGTGGGGTGAGTGAATTGGGGGTTAGATGATTCGGGGGAGAAGATGAAGCAAAAGGGATAAAAAGAGACCGAGAAAGAAAATTGTGGGTAAAAGTAAGATTGAGAGAAATTCACGGACAGTAATTCCACTTTGACAGCAACTCGCTTTGTGGGGACAGAACTGGAGACTGCAGGGCTCCCCTTCATTCGGGGGAGGCTGAACAGCTCGTGGGGTGATATTGTGGGGGAATGCTGCTGTGCTGTGAGAAAGGACAAGCTCAGTGATGTTAGAAAGGCAAAGTGAGCAGAACCAAGGGAACATTGTGTACAGCAACAGCAGTACTGTGTTCAGAAGAGTTTCAGCAGATGAGTCAGTCTGACTATTCTAAAGACACAGATTAAAATTCAAGGACATCTTAAAGAGGGGCACTATCTGCATCCGGAGATGATTTAACATACGCACACACACGTGTGTGTGTGTGTGTGTGTGTGTAGGTAATTGTGCTTAATGGTAGCCATCTCTAGATCTGGGTTGAGGGAAAGAAATTTCCATCATAACGGTTGTGTGTTTGTACATGGTAGATTTGCAATTTCATGAGCAATCATCTTTTTTTTATTCTTTGCTTTTTGGAAGAGGGAAGGCAGGGTAATTGGAGTTAAGTGACTTGTCCAAGTTCTCACAGCTATTAAGTGTTAAGTGTCTAAGGCTGGATTTGAACTCAGGTTCTCCTGACTCCAGGGCTGGTGCTCTATTCATTGCACCACCTAGCTGCTCCTTAGAAACCATCTTTTTTTATTAGATTCTTATGGAAATACTTGTTTTGTTCCCTGAATTGTAAATAAAGATTTTTTAAAAGGTAAAACACAGTTCCTAATCCTATAGGGCTCACATTCTAATGGAAGAGTTAACATGAAAACAATGTCCTATATGTAAGATTGTAGTGCCAATACAATAGTCACAGGAATGACAGCAAGTATACATATGCCAGCATAGTTCTGAATTACAAACTATAACAGACTCTCCATACATAAGACAGAAACAAAACATTTACTTAGACACCAAAAAGCCAGTTCCCAACACCAGAAAAACGAATTCATCATAGCAACAAATAAATATATACACAATAACACTGCAGAGAGCAACACAATCCCAAAGTATTCCCACAAACAAAAGCCTACCTATGTCCTTGCCTGTATTTTCTCTCCCACCATACCAAGTATTCTGACTCCCAGCTTCCTCTCAGCTCTGCTCCACCCTTCAACAAACTCCTTCCACCAGAAGTTCCATGTGATTATATTCAGCCTATTAGGGGGCAGGGAAGATCTTCAAATTCCCATTACTGTGACAAAGATCTATTTGTTAGACACAGTATTGGCATATGTACATATGTGTTTATACATGTATGTTATGTATTATGTAAATTTGGTCTGTGGCTTCCCCTTCCTCTGATTCATAAATGCGCTGTCAGTTCTGATAAGGAAGGTATTTCCCATCACCCTCTCTCATGCTCCCCCCATAGATCTACCTGCCTCACATATAGAACTCAAACTTCTTCCCTGATTCCACAGGGAGATGCATTTCAGAGGAAAACATTTCTCAGCTTCATTATAAATCATCATACGTTCTGTGCCTTTTAATGCTTTAGGGGTTGGTGACATTCAAGGACGTGGCTGTGGACTTCACCCAGGAGGAGTGGGGCCTCTTGGAGCATCCTCAGAAGGAGTTGTACTGGGGGGTCATGCTGGAGAATTCCTGGAATCTGCTCTCCCTGGGTAAGGACACTATCCCTGGTAACTCTGAGCCTGCAAACAAAGGCATATTTTTATCCCTCCTGTGCAGGGTTTGGAGCATTTATCAGTTATTAGGGAGAGTGGAGTGCTGGTCTCCTGTCCTGCTGCCTGGTGTTTCCCATAGAAGGTCTCTGCATTGTGTGACAGGAGCCTGAGGGTCTCCTTGTTGCTCTTGAAGCTGAAGCTGTCTCTGACCACTTCTAGGCAGCTTCACATGAGTGTGGAAGCATCTCAGACCTGGAAGGAATCTCAGGGCTCATTTGGTCTAACCCAGCCTGGCCATGAATTCTGTCTGCCAAGTGTCTGACAGCTGCTCAGGAGACTTTTCCCTTAAACGCCCGTCCTCTCTGGTATGGGTCTAGGATCCAGAATATTCTTCTTTTTAATGAGCAGCAATTTGTAGCTCAGGTTTCTGCTTGTCTCTGGTATAGGGAGTTTGTCCTTAATCTTCCTTCCTGGTGCCCTCAAATTGCAGCAGAGCTGGTGGGAAGGGCAGGGAAGAGAAGGAGAATTTATTTTCATCTACTATTTGCCAGGTGGTAGGCCAAGGGCTTTCTTTACAATATTATGTTTTTACAAAACTATTTCTTTTTTTTCTTTTTTGGAGGGGGGAAGGCTGTGCAGTTGGGGGTAAGTGACTTGCCCAAGGTTACACGGCTAGTTTTTATGCTGAGTATCTGAGGCTGGATTTGAACTCAGGTCCTCCTGACTCCAGGAGGGCTGGTGCTCTATTCACTGTGCCACCTAGCCACTCCTACAATATTATTTCTTTACAATGTTATGTTACTTTATCCTCACAATAACCTTTCATGTTAGGGGATATTATTCTTCTCATTTGACAGTTGAGGAAACTGAGGCAAATGGAGGTTATGTGCCTTGTCCTGTGGCACACAGCTAGTGTGCCACTGTCTGAGGCTGGATTTAGACTCTGGCATGCCTCACTCTGGCCCCAGGGCTCTCTCCACTGCACAATCAGCTGCCTCTAAGTTCTAGACACTGGAGTGTGTGCAATGAGTCCATCCTTCTATGAAGAAGGTGCACCAAGACCAGGTTGTCTGATTCCAACCGGATTCCATGATCTTCTCTCCCACCTTTCCCCAAAGTGCAAAAAGAAATACCCTGAGACTGTCCTTCAGGGCTCCTGGGAAGCACCTTTGTGTCCTTGCCTACATGTCCCTGGCATTGCCAGGAATTAGAGACTGGCTGAAAATTGAATTTGGACCAGGTGGGGTTTGTTAAGTTTGTCAGCGGGAGACTCTCACCTGGACAGGCACAGAGGCCCCAAATGAGCAGTACACAAGGTTTCTATAGATTTCAGGGAGTGAGGAACAGGGGAGGGGGACAGGGCAAAAGCTGGCTCCTCTAGGGCCTTGTTCTGGGACTCTAGTCTTCGTATAGGATGAGTCTTTTTAGCCCACTTTGGAATTAGGAGTTTCTACAACAATGGGACTTGACTGTTGGGGGGGCAGAGGTTTGGCTCTTTCTCAGAGCACATTGTACAACAGGATCTTTGGGTTACTTGGGTTACAAACCCTAATGGGTGAGTACAGGCTCATGGGTGTGAACATAAAATTGTGAATCTCAGAAGGACCAGCTCTGGGTCTGAATGCCTTTCCCTAAAGAGACCTGGATGACAAGTTTCTCTCCCTTCTCATCCCTGACTCCCCATGCCCATCCCTGACTCCCCATGCCCAGGGCTTCCAGTTCCCAGAGAAGACGTGATCTCTTATTTGGAGCAAAGGGAAGCACCATGGATGTTGGAGCAAGGAAGCCTGAGGAGCTGCTGTCCAGGTGAGTGAGGTGAAAGCAGGAGTATGAGGGCTGGGATTACAGGAGGCTGCTGTGTCTTGTGGTAAAGCAGGTACTGGATTTGGGGCAGGAGGACCTGCCTTGGAATGCTTTTTCCGATATTTCTCAACAGCAGCTTCAGGGATCAGTCACTGAAGCACTGAGCCTCAGTTTCTCCATCTGTAATGAGAGGCCTGCATGGCCTTCTAGCTCCCTTTCAGGGATCAATCTATGCTCCTAAAAGAAGTCATTATTTAGAATTTGGGGACATGAAAGTACAAAAAGGGATTAGGTTCTCCTATGTGAGCTCTTCCCTAGACTTTCAGGTCAACAAACATCTCAGTGCCTCCTCTGTTCCAGACCCTAAACAAAGCACCATGCAAATAAATCAGTGCAAGGGATGTCCCCTGCTGCCATGGGCCTCACAGTCTGGTGGGGCAGAGAGCATGCCAGCAACTATGTAGAAATCCACTATGGACTGGACAATGTGGGGCTAGTCAAGAGGGGGCAGGTGTTAAGGGGCACTGGGAAAGGCTCATTGTGGGAGTCAGGCTCCAGCTGGGGGATCAGGGAAGCCAGGGAGAGCATTCTGGGCTACAGGGATGGCAGGGGGAACCTGCAGAGTCTGGAGGGGGCAGGTCCTGTCCCTGGGAGCAGGAAGGCGGCTCATAGCAGTGGGTTATGACGTATGTGTTGTACCCAGGACTTTGAGCCCCCAAGTTCAGTGTTTTTAACATTTTTCACAGCTCTCCCACTACATTGAATCCATAAAAGACACATTCTGTTGGTTAGTTTGGAATAGGTAAGTAGGAATAGAAAAATAGGAAAAATATAAATAAATCCAGAAAACTTGGGAGTTCTTTCATGTAATTCAGTGTAAAAAAGCATGTATTAAGAGCCTACTGTGTGCAAAGCATGGTGCTACATGAAAGAGTTCTTTGCTCAAGGATCTTCACTTCTACGGAGGGAGTAAAACATGTAAAAAGATCATTAAAAACAAGGTAATTTAAGAAGGGAGATTTCAGTAACAAAGGTGGGGGAGAACAACCAAAGAAGCCTTCCTGGGGGCAGGAAGAGAAGGTTCCTTTGAGCCCAGTGCTTTCTGTAATGTCCCTGATAGTGATTCAGTCTCTGCTTGAACTCTTCCAGGGATGGAGCCCATTCCCTGTGGGGGCTGCAGTAAGGGTTAGGAAATCTTCCTTGTATTGCTCCAAACTTAAATGGACCTTCCCTCCATTGTTCTTGGTTTTTGATTCTTCTCTCTAGGGCAAAGCAGAGCAAGTTTCAGTCCTTTTCAACATGAAAATCCCACAAATACTTGAAGACAATGGTCACAAACTCCTTAAACCTTTTCTACAATAAATATCCCCAATTTATTTAAAAAACTGGGGGAGGCCCAGAAGTGAGAAAGAAAACTGCTTCCAGTAGGTGAGGGGGAGGTTGTGAAGGGATTTAACTGCCCTGGAGAGGATTTTACATGTGATACTTCTGCTACGGATCCAGAAGAAGTTACTGACTAGGTGGCAACATGGTCAGTTTGAAGGAAAATGAAGTTGAAAACTGGATGGAGGATTGACTGGACTGAGGGAAGAATTGAGGCAGCTGGACCAACCACTGGCAGACTCTGACACTGTGTCAGGTGTGGGGTGATGGGTCTGAGCCAAGAAAGTGACAATATTGAGACAGAAAGGGGTCTGTGAATGATGTCATAATGGTGGAATCAGCAGGACTTTGCAACAGACTGAACATGGGGTTCAGGTGTGTGAATGTGTGAGAGCTGATGAGGAGTGCATGATATTTCACTTCTGAGCCTGGACTATTGGGGGGATGCCTTGGATAGCATTAGGAATGGGAAAAGATGGGGGGGTTGGAGGAAAGAGAATGAGTTTCCTTTTGGATATGGGAGAAGTAGAACCTAGAAAGAGTAGTGTCACTAAAATCTGGGGAGGGGGGAGACGGACAGTGTCAGAGCCTGCAGAGAAATCAAGAAGGATCAGCATTAAGAAATGGCCGTTGAATTTGAGCAGATTGGAGATTGCTGGTAATTCTTGAGGTGCTTTTCAGTTGAACAATGAAATTCAAGCTCACCTGCAGAGTCTTTCTTTTTTTCCTTTCTTACTATTAACTGTTACAAATATCCAAATCAACTATAAAGTACAAATGAAGAAAAATGCTATCTCCATTCAAAGGAAGAGCTGATAAAGAGAAATGTCTAGAGTAGTTTTATATTGCTACGCTTATTTGAATCTAATGGTGGCCATATCTTGGGCAGTAGAAAAAAAAGAGCTTCCGAGAAAGCCAGTTGGAGATGCCAAGTGGAAATGACCATCTCTGTTTGGCCATAAAATGGAGGAAAGATATTCGGCCCCACTCATGGGGATGCACGGATCCACACGTCTGGGACCTAGATTAGATCATTTGTGGTAATAGGAAAAGTCATCACCGTGGGAGTGAGTGTTGGGAGGAGTAAAAGGAGGTCTGAGAGGATGAATCTGGAAGCAGATGAGGGGCTAGAGGGGACACAGGGGGCCCGCGGCAGGCCACTGTCTTCAGCAAGCAGAAGAATAATCTTTCCCTGCGATATGGGGGTCAAAAGTGAGAAGAAGACATCTGATTTATGTGAGATGAGGAGGATAAATACCCTTGATAAATGTCTAATTTTTTTCAGTGTTTGGGAAGGTAGTAGAAGCAACCCATGATAGAAGGTTGGGGATGAAAGCAAAGGTCTGGAAGAGCTGCTGTGGTGAGTGGCTCATGGACCCAGTCAGGGAGATAGCAAAGGATTGCCTTGCCCCAGTGAGGGCCCAGCTGAGATTATGTAGCCTAAATTGGTAGTGGCTCTGGCAGCCTGGTTTCATGATTTTCTCTCTACATTTAGCAGCCCATGAGGAGAGAAGGCTGCTGCCTTACTCAGGAATCTTCCAAGGCTAAACTTTGCATGAATCATCAGCCCCACTCCCTTTCCTAATCTCCATGTCAAATATCTGTCCCCATCGTTGGAGAACCATTGACCAGGTTCATGTAGGTGACCACCACATCACCTTAGGGAGCTGGGAGGTAGCGACCCTCAGGTGTCCTATAGCAGGAGACCCTTGAGGAGCCTAGAAAAAAGCCTCTGTAATCCTCAGTATTGGTTCTGGTCTCATTCCATTGGGGTTCGAACCTAACTGAGTAGAAGAAAGGGACAGAAACTGGGCTGAGGCCTGAACCATGCATTCAACCACTAGGGAGAGAGACCAGAATGCAGGGAGTAGAGGTAGAGGCTGGGGACTGCTGTCAGCCCTGGGCCCAGGCAAGGAATCAGTAAGCATTGATTAAGTGCCTTCTATTTTAGGTACTGTGCTAAGTCATGAGGACCCAAAGGAAGGCAGTCTCTGATGTCAAAGAACTCAGAATCTAGCTTACAAACAAATGCTGATAACAAGGGAAAGAGAGTGTTTTGGAATGGAAATACATTGAATTCAACAAGGAAATGAAGGAATAAAAGTAATAGGTAGCATTTATATAGCAGCTACTTTGTATAAGCTGCATAAACATTTTGTCCTCATGAGAACCCTACAAGTTGTTTTCTTATTATGACTGTTATATAGATAAAACAACTGAGGCAAACAGGTATCTTGTGACTAACCTAGGGACTAGAGACTAGCAAGTTTCTGAAGTGGAATTGGAATTCAGGTCTTCACTTGAGTCCCACATTCTATCCACTTTACCACCAGTTGTATTTTGATTTTTCAACAGTGAAAATGCTTACACAAGGATCAGGTAGAAAATAGAAGGGAAATTGTACAAGCTCCTTCTGGGGGATGGAAATTCATTTGTTTAACTCTAACCAGTCAAAATGAATGACTACTTACTCTTTTTTTTTTAATTAAATTTTGGGGTTGTTTTTTTTTTTGGAGTGGGGAAGGCAGGGCAATTGGGGTTAAGTGACTTGCCCAAGGTCACATGGCTAGTAAGTGTTAAGTGTCTGAGGCCAGATTTGAACTCAGGTCTTCCTGATTCCTGGGCTGGTAATCCATTCAGTGTACCACCTAGCCGCCCCCACTACTTACTCTTAAAAAGATTTATTTTTCTGTTGACTCATAATAAATACTGCATTATATGACAAATGTACTTGAAGGTTAGTTGTAAATATTGCTTTGGGGGTTTTTTTAAATTAATGGTCATATATGAAAAAAAAAAACTTTGAAAGGATAGAATTTCTTCAGACACAACTTCATTTTTCTACCACTGGTAAACTAGCTCCTTGTTCACTGTAGCTGAATGAGTACTGAATGACTAACCCATGTTTCCAGCCAAGTCCTTTGAGAAGCTGCCGGATAGAAGAGTAACATGAATAGAGGAGGTCACATTAAAAAACAACCTCAGAGGGGTGGCTAAGTGGCGCAGTGAGTCTGCCCTGGAGTCAGAAGGACCTGAGTTTGGATCTGACTTCAGACACTTAAGGCACACACAAACAAAAACCTAGCCATGTGACCTTGGGCAAGTTACTTAACCACGGTTGCCCTCCAAAAAGTAAAAATAAAATAAAATAAAATAAAAAACAAACAAACAAAAAAAAACCAACCTCAGCCTTTCAATGAGGGGCATTGTAAGGTCTGTTTCTGTAGCAAGGTTGTGGTGGTCCATGATGGTTTCATGATGGATTCTATTGTATATGCCTGGTGATGATGGGTTTCTAATAGCTGCTCTCAGTGCTGCACGAATGCAAACCCAAGTGAAATCTTTTTCAGGTGATTTCAGGTTTAATGAGATATGATTACTAATTAGACCAAGAAGGAGAGGATGACTCCAGAACCACCAAGAGTCTTTGCATGCCTCTGATGATTTGCACATGAATGCCCAACCTTCCTAGAAATTTGGAAACAATTTGATGTAAAGTTGGGAAACAGAAAGAATATGTTGCACATAGTCAGTGGCAGTCAGAGTTTGAGATACACTGTATGATCCCCAAAAGTCATGTATTCCTGATCACCATAGTTTCAAATAAGTGCAGAAAGATAGCTGTTGAGGTGGAAATATGCATATACTTGTTGTCCCAGAGAATAAATATCTTTGTAACAAAACTGGACAATTATTGCTTAAGGTGCCACTGACAAAATTTTTAGGTCAGATTCCTTGGACCATTGTTACAATCTTTCAAGGGGTTTGTGAACCTCTAAAGGGGAAGGGGTGTAAGAAGTAAAGCATGCTGGCCACTTCTGTAGAAAAGGATGATGAACACAAGTTCCTATATCAGATACATATTTTCAAACCTGAGCTTTGCCATTCATTTTTTAAATTGTGTTCTTTAGAAGGATTTTAATTCTGTTTTAGTTGGCACTGGCATTGAAAGATAATTTTTAAGAGAAATAAGTAATGGCCATCTCAAAAAATTAATGAATCACAACAAAATCAATTCTGCCTCAGATAAATACCAAAAAAGTATTGGTGTTCTGCATGTGAACTCAGATAATGGAACAGAAAAAAAATAAGACAGAAAGTGATCACCCAAGATATTATTTTGTGCTTACAGGTAGGATAGATGATGAAATAAATCGAATATTCAGTATCTGTTCATTAAAGGGCATTGTATCTATGGACAAAGGATTGAAAGTACAGACAATGAAAGGGAAAGGAAAAGATTGAAAATGGAGATAATTTGTGAAGTACTATGGACAGAGCATGCCTATTCATGGGGCTAGAATTCTAGTCTCATCTTTTTGGATTTGGATCTAGTCACTGAGCCATTCTGATCTCATGACCTGAGTTGTGAATGTGATGAGAATGATGGGCATACCTATGTCACAGGTTTGTTGTGAAGATCTAATGTAAATTGTATATAAAATTCTTTGTAAATTAAGTCATCCTTGGGATGTAAGCTAAGGGCATTTTACAAGTATTGTTTCTGCCCTTTTAAGATTTTTCTGTTTGCCTGGGGAAATAGAAAGTAATTAAGTTCATGTTCTGCCTATGGAGTGAAGGGCATATAAATATGTATGTGTGTGTATAGTGTCTGTGTGCAGTATTTTTTCTTGTTTTTTCTTTTTTTTTTCAGAAGGGGAGATCATACTGGGAATGAAGGAAACTATTGCAGAGCTAACCCTTTCTGTGGAAGAAACTCACAAGCAAACATTCATGAGTGATGCTTCCTATGACTTCAATTGGAGAGAAATCTGTGCAGCACATGAGAGAATCCACACTGGAGAGAAATATTATGAGTGTAAACAATGTGGAAAGGGTTTTAGAGAGAGAAGATATCTTATTGCACATCAGAGAATCCATTCTGGAGAGAAACCTTATGAATGTAATCAATGTGGAAAGGCTTTTAAAAGTAAGGCCAGTCTTACTTTACATCAGAGAATTCACACAGGAGAGAAACCTTATGAATGTAATCAATGTGGAAAGGCTTTTAAAAGTAAAGCCAATCTTACTTTACATCATAGAACCCACACTGGAGAGAAACCTTATAAATGTAATCAATGTGGAAAGACTTATGCATGGAAGGAGAGTCTTGTTCAACATCAGAGGATCCACACTGGAGAGAAACCTTATAAATGTAATCAATGTGGAAAGACATATACATGGAAAGACAGTCTTGTAAAACATCAAAGGATACACACAGGACAGAAACCATATGAATGTAATCAGTGTGGAAAGGCTTTTATAAACAGAGCTCGTCTTATTGTGCATCAGAGAACCCACACAGGAGAGAAACCTTATGACTGTAATCAGTGTGGAAAGGCTTTTAGAGAAAAGAGACGTCTTAATGCACATCAGAGAATCCACACTGGAGAGAAACTTTATGATTGTAATCAATGTGGAAAGGTTTTTATACAGAGGGCTCATCTTATTGTACATCAGAGAATCCACACTGGAGAGAAACCTTATGAATGTAATCAATGTGGAAAGAATTTCAGAAGTATCTCCAATCTTGCTGAACATCAGAAAAGCCACACTGGAGATAAATGTTATAAATGTAACCAATGTGGAAAGACTTTCAGATGTAGAAAGAGTATTCGTGAACATCAGAGAATCCATAATGGAGAGAAACCTTATGAATGTGATGAGTGTGGAAAGGCTTTTACATGGAGAGATAGTCTTGTTCAACATCAGAGAATCCACACTGGAGAAAAACCTTTTGAATGCAATCAGTGTGGAATGGCTTTTACATGGAGGGACGGTCTTGTTCAACATCGAAGAATACACTCTGGAGAGAAACCTTATGAATGTAATCAGTGTGGGAAGGCTTTTAAATGGGGGAACACTCTTACTCAACATCAGAGAATCCACACTGGAGAGAAACCTTATGAATGTAAGCAATGTGGAAAAACTTTTAAACGGAGTGCTCATCTTATTGTACATCAGAGAACCCACACTGGAGAGAAACCTTACAAATGTAATCAGTGTGGGAAGACTTTTACATGGAAGCATGGTCTTGTTAAACATCAGAGGATCCACAGTGGAGAGAAACCTTATAAATGTAATCAGTGTGGAAAGGCTTTTAAACAGTGGACTCATCTTAATGAACATCAGAGAATCCACACTGAAGAGAAACCTTATGAATGTAATCAGTGTCAAAAGACTTTTGCATGGAGGAATGGTCTTGTTCAACATCAGAGAACCCACACTGGAGAGAAACCTTATAATTGTAATCAATGTGAAAAGACTTTTGCCCAGAGGGCTAGTTTTATTGTTCATCAGAGAATCCACACTGGAGAGAAACCTTATGAATGTAAGCAATGTGGAAAGTCTTTCAGATATATCTCCAATTTTTCTGACCATCAAAAAGGCCACAGTGGAGAGAAACATAAATTTAATCATTGTGGAAAGACTTTCAGATGTAGAAAGAGTATTGATAAATATTAAAAGATCCATACTGGAGAAACTTTATGAATATAATCAATGTAGAGATACATTTATTTGGAGGCTTGGCCTTGTTCAACATCAGAGATCTCACACTGGAGAGAAGCCTTAGGAATGTAATCAGCATAGGAAAACTTCGACATGCGAGGGCAGTCTTATTCAATATAAGAGAATCCACACTGAAGAGAAACTTATGAATGTAATTTATGAGGAAGGTCTTTTAAATGGTGTACCAGTCTTACTCTACTTCAGAGAATCTACACTGGTGAGAATCCTTAAGAAATTAATTGAAGTGGTAAAGCCTTTAGGCTAAAGTCAGTTCTTGTTTACCGTCAGAGAATTCATGGGCGATGTAGGAATCATCTAACTGACCTGAATGAGGAAAGGCATTGAAATGGAGTACAGAGCTTCTTAGCAGGAAATTCACTCTGGGTACAAGCTGTCTATGCACTCACTGTGGGAAGGCTTTCAGCCAGAGATCATCTCTATCCTCTCATCAGAGGATTTATAATGAAAAGAAACATTAGTGCTCAGTGGGGTAAGTAAGGCTCATGCCTTGCTCTAGAACATGGAGGTCACAGGTGAAGGTTTTATTTTGTGTCTAACAGAAAGGTAATATAAGGAAAATAATTCATGTCAACCCTCCAAGTTGCAAAACAAAAAAGGATACAATAGGCTTATAATCTGCAGAGCTATGTGAGACAATCCATCTGGATGTTCTCAGAAATCGAATGTCCTCAGAATAAGGAAAAGACTTTGCATCAACATTATGTTAACTGGGGAACAATCTTAGGCGAAGGGAAGAAATCAGACGTGTTTGATCCAGGCTATAGAAATTGGGACACTTTAGGGGAATGCTGTGTTCTGCCACAGGCCACCTCCATGCATGTGTTCAGACTACATCCAGGCCCCTGCATGTGACAGTCAAGAAACTTCTTATTAAGTTAAGCTGGTTTCTGCCTCCTGATTTTGGTGCCCAGTGATCATGTTGAGGATTCAGGGATTCCCTGATGGACTTGAGGCAGAGCAGAGCCATTGTGAGAACAAAGCAGCCCCTCCTGGGCAGGCCAGAGACCTTGAAATCTCTAACTACAAAACTTCCCATGGTTGCCCCTGCTCTGCCAGTCTGCAAAGGAGAGCTAAAGGGACTCAGTTCCATGTCAGAGACATCTGGGCTGCTTGTCACCTGCTCTCTCCAAATCAGTGAAGGCCACAGGTCCTGATGCCAGCACCCTCCTCAGAGTGATGTTTTCTATTGCAGAGACCAAGAGGTTGGGCCTGAGGAAGCAACTCAAGAGGCATCATGGGAAGTCTCTATATTCTCTTGTGAAGGCAAGTCAGAAGAGTTTTGCTTTGCCAGAAAAGACAGTTACTGTTAGGAAGATATAATGAAATTCATTTGGAGGCTAATGAGGACCCAAGCCCACTCCTTGTTCCGTTGTCGCTGAATTTTACAGAGACTCCTAGGTTGGAAGGGCCTTCAGAGGCCATCTAGGCCAGATTCATTCCTGCAGAGGCATCTGTCTGAAATCATTTCTGCTTGTAGACTGGCCAGGAAGGCAGCCCATTCTTTTTTTTTTTTTTTGCTTTTTTTGGGGGGGAGGGCAATTGGGGTTAAGTGACTTACCCAATGTCACAGCTAGTAAGTGTGTCAAGTGTCTGAGGCTGGATTTGAACTCAGGTCCTTCTGACTCCAGGGCTGGTGCTCTATTCACTGTGCCATCTAGCCACCCCAGGAAGGTTGCCCATTCTTAGAATACTGTTCATCATGCCAGGCTGAAACCTTCCTCCTGCAGCTTACAGTCACTGGTTCTAGGTCTTCCCTCTGGGGCCAAGCAGGACAAGTGTGATGCATCTGAAACATGACAGCCTTTCAGGTATTTAAAAGTATTCCACATGGGTGGCTAGTGGTGCAGCGAATAGAGCACTGGCCCTGGAGTCAGGAGGACCTGAGTTCAAATCTGGCCTTAGACACTTAACACAAAAATTAGCTGTGTGATGTTGGGCAAGTCATTTAACTCCAATTGCCCTCCAAAAAAAAAAAAGCACACACAAAAAAGAGTATTCCATGTTGGCCACCACATTTTCTCTTATTCAGGATAAGTAGACTCAGTTCTTTCCACTGATTCTCATTTGGCATGGTCTCCAGTCCATCATTTTCATAGTCCTTCTTTTGATGTGTTCTAGCTAGTCAGTGCCACTTGTTGATCATCTCCAATATATCATAAATTATAGATAGAAATAGACATCTTCTTTGTCCGTATTTATTTGTATGGAGTTAGTTGCCAAAAGTGCCACCAAATGGAGTATGAATTACTTTGTAAAATCTTATTTATTGCATAATCTATTTTCTCTTAAGAATGGTGGAACCATGACTTTGGCACCCTAAAATCTGTCAGTTGGACATGTTTATGGATTAGTTAGAAATGGGGGCATATCATAGCTTGTCTCAGCCTGTTTCTTGCCACCAGACTGATAACTCTGGGGGAGAGAGTGAGGCTGCTGACTTTGCACAGCTCCGCCTCCCTTAAGTCCAACTCACTTGCAACAAAGGATCAACAACCACAGTCTGTGGGTGAAGAAGCTCAAGAGTTCAAAAGTTCAGTGTTCCTCCCTCAGTTAAATACAAAAATTCATTTTTCCTATCAATCACTTTTAATTGAAGAAAAACTCTGAGCCAAGTTTGAAAGTGCAGAGCCCTCTTATGACACTACTTCAAAAGGAATTTTTATCTCAGCACCAGCTGCAACTCACTTTGTGTCAAGGAAACTTTTTCTCTTCTATACTTTTAAGTGTCCTGATTGAATTCTAGGCCATCTCTTGTTATCTCTACCAGCCAGGATGATGACATTCCTGGAAATATTGTCTCTGGGTGTTTTTGTACAATTAGAGAAACTTTGTTATATGTCATTAAGTTATTTCTTCGAGATCCAGGTGGAAAGTATCAAATGTTTTCACCCACATTTCAGACTTTCAGGCAGTCACATTCTCCCTGCCCCCATGATGCTGTCAGCCTTTAACCATTTATATTGTTTTCCCTACCCACCAACTTCTGGTCTTCTTACTTTTTTCTTGAATTTTTTTTAATTGGAAAAAATATCATTCATAAATTAACGTATGAAAAAATGTACAAACACATGAGTAAATAAGGTAATGACAAAGGAAAGTGTGTGTTTTGTTGTTTGTTTTTTAAACATCTGTAGAGTTCAGTGAAAAATGTACCCCAAACACCTTTTCAAAACATAAAGGGCAAGTTCAGAAAACCTATTGATGGGCAAAACTTCCTCTTCTCCAGATTTTTGAGCTCAATGGGGAAACCATTTTCTCTCTTGATTAGTAAATTCATGTTAACTAATAAACTACTCTTGCTCAGAGCTTTGTGCCTCAGTTGACTTGATTTTCCTTGTGACAATTATTCCTTATGGTCTTGAGACCCCCAGTGCACTCTCTCCTGAAGGAAGGCTTTAGCTTATAGAATTTATTCATGAAAAGCATTGTCATCAAATTAGACCTGACCGTCTTTAGACATAGTGACAGTATGGCCTGATTGGTTCTTCGGTCATTTGTCCAATTAAGGAGGTTCAGAATTTGCATAAACAGAATGCTCAGCACTCCAAGAAAGACCTAAGGCAATTTCTTTATATTTATTCAGAATATATGTATATACAGGCAAGTGAGAAACCGGAGATAACAAAGTAAGAGGCTTAAAGAAAGCAGAATAAGAGCAACTATGATTAATAGTGGGTATATATGTTTTTACATATTTACAAGCATCACCATTGCGGGAAAGCACCAACACCTGGCCACACAAGTTGGGGAATCCTGGGTACAGCCATCAGGGTCCCACACGGGAGGGTCCCAGGCAGAGCGTCCTCTCCGTGGGTGAGATTCCAATTTGGGGTCTGAATCTTACAGTTCAAGTAGTGCTGAGAACAAAGAAGGCATACTGCCAGGTGTTTTGGCAAGCATCATATCTTGTGTGAGACCTGGGACAGAGGCCAGTCCCTCCAAGCCCCCTCCCCACCCCCCCCCGAACGATGTTTCCTTGGAGTGGCTAGTTCCAGGAGTTGGGCAGTTATCATATCTCTTCTCAAGGACCTGGCCAGAGTCCCAGGAGAGGAGCAGCCCTCAAGTTCTCAGGATCCCTGTTCCCAAACAACTCAGGGTAATAGAAAGGTCATATTGAGTTGGGGCCTTGGTTTGTATAATCTTATTCCTAACAGAGGGGCTTACCTTGCCCCTACATCATTTCAGTCCTATCTGATTCTTTGTGATTCCACTGCGGGGCGGGATTCTTGGCATAGGTGCCGGATTGGTTTATTTCCTTCTCTAGTTCATTTTATAAATGAGGAAACTGAGGCAAACAGGGTTAAGTGATTTAGCCAGGTTCACATTCCTAGTAAGTATCTGGATGGATTTCAACTTATGAAGTTGAGCTTGTTTCCAAGCCCAGTTCTCTATGCACTATGGCATCAATTAGCTGCCCTTAGTCTCACCTTAGAGGAGCCTTTAAGCTTATAAAACATTTCTCAATGTTGATTCATTCAGTTGTGTTCAATTCTTCCCCCCATGTACCATAGCAAGGAAGACCAATCTATGCTTCGCTATCTCTCAAAGTCTATACAAGTTCATGTCCATGATTTTCATGACACTATCCATCTCATCCTCTATCTACTCCTCCTTTTTCCTTTCCTAACATTAGTCTCTTTCTTAATGAATCTCATCTTCTCTTTATGTGGTCAAAGTCTCTCAGCTTCAATATTTGACCCTCCAGTAAATAGAATAAATTAGTTCCTTTAAGTATTGCCTGATTTCACCTTTGTGCTGTCTAAGGGTCTCTCAAAAGTCTTCTCCAGCATCACAATTTAATTTGTTGATTTTGTAGTGCTCACCTTTCTTTATACTGCAACTCTGACAATCATACTGTTGAAGACCCATAGCTTTAACTATATGGACTTTTTCTGACAATGTGATAGCTATGGTTTTGTTATTTTTTGGGGACACTGTCTATATTTGACATAACTTTCCTTTAAAGTAGGAGATACCTTTTAATTTCATGGCTGCAGTCACAATCTTCAGTGATCTTTGAACCAAGAGCTATGAAATCTTACACTGCTTCCCCCTCTGGTTGCCTGAAAGTAATGGGACCAGTTTCCAGGATCTTAAAATGTGTGTGTGTGTGTGTGTGTGTGTGTGTGTGTGTGTGTGTGTGTGTGTAGTTTCAAGCAAACTTCTAAATTTTTTGTTTTTATTTCATGAAATAAAAAACCTTTTGTAACATAGTACAATGAAAAGATGATTTACATGAAATTGCAAATCTTTTGCGCACAATTTGTTATTCCTTTCAAATACACAACAAAATTATGATGCAAGTTTTTTTCTTTTATTCTTCCCTCCCCCTATCTCACTATCCTAGAAATGGCTATCATTAGGCACAAATTGATGTGTGTGTGTGTGTAAATTATTCTATACATCTATTTATCAGTTCTTTCACTTCATGAAAATAACATCTATATATGTCCTGTATAGCTAATGTGGGTGTTTATAATAAAATAACTTCTTCACTCAAGGTTATTCTTTTTTTTTTAAAAGCAATTGGGGTTAAATAACTTGCTCAAGGTTACATGGCTAGTCATTATTTATGTGTGGGTGCTCATTTTCTGAGGCTGGATTCGATCTCGGGTCATCCCAACTCCAGGGCCAGCGCTCTTACTCACTGCGCCACCTAGCCACCCCTTTGGGGCAATTGGGGTTAAATAACTTGCTCAAGGTTACACGGCCAGTCATTATTTATGTGTGGGTGCTCATTTTCTGAGGCCGGATCTGATCCCTGGTCTTCCCAACTCCAGGGCCAGCGCTCTTACTCACTGCGCCACCTAGCCGCTCCCAACGTTATTCTTAATCATATTTATATATTAATATTTCTCTCAATATTTCTGTTACTGCATAGAATATTCTCTTGGTTCTGCTTGTTTCCCTCTTCAGCATTTCGTGCAAATCTTTCCATGTTTTTCTAAAATCTTGAGGTCATCATTTTTTCTAGTGCAATAGTATTCCACACAGTGTCTTCAGCCATTCCCAAATTGATGGGCATCTCTGCAGTTTCCAGTTCTCTGTCAGCACAAAGAGCGCTGCTATAAACATTTTAGAATACGTGGGCTCTTTTCCTTTTTCCCCAATCATGTTTGCAAATAGACCCAGTATTGGTACGCCCACACAATCCCACATCGCTGTCTAAAACATCTGGATCACTTTATGAATTTGGGTTCTAGTTTTTCCACTTCTCTCTGACATTTGTCAATTTCCCCTTCTACCATTTGGGTTTGTAATTTTTTGGTTGTAGTTCCTGAACTAATTTCCATTCTTATTTCATTATGGAATAAAAGGATGTATTTATTATTTCTGCCTTTTTACATTTGTTGGCAGTATCTCTGGCCCCAGTGGTTTTCAGAAGTTCCATATGTTGCAAAGAAATATGCATCTTCCTTTATTGTCCCATTTAGAAGATGCCATATCTTTTGACTCTGGTTTCTCCAGAAATTTGCTTTTGTCTCCTGCTTTTATCTCATTCTGAATTTCTTTTCATATTTCCTCTCAGTGTCTCATATAGATTTCCTTTTCTCTCTTCCCCCTCAAGTAGTCCTGCTCAGTAGTTTTTTAAATTCCATTCATTTCTCTTCCCCTTTTCAACAAGGATTGCTCTCCCTCTTCATTGTCCACCTCCTCTTTCTGTTTTACCTAGATTATCATTCTTTGATTCCTACACCCTATGAATATAAAATGTGCTCAGGAAAGATTGATACATCTGATTGATGACAATCTCTTGAGAACACTATGGAAACATCCAGACCATCTCTCCAAGATCATGTCTTTATCAGTAATTAAGGTGGCAGTGAGTGGTGAACTGTACCACACATCTTTTGCCTATAAATATTCTTCAAGGCATCAAAAAAGCATTGTATATTATTTCTATAAATGTAAAACAATTTCCTCTGCCTTCTGACTGAGTCAAGAATCTTGCATCTCTCTAAGTTTCACTTGTACTTCTTTTGATGGAGTCAAATGTTGCCTTCTTAGAGATGGATGAACTCCCTTGCTGGTAACCACTGTGGAGTTCTTGTTTTTCATTTAGCAGCTTCTGAATTTCCCCATCATTTTCATCAAACCAGTCTTGATGTTTGTGTGTGTTCTGATCCAGATGAGAAAATGGAGTGCTGTACACCATGTCTCTGACAGCTGCTCATTTCTGTTCTGTTCCATTGTTGTCTACTGTGTGTTGACTCTACTTTCTCTCCAAGTTAGCAACAAAGTGTTCCTGCTCAGAGAAGTGCTCTGATCTGTTGACATTAAGTCTTCTACTGGGCATCTAGCCTTGGGGAGAGGATAGGGCTGATGAGTTCATTCCTCTGCACCACATATTGCCTTTGCCACTCTCACATCCTGCCTTGTGTATCTCTTCTTATAATCACACGGTCTATTAAATGCCAATGTTTGCTGCCACGGTGTATCCACAAAGGTTTTTTTGAGTTTAGGTAAAAGGTAGAAATTTTTGGTGATTGTAAGGTCATGAGATGCATAAGCCTTCAGTGGTAAGTGACCAGTGTTGTTACTGTTTTCAGTATCATTCCCAAAGACTCTCTGCCATTAGCCTGAGCCCGGTCTAGCATTAAAGTCCCCCAGAATTATATCAACTTGTCTTCTTTTAGCACATTGATGATGAGGGTCTTTATAACTTTTTCTTTGACCTCAACAGAGTTTATCCTGGTGGGAGCATAGGTGTGATTTTTTTCCTGAAAGTGGCAATCACATTGTCATGAGCCTGTCATTCATTCCTTTTGGTGAGCATTCAACCTTGTTGACTAGATTAGTATTGATCACAAAACCTACAATAGCCTAACAGTCCTCCCCTTCACTGTAGCCATGCCAGAAAACCATGTATCCAGCCCCACCTTCAGTACACTGACCTTCCTTTGCCTGCCTTTCACTCAGGACTGCTGTTTGGTTGTGACACCTGCTGAATTCTCTTGAAACAAGAGCTATTCATATTTCAGGTCTACTGAATTTTGTGTTGCCCACAACTGTGTGGGAATTCCACATACTGATAAATGGGTGGAACCATCTTTGTGAAGTTTTTGTATGCTTTTTTGCATGTGTTTTGACTGCAGGGTGGAATCCCTGCCCGCCCTAGTAATCAGACCAGGGCTGGGTAAGAAGACAATGTCTAGGGCTCCTTTTTCTGGCCCCTTCACCATACCAGGAGGTGAGCAGCGTGATCTTTAAGAGGCTGCTCAGATGTCCGGGAGCTGCTGGATCCCCTGCTGTGTCCAGTGTGATGACCACTGGCCTGGGCTGCCTGTGGGAGGGGTTGTAACGACAGCTCCCAGGGTATCCTGACTGGCTGCTTTGTCACTTGCCTGTCACCACAGTACTCTGAGAAAGGTGAAAATGATAAAATGGGGTAGGTGATGTCTTTTGACTCCCTCGAAAATTGGATTTAAGTGAAGCAGAGTTGCATGAAGTCATAGGCCTCACTCTCTCTTCCATAGATGTTACAGTCCAGTGGCAGGGCAGCGTCAGGGCTACAGGTGATGACTCAGGATGCAGTGGATGACCATGTAATCTTTGATGTGTAACCAAGCTCTAAGTGCTCCTCAGCGCCTGTTTCAGCTGCAGGATAAAGCAATGTAACAGCAAGCACCCCAGCATACCCAGCCAACACAGGTTCTAGAACTGCTTTTCTAAAGGAAAGCAACTCAAAATGGGTTAACAATCTTGCTTTAATCAATCAAACATATCATTTACCTAGTTCAGGTAAAGTCAGGTAAGTCAGCACCCCAAACTTCAGAGTATATAGAGGTTACAAGCAAACAGAAACATTTCAGCAGACAGGCCTCCAACTGTCCAACCATTACATCTATACCTAGTCAGTTACCAGAAAGGGAAGCATCAACATCTGGGTTTTTCAAAGCTGGAGTGCTCTCAATGGCTGCCCAGAGTCTTGTCTGGTCAAATAACAAAACACTTCTCAAAGTGAGCCCCAAAACAAAGTCTCACATCAAGGTTTATATAGCATTCTCCAGGCTCAGAGAATGTAACAACCCTTTTGACCCACTGCTCAATCACCAAGTATCTCCTGAAAAACAAGCCTCCCACCACAGGCTCCAGGTGCACTTAACCTAGGGGCAGGGAAGATCTTAAACGATACAATCTTAGAAAGATGGCAAGAACATAAATTTATATTCCCATTACAAGCAGTTGATACAAAAGCCCTGAAGTCTGGAACAGTACTCTCACTCCCACCCCCAACTCCTGGAAGAAGAATCCTGCCCCAACAGAGTTAGAAAGTCAAAGTATTTGGCTGGGAAGATGAGCAAACAGTGTAAAAAAGTCAGAATGTTTGGCAACAAAGACCAAATCATATAACCAGAAGACAGTAAGGCCAAATTGCCCTTCAAAAAGAAAAACAAAAAACAGTCTGTTTTTTAAAAAATAAGCACATAATTCCTCTTCTGAATGTACCTCTTTATGCATTTCTACTGACAACTGTCATTCACACACACGCAAAAAAGATCACTGTTCCACTTTTGTAGTCCCACATTGTAATCCTAGGTGGAGGAGAAGACACTCAACATTCTCAAGTACAGAGAACTGAATTAAATGAGATTGCCTTTTCACTTTTGAGAGTAGTTACCAGTCTCATGTTTGAACTGAACATACAACTGTGCTTTCTCCCTGCATAACAAGAGATTCCTTTGGAGACAGCCAGTAAAAATCATACATCTTTTTTATTGTTAAGTTATAAAGAGGTATCTAAATTAAAAGAGCAAAATTACAGGAGACAATATAACTACTAGGAGAATTGAATGAAGTGGCAAAGGGACTAGGTGTAGGGCAGAATTAATGAACGTGAGAAGGATAAAGTTGGGTACAACCATGAACATGTGCTGGGAGATACTAAGGGAGAGGATCTGGTGAAAAATAAAGATAAAGAAATAATGGGATGAGAGTTCTAAAACCCCAGTATGTGCTTAAGGGTCATCCTTGCCATTGGCACTGTCTGTCATTCTCCTTCAGCTTCTTTTTCATCATCCCTGTTCAACTCCAGGTATTTATTTGCTTTGTTCTTTCTCAAATTTTTTTTCCAGGCTCTCCAGTAAAGAATCCACTTTCTGTTTTGTCTTGGGTCAACTCCTTCTTAATTGTCTGAAGATCATTTCCTTTCAATTTGCCAGATTTGGATGAAGAGCCCCATGGTCTACTCTTGGAAATAAAACCACTTTTACCTCTGTGGGAAGTGTTTCCTTATACACATTGGCATTTGGAGGGCACCACTGCACAAGCAATGGGAGGAGGAGGTGGAACATATGCTGAGTAATTATACATCCTGTCATAATAATATCATTGAAAATCACAATCTAGGTCAAAGGAAGAGCTGAATAGAGGGGACAAAGAAGAGTGTTCTGGTACTGACCCATACATCTCTGCTGCAGAAATCTTCACACCTGCTTTTCCTCTTTTGGCTCTGCAGCCAGATTAATAACTAGTCCCTGGCCAGCGATCATTCTGCCATCCTCTCCTGCCACAGCAGCAGGGCATTTCTCTCATTAACATACTGAACAAAGGCAAAGCCCTTATGAACAGAGCAGCCCACAATCTTGCCATACTTTGAGAAGATGGCTTCAACATTGGTCTTCTTAACAATGAGAGCATTGAAATTCCCAGTGAAGACACGGGAGTTCATGAAACGGGTCAGTCTTGTTGGTAACATTGCTGGCCATGGTGTTTGATGGCAAGGGTCAAACAGCCACAAGTGTAGCTGAAGATCAAAAAAATCTCACCAATGGGGAAAGTGAGAAAAGGTTGGATTCTGAATCTCCACCTCCCCAATCTGCAAGTGGCAAAGAAATGGTCTACTGCTCCAGATAGCCTCTTCAACCATTACTACTACTTCTCCATCCCCATCTCCATCTCCTCACAAAATGGTCCCTGCATCTCATCCCCACCAATTGCTTATTGAAAGAGATCCCAAAAGGAAAGCTCCTAGAAATATTGTAGCCAAATTCCAGAGTTCCCAGGTCAGGGAGAAAATATTACAAGCAACCAGAAAGAAACAATTTCAGTACTGTGGAAATACAATCAGGATAACGCAAGATGTAGCAGCTTGTACATTAAGGTATCAAAGGGCTTGGAATATGGTATTCCAGAGGTCAGAGGAGCTAGGATTAAAACCATGAACCACCTACTCAGCAAAACTGAGTATAATATTCAGGGGAAAATGAATATTCAATGAAATAGGACTTTCAAGCATTCTTTCTGAAAAGACCAGAACTGAACAGAAAATTTGACTTTCAAATACAAGACTCAAGAGAAGCATGAAAAAGTAAACAGGAAAGAGAAATCATAAGAGACTTATTAGAGTTGAACTGTCTACATTCCTACATGGAAAGATGATATTTGTAACTCATGAGACCTTTCTCAGTATTAGGGTAGTTGGAGGAAATATATATATGTATGTATGTATGGATAGATAGGTGATAGATAGATAGATAGATAGATAGATAGATAGATAGATAGATAGATAGATGGCACAGGGTGAGTTGAATATGAAGGGATGATACCTAAAAAATAAAATTAAGGGATGAGAGAGGAATATATTGGGAGAAGGAGAAAGGGAGTTATAAAATAGGGTAAATTATCTCACATGAAAGAAACAAGAAAAAGGTTTCACAATGGAGGGAAAGAGGGGGGAGGTGAGATGGAATGACTGAAGCTTACTCTCATCAGATTTGGCTTAAGGAGGGATTAACATACACACTCAATTGGGTATCTTACCTACAGGAAAGTAAGGAGGCAGGGGATGGGAGGGGGTGTGACAGAAGGGAGGACAGATTGGTGGAAGGGGTAATCAGAATGTATACCATCTTGGGGTTGAGGGGGAGGGGAGATATGGGGAGAAAATATGGACCTCAAAATCTTGTGGGAATGAATGTTGAAAACTAAACATTAATTAAAAAAAAGAAATTCCTTTGTCCTGCATTCAGATCCAGCCCCCTTTGGAGATCCAAGAAGCCTACCTTCCTACCTACCTACTTAGGACACAGTAACCAAAGCTCTCTCCTGGTCCCTCTTATCCGTACCCATGGCTCTGAGACTGGTTCCCTGTCAGATCCTGGGCATGTGGCTCCCAGTCTCCAGCTTCCCTTTAGGGATTCCAAGCCTGAGTTCCATCAGAGGGTCCCAGCAGTTCCCCCAGCTCCTAGTTAGACCTCAGGATATAATCCTCCTGCTTCTTCAGGCTCAATGTCTCCCTGGATCTCTTCTGTCACTCCAGGGTCTCTGACCTCCACCCATGAACTATTAGATGGTCATGCCTCCCAGACTCTGGCCTTACCCAGGCCTCTTGTTTCCCTGCCTCAGGTCCCATGTCAGAGAGCTTCATCCCAGACTGGATTTTATCTCCCAGCAGCTTCCCCTGATCATTGCCTGGTGGCTCCATTCAAGAACCCTCCCCACCTCCCATCCTCAACCTTGACTAGCTTGTCTCAGGGAGAGGGGATGCATGGAGGGCAGATGGAGGGTGAGCTCTGACTGAGGAGTCACTGGGGCTCTGATTGGTCACATCCCATCTGGGATTCCAAGCCCCTCTGCCTCTTGGCCCTCTGTGGGAGAATTGGGGAGGGGAAGGAGGAGAAAATGAGCAAGAGAGAGGGGGAAGTAGTCTTCCTGTTCTGACCATCTTCCTTTCCAAGCCTGACCCTCCTTGCTTTCTCCCTCCTCCTGATCCCCCATAGGGTGGAGTCTGTCTCCTGAGAGCAGGGCCAGGGCCTTTGTGACTCCTTTGGGGTCTCACCCTGAAAATCCCTGTAGGTCAGCTTGCTGCCTAGGAAGAGAAGAACCAGACTTCTCCCCCTGTGTGATCCTTCTTCCTGCCCAGCTCAGTCTGCAGAGGACCCAGGCCTGGCCCAAGCAGGGAGCCTAAAGCCAGAAGGAATGGCCCCTGGGACCAGCAGCCCCCCTGCCCAGGAGTGTGCAGTCTGTGCACAGACATCAGCCAGTGAGGCCATTGCCACAGACCTAGAAGCTGTGAAGCTGCCAGTGTTTCCTCATGGACCTTTTCTTTACAGAAATAGGCACAAAATTGAATGAGGTACTAACAACCCCGGCCTGCTCTCTGCTTCTCTGGGTTAAACACTCACTGGCTCTGTGGCATTTGGAACACTAACTCCTCCCTCCTCACATTGCTGCCTCTCCTGTTTGTTTTGAAGTTCTATCTCATTAGGTCACACAAGTGTCCTCAGTCTCCCTGAATCCTCCCATTTGCCCTTTCTTGGGTCCAGTCCATAAGGATTACTTCTTTTGGGCTTGTTTTCAGTCATGTCGACTCTTCAGATCTTCATGACCCCATTTGGGTTGTTCTTGGCAGAGAGCCTGGGGTGGTTCCTCATTCCTTCTCAATCTCATTTGACAGAGGAAGAAACTGAGGCAAAAGGGGTTAAGTCTGCTAGTGTCTGAGCAAGATTTGAGCTCAGGGCCTCCTGAGTCCAGGGCCAGCTGTCTATCCACAGTGCCATGTAGCTACCCCAATATGTCAGCAGCTTTGTCCAAAGGAGTTCTGAACAGTGTCAGATGCAGTTAAGGCTCTAACAGTTTGGAGGGCCAGGAAAACAAATTTTTCAGAATATCAAATTTTATTTGAGACTTAAAGGAAGCCCAAAGGCCAAGGTCTGGACAAAGAACTGTCCAATCATGGTTGACAGTGTCACAAGATGGGGATTTTGGGTCAAGATTCAGTCAGAAGGTCAGTGTTCCTGTGTCAGATAACAAGAAGAGTTGAGGAGTGAGGTGTAGGAAGACTGGAATGTGGGTTGGGGCTGGTTATATGTACCTACTATGTGGCATCTTATTCCACTTACACATTTTTTTCATTTGATGCTGTTGCAAGCATTCTCAGGTTCCTTGCTAGTGACAGGTTGAATAAGGCAGCTCATGCTGCAGCCAGGCAGGTACACTGCACCTTTTTGTATCCCCCCAAAGGGTAACATACACTGAGAGAACGGGGGATGGACAGAGCTGTTCCATGGATATCATATATACCATTGTTTTGACCAGATTTGGCGGAAAATTTTTTATGCAATGTTCATTATTGATATTGGCTTCAAGTTTCCTTTCTGTGTTTTAACTTTCCCTAGTTTAGGTCATTGGTCTGTATTTGTCTCATCATGAAAAGATTCTGTCTGGATACTTTCTTTTTAAAATTTAATATTTTATTTTTCCCTAAGTACATGTAAAAACATTTTTTAACATTTATTATTTTTTAAAATTGGGAAGAGAAATGAGAGTGATGCAAGGAAATCATGCCAAGCAAGTCAACAGCTTGCTAAAGGAGACCCCCAAAATACTGAAGAAAGTGATGCCTTAAAAAACAGACTAACCTAAATGCTAAAAGAGGTCCAGAAGGATGATAAGAATGCCTTAAAAGTCAGAATTGGCCAAATGGAAAAGGAACTTCAAAAGTTGACTTAAGAAAATAATTCCTTCAAAATTAGAATGGAGAAAATGGAAGCTAATGACTTTATGAGAAATCAAGAAATTATAAAACAGACAAAGAATGAAAAAAGTAGACAAATATCTCACTGGGAAATGGATCTAGGAGAGATAATTTTAAAATTATTGAATTACCTGATAATTTTAAAAAAGAGCCTAAACATCATCTTTCAAGAAATTATCAAGGAAAACTGCCCTGATATTCTAGAACCAAAGGGTAAAATAGAAATAGAAAGAATCCACCAATGGCCTCTTGAAAGAGATCCCAGGGGTGGCTAGGTGGTGCAGTGAGTAGAGCGCCGGTCCTGGAGTCAGAAGGACCTGAGTTCAGATCCGGCCTCAGACACTTAACGCACACACAAACAAAAACCTAGCCGTGTGACCTTGGGCAAGTTACTTAACCCCAATTGCCCTCCAAAAGGCAAAAAAAAAAAAAAAAAAAAAGAGAGAGAGAGAGATCCCAAAAGGAAAACTCCTAGGAATATTGTGGCCAAATTCCAGAGTTTCCAGGCCAAGGAGAAAATACTGCAAGCTGTGAGAAAGAAACAATTTGAATAACACCAGACCTAGCAGCTTCTACATTAAAGGATCTGTGGGCTTAGAATATGATATTCCAGAGGTCAAGGGAGCTAGGATTAAAACCAAGAATCATCTACTCAGCAAAACTAAGTGTAATATTTCAGCGGGGGGGGGGGGGGGAGGGAGAAATGAATATTCAATTAAATAGAGGACTTTCAAGTATTCTTGCTGAAAAGACCATAACTGAACAGAAAATTTGACTTTCAAATAAAAGAATCAAGAGAAATAAGAAAAGGAAAGAGAAATCATAAGGGACTTATTAGAGTTGAATTGTTTATATTCCTACATGGAAAAATGATATTTGTAACTCATGAGACTTTTCTCAGTGTTAGGGTAGTTGAAGTGTATGTATATAGACAGGAGGGTACAGATTGAGTTGAATATGAAGGGATGATAGCTAAAAAAATTAAATTAAGGCATGACAGAAGAATATATTGGGAGGAGAAAGGGAGAGATAGAATAGGGTCAATTATCTCACATAAAAGAGGCAAGAAAAAACTGTTACAATGGAGGGGAAGAGTGGAGAGGTGAAAGGGAATGAGTCAACCTTACTCTCACTGGATTTGGCTTGAGGAGGGAATAACATACACAATTCAACTGGGTATCTTATCCTACAGGAAAGTGGGGGGGGGGAAAGGGGGTAAAGATAGAAGGAAGGGCAGATTGGGGGAGGGGGTAGTCAGAAGTAAAAATGTTTTAGGAGAAATAGGTCACAGGAGAAAATAGAATAAATCGGGGTGGAATAGGATGGAGGGAAATGTCGTTAGTCTTTTACAATATGACTATTATGGAAATGTTTTGCATAACTACACATGTATAATCTATATTGAATTGTTTGTCTTCTTAATGTGGGTGGGTGGGGAGAGATGAAGGGAGAGAAAATGGAACTCAAACTTTTTAAAAACAAATGTAAAAAATATGTTTTTACATAAAACTGGGTAATAAGATATACAAGCAATGGGGTATAGAAATCTATCTTGCCCGGCAAGAAAGTAAGGGGGAAAGGGACAAATGGGAGGGGAGTGATAGAAGGGAGGGCAGACTGGGGGAAAGGGTATTCAGAATGCATGCCATCTTGGGATGGGGGGGTAGGGGAGAGATGGGGAGAAAATTTGGAACTCAAAATCTTGTGGAAATGAATGTTGAAAACAAAATAAACAAATTCTGAAGAAAGATATGTTATGTTAAAATCTTGAATTCTAAATTCTCTCCCTCCCTCCCTCCCTCTTTCCTTTACCCTTTCACTGAGGAGGCAGTCAATTCAGTATAGCTTATACATGTGCAGTCATGCAAAACATTCCCAAATCAGTCATGCTGTGAAAGAAAACACAGAAAACCCCAGGAAAAAATAAAGTAAACAAAAGTATCCTTCTGTCTGCATTCAGACCCCATCAGTTCTTTTTCAGAATATGAGTAGCATTTTTCATCCTAACTCTTTTGGAGTTGTCTTGGATCATTGTATTGCTGAGAAGAGCTAAGTCATTCACAGATAGTTATTGTTAAAATGTTGCTGTTCCTGTGTCCAGCACTCTTTTGGTTCTGCTTATCTCACTTTGCATCAACTCCTATAAGTCTTCCCAGGTTTTTCTGAGAGTTTCCTGCTCGTCATTCTATATATCACAATGGTATTCCATTACAATCACATGCAAGAATTTGTTCAGTCATTTCCCAGTTGATAAGCAACCTGTCAATATCCATGTCTTTGCCATCTTTAAAAGAGTTGCTATAAATATTTTTGTACATATAGGTCCTTTTCCTTTTTTTTTCTCTCTTTGTGCTACAAGCCTAGTAGTGGTATTGCTGGGTCAAAGGGGATGCAGGGTTTCATAAGTCCTTTGGGCATAGTTCAGTTTACAATTTCATTAACATCAATTTTCCCACATTCCCTCCAACATTTGTTGTCATTTTTTTTTGTCCTATTAGCCAATCTAATAGGTTTGAGGCAGTATTGCAGAATTGTATTAATTTGCATTTTTCTAGTCAATAGTGATTTAGAGCATTTGTTCACATGGCTTTAATTACTTCATCTGAAAACTGACTCTTCATATTTTTGATCATTTACCAATTGGACAATAGCCCTTATTTTTATGAATTTGATTCATTTCTCCATCTATTTGGGAGATGGGGCTTTTTTCAGAGAAACTTGCTTCAAAACTTTTTTTTTACAATTACATTTGCTTACTATATTTCCCTCCATCCTATTCCCCCATTTATTCTAGTCTCTCTTTTCACTCTGACCCTCCTCAAACTGTTTTGCTTCTATTGGCTCCCCCTCCCAATCTGCCCTCTCTTCCATGAGTACCCCCCTTCTCTCATCCCTTTCCTCTCCTACTTTCCTGTAGGGTAAGCTAAGTCTCTATACCCAAGTAAGTTGTTTGCTATTCCCTTTTTGAGCCAATTCTGATGAGAATAAGGTTCGGGTCTTCCCTGTCACTTCCCCCATCTTCCCCTCCACTCTAGTCTCTTTCATGCCCCTTTTATGTGAGATAATTTACCCCATTCTGCCTCTCCTTTTCCTGTTCTCCCAGTATATTTCTTTTTCCCACCCCTTAATTTTAAAATTTTCAACATTGTCCCATCATATTCCACTCACACCTGTACCCTCTGTCTAGATATACTCCTTCCAAATGTCCCCATAATGAGAAAGTCCTTACAAGTTACAAATATCATTTTCCCATGTAGGAATATAAATAGTATAATCTTCAAAGTAAAAAGGACAGAGCAGAGAACGAAAGACAACTTACCAGGAAGCAAAGAAAAGCTGGACAGCTCCCAACACAAGGCCTAGTATTTATTGTATAGGCTTTCTTGAAATGGACATTTATTGCTCTGTGTTTTGAATCCTCTCTCACATTCTGCTGTGCACATGGCAATGCTTTTTTTCTTATTTTGTATTATTTTCATTTTAGTATTTGTTTCTTTTTTCTTTTCTTATTTTGTGTGTGTTTAAAATTTTAAGATTTATAATTAAAATAAATAGTTTAACCTTATTGAATCCCTTATGAAATTTCCCTTTCCTACTTATCTTTTTATGCTTCTCCTGAATCTTGTATTTGAAAGTCAGATTTTCTATTCAGGTCTAGTCTTTTCATCAGGAATGCATGATAGTCCACTGTTTCATCGAACATCTATTTTTTTCTCCTGAAGGGTTAAACTCAGTTTTGCTGAGTAGGTGATTTGTGCTTGCATCTGTCACCAAATGCACTAGACTCCTCTGCCTGGATAACTTTTGTTAAGCAAGAAGGGATCCAGCATCTGGAGGGTATAAGAGCAGGAAGAACTGATGATAGGACTCTTCCATGTATGTGACCTGATTCCCAAACAAGCTGAATAAGGGAGGGATATCCCTGTGCTTTATGCTGCCATCACAACATGATTTAAGATTGGGGGAAAGAGGGGTGACTAGGTGGCACAGTAAGAGCACCGGCCTCGGTTTTGGGATGACCCGGGATCGAATCTGGCCTCAGAAAATGAGCACCCACACATAAATAATGACAAGCAGTGTAACCTTGAGCAAGTTACTTAACCCCAATTGCTTAAAAAAAAAAAAGATTGGGGGAAAGAATATGGATGTGACCCTGCATGACCATGGAGAGATGAGAAGGTGTGAGAGCTTTAGAGAGGAGAGGGATTACTACTTCAAGAAAAAATTCACAGGGTTTCGGACTCTTTTCAGGACTTACTCCAGAAAGGAAAAAGGGCGGGGGGTGGGGGGTGGGGTGGGAATGTATGTTGGAAGCAAAAAAATATGTAAGGAAGTTGGCTCCTGGACATGTCCCTGATTTCCAGCTTGTTTGGGGATTCCCATTTGGGTAAGATTGGGGTGCCTTTTGACTATCTTACTCCCATGAAGAAAATTTATTCACTCTGTGTAATTTCTGGTATATTCTAATCTATAAAATTCCTTTTGTTATTTGCTTGGATAAATGTTGAATTATCCTTCACTATTTGTGATAGTCTTTTGTGTAACTAGCACTTGGTGGACAGAAGTGAAGCCTGCAGGTGTAAGCTTTGGCTACCCTCTCCCTTCTGTGTGGCTACTTCACTGACTGCTGGCTCTGGATAATTGTATTGGTGGGTAATGGGATGGATGGAAGGACGTGTGCTTTTACTTTCAGAAGAAGAAACTTTCCTTGAGGCACAAAAGCTTCTAGTGTGAGAAGTAAGGACTTCTCAGCACCTTGTCATGATTATCACTGATAGAGCCCTACCTTAGTCTCCAAAGGGCAGAAATGTGTTCCCTGAGGGCCCTCAAATCATTTGTAGCTTAAGCCCATTAGAGTGGGAATGTTCCTGACATACTCTAAGGACAAAGATTAAGAACCCAAGTGTGGAGAGCTAGAGGGTTAGCCAGGCCCTAAGCCAAGGTCGTCACACCCAAGCTAAAGGAGGGGTTGGAGCAGAAAATGAGGAATAACAGCAAGTGGGGCAGGACTAGGCTGCTGAGGAAATACAGAGGAATGGATGAATGGCATTTTTTTTTTAAAGCAATTGGGGTTAAGTAACTTGCTCAAGGTTACACGGCTAGTCATTATTTATGCGTGGGTGCTCATTTTCTGAGGCCGGATCTGATCTCGGGTCATCCAAACTCCGAGGCCGGCGCTCTTACTCACTGCGCCACCTAGCCGCCCCTTTAGGGCAATTGGGGTTAAGTAACTTGCCCAAGGTTACACGGCTAGGTTTTTGTTTGTGTGGATTAAGTGTCTGAGGCCGGCTCTGAACTCAGGTCCTTCTGATTCCAGGGCCGGCGTTCTATTCGCTGCGCCACCTAACCGCCCCAAATGGCATTTTTTTTAATAGGGAAAATTTTGGTTCTACTCTAAAGCTTCTTCCATAGCTGTTAGATTCATTGGCCCTCAATTTACTGGGAGCTTTTGTTAGAGGTGATTTTTACTTGCTGAGGAGTTCTCTCCAATGCTCTGCTGCCTCCTGTAGTGCCAATGCAATATTTACAGCGCTCACGAACACGATAAAGACCATGACTATAAATATCGCATGATGTTTGATCACAAAATATAACATATTCTCCAGGTAGAGGACAGAACTGAAGCATTTATTTACACAGAAAACCCAATCCCAAAACCAGTAAGCTGATTCCATCATAGCACCAAAGATATTCAGAAGCCATAATAATACTTAGAGCCACAGCATCCTTCAGCCTTCCCACAAACCAATACAAGACCAGTATTTACTCAAAAGCCTCTCTCTCTCCTTGCCTTATTACCTCCCATCATTTCTCTGGCTCTGGCTCCCAGCTTCCTATAGGCTCTGCTTCCCTTCAGCAAACTCCTCCCACCACAGGCTCCATGTGATTACATTCAGCCTATTAGGGGGCAGATTTTACTTTCAAAGCAGGGGAGGTCTTCAAACTCCCCCCTAGGTCTATTAAGCAGCAGGGAAGATCTTCAAATTCCCATTCCCATTACACCTCCCTAACTGGGTACCACATGCCCAGGCTTCTTTCGAGCTGGAGACACAGAAACCATGCCTCCTGAGTGTGTCCTAGCTTAACTGTATCACAGAAATGCCTAGCTTTGGAGATGACTCCTTGGTTTCAGACCTAAATTTCCCATCTGAAATTTTTTTAAAAATAGAATTATCCCTCTTCTCACCTCCTATATACTTAGTCCTACTTCGTGTCTCTTCTCAAAACAATTATTGTTATAATTTAAAGCAGAGGTCAGCAAACTATGGTCCCTGAGCTAAATGATATGAGCTGAGAATGATTTTTACATTCTTGAAATAAAGGTTTTAAAATGTAAGAATCATCCTTATTTTGTGGATTGTACAAAAAAAATGGCTACCTCAAATCAGATGTTCCAAGTACTTCTTAAAATGGGACTCATTGCCTTTTTCCCCAAACCTTTGTTCCCTCCTATCTTCCCTACTACTGCTTAGAACACCAGTCTTCCAGGCTCATAACCTAGGTGTCACTCTCCACTCGCCCCTCCCCCTCCCCCATTTCCAATTGGTTGTGGAGGTCTGTTCCTATTCCACATGTGCCTCCTCTCTGACAGTGCCCCCATTCTGCTGCACATCAGGATCATGTCATGCTTGGACTACTGTAAGAACATGCCAGCTGGTCTCTACCCACTATGTCCCTTCCTCCCTCAAGTGGATCCTGATCACCTCTAGGATTGAATATAAAACCTTTAGAGTCTTAACCCTGTAGAATCTGCCTTCCCAGCTTTCTAGTCTTTCTGCACTCTGTGATCCAGGGGCGTGATGTCTTGCTGTTCCTCCTACAAGACACTGCATCTCAGCTCTGAGCATGTTCACTGGTTATTGCTGATGCATGGAATGCTCTCCTTTCTCATCACTGCCTCCTGGCTTCAGCTCCAAGAGAGGATTTCATCTTCTACAAGAAACCTTTCCTGATCTCCCTTAATTCTGTTGTCTTCCCTCTGAAGATTACTTCTAACTTATCCTCTAGATGTCATTTGTACATGGCTGTTTGCACCTCTCCCATTCAGCCATGAACTCCTTGAGAACAGGGACTCTCTTTGTATTCCTAGGACTTAGTACAGTGCCTGGCACATGGTAGGCACTTATTGATGAACTAACTTGCCCCAGGTCACACAGCTAAGCAGCAGAGGCACAGTGAAATCCTGGGAGTTTCCTAACTTCCACCCCTTCTTGCCACACCTCACTGCTGCCCTACCATGGAGGCTCACAGGATCTGGAAATCTGCAAACAGAGCCTGGGTGACCATCACTTAGGGAGTACCTGGAGAGGAAGCTTGCACTGAGCAGGAGAAGCTCACCGGCCTGCCCCTCAGCATTCTGGCAAAGCTCACATTCTAAATCTTCACTTTGCTTAGAACACTGAAAGGAAGCACTCTGGGATGGATTAACTGTTTCCTTCTCTCATGGATGTACAACAGAAGACATTATATGACTTGCAAAAAGGCACAGCCACAGGCTGTCAGTTTTAAGAGATGCAGACTAAAGTTATAGTTCTGAATGACACACTGCAAGCTTGAAGATGAGGCAGCGATAAATGAAGCCTTATTTCAGGTTCTTGATTCAACAACTGCCCACACCGTCCTCTGCTCTAAAAGGCATCCCTGCCTCCATTCCTGGTGCTTGCTTTGCACTTGTTTCAAATTTATTTGGGGTGCACTCTCACATATGGGAATATCTCTCTCAGTAGAATTAAGGCAAGCACCCTGAAGAATGTAAGCTCCTTGAGGGAAGCAACTTTTGTCTTTGTTTTTTCAGGATCTAGCATGGTACCTGGCAGAGAGCAAGTTCTTAATAAATGCCTGATTGATTAGCATTCTCTTTCCATATTTCTGTACAATTCTTGCCTCATTTCTATGCAAATGGAATTTAAATTTCTTCTGCTTCCATAAACACCTTGGTATTTTGACTCCAATGTGACTGATTTTACAAGTAGTCCTTCTTACTATTCTAATGCCTCTTCTGAGGCAAAGAAGAATGGCTTAGAACCACGTGGACTGTTCATGTTTAAAGCACTGCTCCTCTCTCAAAACAAGGAAATGCCACATGGTTGGAGAAGGATAGGAGAACATTTGTGCAACACATTAAATCTGCTAAAAGCTACCTTTTAATGACTCGATCTTCTCATCAATTCCTGTGGCTAACTTAAGACACAGAAGAGCTTTGTATCTCTTGGTTCTTGGCAAGGATAAGTTTGGGGGCAAAACCGGAGATAAGGACGTTTCCCTGTACAGGGCTTGGATTCCAACCCCCAATGTACTGTTAGTCTTTTGTCCTCAAACTGGGGCCATAATCATAAATTATACATGGTTTCATAACAAAACAAACTCAGAAATAATTAACACAAACCTGTACCTTTCTTCAGTCTACCCCTTCAACAAGTCCATGGTGATGTTTAATGGTACCCTATATTTACCTGACCCATCAATTTGGTATACACTAAATCCCTTCCAACTATGTAGCTCTTGCTTTGTTCCACTCACAGCATTCTAAATGTCTTTAAACAGGTATGGTAGGTTAATTTCCAAAGGTGGAATGACTTCTGTTACTCTGATGGCGAGTAAGTGACCCTTTCAGGCTGAAAGCCTTCTCACATTTATGACATTCATAAGGTTTCTCTCCAGTATGAATTCTTTGGTGTAGAGTAAGCTGTCCTCTCCTACCAAAGGCCTTTCCACATTCATGACATTCATATGGTTTCTCTCCAGTATGAATTCTCTGATGTTGAATAAGGGGATCTCTCCTACTAAAAGCCTTCCCACAGTCATTACACTCATAAGGTTTCTCTCCAGTATGAATTTTCTGATGTCGAATAAGGTGTGCACTCTGGCAGAAGGTCTTTCCACATTCATTACATTCATAAGGTTTCTCTCCTGTGTGAATCCTCTGGTGTCTAGTAAGCTCTGTGCTTACATGGAAGGCTTTCCCACAATCAATACATTCATAAGGTTTCTCTCCAGTATGAATCCTCTGATGCAGAGTTAGGTGTTCTCTCAAGCGAAAGACCTTCCCACATTCATTACACTCATAAGGTTTCTCCCCAGTATGAATTCTCTGATGTCCAATAAGATGCCCTTTCTGGTTGAAGGCCTTCCCACATTGATTACATTTATGAAGCTTTACTCCAGTATGATTACTCTGATGTAGAATAAGGAGTTCTCTCAAGTGGAAGGCCTTCCCACATTCATTACATTCATAAGGTTTCTCTCCAGTGTGAATTCTCTGATGACGAATAAGGTGTGCATTCTGGCAAAAAGCTTTCCCACATACATCACATTCATGAGTTTTTTCTCTAGTATGAATCTTCTGATGTTGAGTGAGGTGAGCACTCTGGGTGAAGGCCTTCCCACATTCCTTGCATTCATAAGGTTTCTCTCCAGTGTGAATTCTCTGATGTCGAGAAAGCTGTCCTTTCAAGCAGAAGGCCTTCCCACATTCACTACATTCATAAGGTTTCTCTCCAACATAAATGTGCTGATAATGAAGCTGTGCACTTTGGAGGAAGGCCTTCCTACATTCATCAGGTTTATTCTCTCTATGATTGCTCTGATAGGAAGTAATAGAGGAACTGAGGGTTAATGGTTCCCCACATTCTCCACGTTCATGAATACTATGATGCTCAGTCGATTGTAGTACAATTTGGGGAGAAGCCTTCTCTAATGTGCTACATTTGGGATTAGTTTCTCCAATAGTAGTTGCCTGATGGGAATTAATGAATGAACTAAAGTTGACAGCTGTTCCACATTTGTTACAGTCACATGGTTTCTCTCCAGCATGTTGTCCATGATACGCATTATACTCTAATTTGGAATTAGAGGAATCCCCCCGTTCATTATATTTAGAAAATATTTCCTTTGAGCAGATTCTATTACATTCTGGATCACATTTATGGAGTGAGTGCTGTGAGAAAAGCTTCGGTTTGGGCCTGGAGCTTTGCCCATAATTGTGACATTCGTGGCCCCTTGCTACTTGCTGAGGAGTTCTCTCCCCAATGCTCTGCTGCCTCCCTAATCTGGCATCACATGACCAGGCTTCTTTCCAGCTGGAGACACAGAGACCATGCCTCCTGAGTCTGTCCTGGCCTGATGACTGCTCCACAGAAATGCCCAGCTCTGGGGGTGACTCCTTGGTTTCAGGCCTCACCTCCCCATCTGAAAGAAATAAAGAAAACGGAAACATCACCTGTACCCACCTGCTGTGCACTTAGCAGTCCTCCTTTCTGTTTCTTCCTGAAATAATTATCAAAAACCTTCAAAGGGTAGGAAAAAATGGGGTCTTTCTTAAGTTTTTCAGAGTTTAGGAAAAACTTTCCCACTGGTCCACACCACAACTTTGGGAGGAACGGAAGACAGCTAGTACATTAAATGAGAAACCTGAGGCTCAGCCCGATTCAGTGACTTGCCCAAAGTCACACAGCTACGCAGCAGAGGCACAGCAAAGTCCTGGGAAGTCTCCTAACCTCCATCCTCCTGGTCTTCTTGCCACACCTCACTGCTGCCCTACCATGGAGTCAGCTCACAGGGTCTGGAAATGTGCAAGCAGAGGCTGGGTGACCATCACTGATGGAGAACAGGGAGAAGAGGCCTGCCTTGAGGGGGAGGGGCTCCCTGGCCTGCCCCTCAGTGTCCTGGCAAAGCTCACGGTCTAAGTCTTCTTTCTGCTTATTACGATGATAGGAAGATGACAGGAATTAGTGGCTGATTCAGCCTGTTTCTTTCCCAAGTGGATGGGGGCTCAGGATAAGATAGGTGAAGGCACCCCAGGCTGCCAGTCTGTCTGAAGAAACACAGATTAGACCCAGCTAGGTGACAGTGCCTAGAGGATCTGGAACTGGAGTCAAGAAAACCTGAGTTTGAATCCAGTCTCAGACACTTATTACCTGTGTCACCCTAGGCAAGTCCCTTAATAACCCCTCTTGGCCTCAGTTTTCTTAACTGTCAAATCCAGTTAAGAACAGAGCCTCTGAAGGCTCATCATAAGGATCAAGGCAGATAATATATGTTGAGTTGTACAAACCTGAACATGTAACATGAATGCTGTGCTTAGACTGAAAGACCTATTACAAAGATGAAGACTGAAATGACGGCCAATGCCTTCCAATGGCAGGACTGGCATTCTTGATCCACCCACTGCCCATGTCCATCCTCTCTAGTGTTCCTGGATTGGATATGCCATTCATCCCACACCTATTTATGCCATATGTGTTCCTAGTATGAGTGTTTATGCAGGCAGCTGCACCTGTGCACACACATGCATGCAGAGATTCGAGTGTGTGTGCACACACATACACATGCATCCCCCCTCAGCTCCTTGAGGGAGGGATGGTTCTATTTCTATATTTGTGATCCTAGGACGTAGCACAATACTGCACAGAGAGATGGCGGCAAGTAATAAATGTCAGATTCAATATGAAATTTCTTTCCATTTTTCCATCTTGTTTTCCATTCTCCCCCTTATATGTCTTTATATAAATGGAATTTACGTCCATCCAATACCATGAAAAAGTCTCTTAGTCTTCCAATTGTGTCAAATTTATAAATTTCAGAGGCGTGTACTTTGCTTTTTACTTCACTCATCAGACCCATCCAGGAAAACTTGATTCTCTCCCATTATTTAGATCTTTACTTCAGAGGACTCCTTTATAGGATGACTTCAAATGCTGCAACAATTTTATTATCCCAAATGAGGTTTCTTTTTTTATGATTCCTTCTCGAACTTTATGGCTAGTAAATACAGAAGATTTTAATTTTGTATCCTGAAAACTGGATGATCTAATGAAGTTTCCTCATTGATCTAAGAGAACTGGCAAAGGTCTGAGAGATCTCAAGAAATGGGAAACCCTGGACAAAGGCAGCAGAGAGAGAGAATTGGAAAAAAAAAAAAAAGGAAAGAGAAGCTAGCTGGAAAAGTTCAGGTCAAGGTTCCTAACTCTAACTTCAGGGATAATTTCAAAATGTCAAAGGTGGCTAACTTTTCTTATTAAAAGGATGGTGAGTGCCTACACAGAGCACCACATGGGGGATATCACACAGATGGAGCTTTATCTCTGGAAAATAGGAAAACTCAAGAAAACAAGTGTAAGGGTTATGGGATTTAAAGATCTTTCATGCCCTGTTGGACTTGCTGACATAGCAGGAATGGGTGGGGCAAGAGGAAGCAGAAGCCAAGCTAGAGTTCCTGTGGTGACGGCAGCAGCAGCAGCAGCAGCAGCAGCAGCTGTAGTGGCCGAGGTAGAGGTGGAGGTGCAAACCCCTTTTTTGAGCCAGCCAGAATTTCTGCTAAGGACTCTTGTTGGGGACTGCCAGGGACCAGAACTGCGGGGGGCCGGAGCTGTTGGGAGCATGCTTCCTGGAAGCTGAGCAGTTGCTGTGAGTGGGGAGAGAAGGACCTTTGCCTGAGGTAGCCTGTTCTGTTTTGAAGGCTTGACAATGTGGTTATTTACTATGCTAACTACATGTGCCAGTTTCATAACTACTCTGATGGCTTTGACTTTGCTTTTGGGACTCAGATATTTGGTATTTTTAATAAATGTTCTAGCTTTATCCCCCATATAGAGAGCCTGGTATGTTTTGTGATTAATAACCACATAAGCCTATTTATAATTGCCATAGGCATTGTGAATATTGCATTGCTAATATAATAAGTCAGAGGTCCCTTAACATCCCTCCCCCAACTAGTCAAGGTGAACCAGGGGCATGCTGATGATCACAGAGAGGGCTCCTTACCAACACTGCATGTTATTAATCTACTTTATCATTTACTACCATAAGTAGACATTCAGAAATTTATTATAAAGTCAAATTTTATTAAAAGTTTCAGTGGACTAAAAATTTTCAGGCCACATGCTCTCTCTGGGAGTACTTCTTGTCTCTTTACCACCCAGGATCAGTCCTATGATTTTCATTATATCCTTCACTTTTCATAGGAAAAGGAAATCTATGAAGCAGGTGTGGCAGCACTGCAAAGACTTTACATATATGTGGGATACTAATCTCTGGCACACAAAACCTGCACATTTGTAAAGGTGCAGTGTGTTGTTTTCCTTGTTTTGAGTGTTAAATAACTAAGATCAAAATTATTTTTTAAAAAATAAAGGTTTGGATACTTAGAGAATCCTAGAGAATCAAGTAAAAACCTACTTGAGACAATAAATAAATTTGGCAAAGTTGCAGGATATAAAATAAACCCACATAAATCCTCAGCATTCCTGTACATCTCTAATAAAACTCAACAGCAAGAGATAGAAAGAGAAATCCCATTTAAAGTCACTGTAGACATTATAAAATATTTGGGAATCTACTTGCCAAAACAAACCCAGAATCTATATGATCACAACTACAAAACACTTCTCACACAAATAAAAACAGATCTAAATAGTTGGGAAAATATCAATTGCTCGTGGCTGGGTCGAGCTAATATAATAAAAATGACAATTTTACCCAAACTAAACTATATATTTAGTGCCATACCAATCAATTTACCAAAAAACTACTTTGTAGAGTTAGACAAAATAATAACAAAATTTATTTGGAAAAACAAACGGTCTAGAATATCAAGGGAATTAATGAAAAGAAATGCTAGGGAAGGTGGACTAGCTATGCCAGATCTTAATTTGTATTATACAGCAGCAGTCATCAAAACTGCTTGGTACTGGCAGAGGTGTAGAGTAGTGGATCAATGGAATAGATTAGGCGCAGGAGACCCAGCAGTTAATGAATATAGTAATCTATTGTTCGATAAACCCAAAGACCCCAGTTTTGGGGATAAGAATGCACTATTTGACAAAAACTGCTGGGAAAACTGGAATACAGTATGGCAGAAAGTGGGCATAGATCACTATCTAACACCATATACCAAAATCAAGTCTAAATGGGTGCATGATCTAGGTGTAAAGGATGATACTGTAAGCAATTTGGGAAAGCAAGGAATAGTTTACCTGACGGATCTGTGGAGAGGGGAAGATTTTAGGACCAAACAAGAATTAGAGAGCATTATAAAATGCAAAATGGATCATTTTGATTACATTAAATTGAAAAGCTTCTGCACAAACAAAGCCAATGTAACCAAGATCAAGAGGGAGGTGGGAAATTGGGAAAGAATTTTTACAACTTGTGTCTCTGATAAAGACTCATCTCTAAAATTTATAGAGAATTGAGCCAAATCTATATGAATACAAGTCATTCCCCAATTGAGAAATGGTCAAAGGATATGAATAGGAAGTTTTCAGAGAAAGAAATTAAACATATCTATAAGCATATGAAGAAATGCTCTAAATCACTATTAATTAGAGAAATGCAAATCAAAACAACTCTGAGATACCACATCTCTCCAGTCAGATTGGCTAAGATGACAAAACAAGAAAGTGACAAATGCTGGAAAGGATGTGGACAAATTGGAACGCTAATACATTGCTGGTGGAGTTGTGAACTTATCCAACCATTCTGGAGAACAATCTGGAATTATGCCCAAAGGATTATAAATAATCTCATACCCTTTGACCCAACAATACCACTTCTAGGGTTATATCCCAAAGAGATCATAGATGTGGGAGGAAGACCCATATGTACAAAAATATTTTTGGCAGCCCTTTTTGTGGTTGCAAAGAATTGGAAACTAAAGGGGTGCCCATCAATTGGGGAATGGCTAAACAAGTTGTGGTATACGAATATAATGGAATTTTATTGTGCTATAAGAAACGAGGAGGTGTCGGATTTCATAATTACCTGGAGAGACTTATACAAACTGATGCTGAGTGAGAAGAGTAGAATCAGAAGAAATTTGTATACAATCACAGACATACCATATCTGTGATGACCAACTATGACAGACTGGACTCTTTTCAGCAATGCAGTGATATAAGTTAATCCCGAATGACTCAAGAAAGTGAGAAATGCGCCATCCAGAGATATAACTATTAAGAACTGAGCCTGAATCCTGATGGAAGCAAACTAAATGATCTTGTTCTTATCATTGTTTGGTTTTATTTCTTCCTTACCATCTTTCATCCCACCTAGTACAATATGCCTTTGTAATTGGAATAATGTCTAATATGAATGCATTTGCAGACCCTATACTGTACTATATGCTGTCGTGAGGGGAGGGGGGAGGGAAGTAAAGGAAATTTGAAAATCAAGGAACTATGGAATTGAATCTTGTTAACTGAAACTAAACTAATAAATTAATAAAAAAAATTTAAAAAACAAACAAAAAAAAATAAAGGTTTGGGGCAGATTTAGAGTTATTCATGATTCTTCACATTCATAGGGGTCCCATGCCCCTAAGCCCTACAAATATCTAGGGATGACTGCCTATAAAATTTACATTTTTAAAACTCTGCCATAAATACAAATGCAGATAGAACTGGAAAACTTTTGAAAGTGACAAAACCACTTTACATTGAGACATTCTATGAAAAGCTTGACATCCAGAGTACATCAAAAAACCCCACCCATTTATAAGATAGAAAGTCATTCCCCAGCAGGTAAGTGGCCCAAGTTTAAGGATGGAATAGGGTTAGACATGGAATTCCTTTATTGAAAAAAAAAACCCAATCAAAAATAACAAATACACAATGAAAATAACCCTAAAATCTGTCACCTTACACTTTTTAATCTGGCAAAAAATGGTAATAAATGGATGGAAATAGCCAAGGTTAGAGACAGCTCGGGGAACAAGTGCACCCAGCACACCAGTGGTGGAGCTGGGAATAGGTACAATGCTGTGGAAATTATTCTCTATTATTAGACAAGAAAAACTGCTACTAATATCCTCTGATCCAGCAAATCCACTGCTGGGCACAACAATATAAATGGACCAAAAGACCCCATGCAGAATTATCTACAGCATGGAGGTGGGCCACACGCCAACCTTGAAAACCACAAATTTTAATATCACCCTGTATTTTTGTTTTGTTCACCATTTCCCAATAGCATTTTAATTGGCAAGCTTGAAACCTCAGATCTTGACTTGTTTGAGGATCATTCCAACAAAAAACAAAGCATGAATGGAAAAGAATAAGTATGATGAAATCCCAAAGGGGAAAGACCTGACAGAATGGATCCCCAGACCAAACACAGCAGAAACTAAGGAAAAGGGCACTCCCCAGGGACAAAGCAGAGAAAGAACAGAATTCAGACTGAAGGAGAATGCCAGTGCCCAACAGCACTCCCTTTCTGGAAAGACCGGGATAACCTGAGAAGTGGGAAGGGGGTGCAGTTACTGAGCATGCACTGTCACACACAGGTCCAATGTGGGACAACAGAGATACAATGTGGCCATGGGCTCTGACAAAGAAGAGCTGGGTTGGAAGCCTGGGACCCTGCACAAGTCACTACCCCGGCTGGACCTCTAAATGAGGAAGGGACTCAATGGTCCAACACCACCTCTAGGCTCCCGCAAGCCATCTCCCAGTGGAGGTTGTAAGTCTCTCCTAGACATGTCAGGAAGCTGGACTTGAGGTGACAGTGAAGGGACTTCCTGGCAGCTTGGGCTCTTCTCTAAGAGGAGACATCTGGGAGAGAGGAAGCTCCTGTGCAGTCCTGTAAAAGGACTTCCCCAACACAAAAGACTAGTAGGGGGCACCCCAGTGCACAGAGGACTGGGTCTGGAGTCAGGAAGGACATATTCCTTGTGAGGCCACTAGGGGGAACTCCAGTGCACAGAGGGCTGGGTCTGGAGTCAGAAAGGGAATATTCCTTGTGGACCACTAGGGGGCACCCCAGTGCACAGAGGGCTGGGTCTGGAGTCAGGAAGGACATATTCCTTGTGAGGCCACTAGGGGGCACCCCAGTGCACAGAGGGCTGGGTCTGGAGTCAGGAAGGGCATATTCTGCATGCAGCCACCGGGGGTGCTATGGTGAACTAAGTACTGCACCTAAAGCCAGTCTGCTGCTTCCAACTCACCTTGGGGATGTCAGTTCAAGGGTTTGCTTCATTTCTGAGCCTCATAACAGCACCTGCCACCCAGGGCTGTTGTACACAAAGCACTTCCCATAGTACCTGGCACACAGCAGGTGCCAGGCAAAGCTTACTCCCTTCCCTCCCCCTGCCCACCCCTAGCAGCAGAGACACTTCCCAAGGGCTCCCCTGCCTGGGGGTCAATCACTCACTCACCTGGACGGCTGCTCCCTGGGACTCTCCCCTCTGACCTCCAGGGAGCCTCCCCTCGCTCCAGCTGGTGGATCACCTCAGGCTTGGACACAGCCAGTCCTGCCCAAAAGAAATGGAAGTCTTGGGGTAAAGATGTAGGCACAAAAGGTCCCAACCAGGTCCAGTATTGTTCTTTGGCTTGGAGTTAGGGGAGGAGAGGTCTTATTAATTATCTCCCATTCCAAGGGAGGCTCACAGAAAAGCAGGGAGACAACCCACTAATAGCAGACAGCAATGAGAAAAGGCCCCAAGCTGGACAAAAACCCTGCAGATCCACGTGGTTCTCAAAATGGACGATGTTGCCTCGGCTCCAAACCTACACACTCATTTTCCCCTTTACAGTGACTTTCTCCCAGCATTTTTAGAATCCCCTAGTTCCAAAGCCTCCTTAGCCCAGACAAGATGAGTTCCATTTGCCACATTCAACAAGAAATTCAAAGTACATAGAGGAACTGAACATTTAAAATCATACCATAAAAACAGCAGAACAAACATCAGAAACCTTTCCCAGCTATGACTGGGACATGAGTTCTTAACCAAAGGACGGAAGCAATTACCAAAGATATGAAAGATATATGCAACTGAAAATCTGTGGTAAACAAAATGAGTGTACATGAAACCAAAAGGGAAGCAGAGAAATGGGAATCTTTATTATCAAAATTATCAAATTATCTTTATTATCAAACAGTTAAGTGTTTGTTATCCATTTCTTATCCAAAGAAAAATAGCCAAAGCAGTGGAGGCCAAAAGTCATTCTCCAAGAGATACCGACATTCAAAGTAAATGAATAGAAAGTTCACATTTTTTGTGATGTAAACTGTTAACCACTATGTAGAAAGCATGGTCCAAATCACTAATAAATCAGCTCTGAGGCTTTGTCTCATGCCCAGCAAACTAGCAAAGGAGATAAAAAATGGGTCCAGTTGATGTTTAAGAGGCCGTGGAATGACGGGCCCACTTAACACACTGCAGGCTGAGAAGGGAACTAATATGAACATTGATGCAAAGCAAGAGACCAGGATGTGCAAAATGCCAGAGACACAGCCAGGAACACAACTGGATGAGATCATGGACAAATAAGGAAGACTGTCTGCACCAAAACACTTTTAGCAGCATGTGCTTCTGTGGGAGCAAAGGGCCAGAAATGAAGGGGCTGCTCATCAATGGGGGAATGGAACCACATATTCCTGGGCTGTACAAAATGACAGCTGTGATGAGGCCAGAGAAGCCTGTGAAAAGCAACATGAATTGATGAAGAGTTGGGGAAGCAGCATCAGAAATACAACTTACTGAACACAACAGCCACAACTGAAAAGGGAAGAGTCATGACCATGAAATCCCCCAAAATGAGTGCTGGAAGACTGTGAAGGACAAGTTTGGGAGGATAAGGCCTCTAGCCTTCCCTCAGCAGAGGGAGAACCTTCTCTTCACTCACACTGCCCTCACCTTTCCCTTCCCACCCCCTCCTTCCCAGAGGCTGCCAAAGAAAACTCAGACTGCACAGTCCAGACCACAGTGCTCCCCTGCTCAGGAAGCTCGGGAATGAAAGGAAACCTCTCCATAGGCAAGAGGAGGCTATTGCCCAGGTGTTCAAGGATGCCTCCCACTGTCCATCTCTAATAAAGAAAGAGATATAGACTATACTGTGACAATCACAGGGAGACAGCTCTCTCTTAGTCACTGCCAGCAAGATTCTTGCCAGAGGCCTCCCTAGTGGGCTGATCCTTCACCTGGAAGATAGTCATCTACCTGCTTCAGAAAGGGCCAAGGAATAGCTGCAATGGGGGCTCCTGCCCGACAACTCCAGGAGAAATGTCAGGAGCAGAACAGAGGTCTGCACACAACATCTGTAGATCTGACCAAGGCTTTTGATAATGTTAGTCATGAGGGCTCATGGAAAATTATAGCAAAATGTGGTTGCCCAGAGGAGTTCGTCAGCATTTATATCAATTCCATGACAGCATGCTTGCCTGGGTTCTAGATAATGGACAATGCTCTCATGCCTTCCTAGTGGTGCACCAATGGAGTTGAACAAGGCCATGTGTGTGCTCCCAGGCTTTTTAGCATGATGTTTTCAGCCATGTTGTCAAATGCTTTCAATGAATTAACAAGGTATCATGGTCAGCTACTGCACTGATGGTAAATTCTTCAATTTGAAAAGGCCACAAGCCAAGAACAAAATAGAGGGGGGGCTGGTGCAGGATTTTCTGTTTGCAGGTGATTGTGCAGCAAAGCAGAATGGAGACAGCTCAGAGGGAACACAGGAATCCACCCCAAATGTTTACACAGACTATTTGTGCCCAACCTGTGGCAGAAGCTTCTGGTCAGCTATAACCAGACACACTGTACCTTGACCCCGACATAGTGATATCATTTTGGTCATCTTCACCAGGACTAAAGACAAACTCCTCCACTTGGCATTCAGAACCCTGTTGACCTCTCCCAGGCTGATGCCCTATTTGGCCTCCATCCACGGAGGACCATCCATCCCCAGACTCCATGCCCCTCTCCTCTCTGCACTTGGCAGGATCCCATGGATCCCTTTAGGGCTCAGTGCAGCGCTACACCCCCTGCCAAGGTGCTGGTGCTGCCTCCCAGCTACACCTCAGAAATGATCAGTATTGATTTAGCAGAGGTCAATGCTCCCCCCACCCCTCCCGGCCCTGCACATAGCCCAGGGTCTGTCATGTGGTCTAAGACAGAGGGAGGGATTCCATGGGCCCTCAGAGGCCAAAGGGCTTTTACCAAAGGAGACAAAAAGCCTTCTGGGGCTGGGGAGGGGAGAGGAGACAGAGCCTAAGTGTCCAGGGGAAACCATCCTCACCCAGGCAGACCAGGTTTCTATAGTTCTCCAGCATCACGTCCCGGTACAGCTCCTTCTGAGAAGGGTGCAGGTACCCCCACTGTTCCTGTGTGAAGATCACTGCCACATCCTGGAAGGTCACTGGCTCCTGAAACACCAAAGAAATTTATTTGTGTTTGTCTGGGGCCTGGCCCCTGAATGGCCCTGGGGGTCCAGGAGGAGGGGTCAGAGAGCCTGCAGGGGCCTTGTTCTCAGGAGTCTGGCTTCAGCCAGGGCCAAGGTGACAGCTTCAGAATTGAATCAAAAGGCAATCATCACTGCCGAACAATATGGCACAGCAGAGAGGGCATGGGAGCAATGTGACCCTGTGACATTGATAGGGTGCTTGGGATATATACATTTGTAACATCAGTTTGTAAATGGGGTGCTTTGGGATCTATGTCTGTAAAATCAATTTGTAAAGCTAGTCTGTAACATCACATTCTCTACCCCGCCCCCCAGTCTCAAAACATTAACTCTGCCCCTTCCCCCTGCCAGCACTCTGCCCAGCAACAACTCATGACGTGTTTATCTCTGCTTGGAACAATAACAAGCTACCTATGAATCCCTCACTAAACTATCTATAAACATCTTTGCTCAGGCAAATGTTATCTCCCCAAGTAGAGTGGCCAGCTGCACCTATGAATCCTTCAATACCCTATGTATAGGTTAACTCCTTAGCCAATTATACCCACACTGAGTCTCCATTGGCCTTGGTTCCCAACATCCATCCTGTCAAACATGACATTGAGGGGTGGCAGACTGGGCACTCCTTAGTGGCCGTGACTGAGGATTGGCGTTAGTGACATGTCAGGCCTAAAACCACACCTCCAGGTAGCCCCCCCTTGGGCTATTTCCCAGTGAATTATGGGCAATATGCCTGCACAGTTGATATTAAAAGTGCATGTTCCTTTAAGCACTGACCACTCCTTAACTCCTCCCTGATCCCACCCTTACTCACCTAGTTAGCATAATTGACACCTGATTTACTGTCTTGACTCCTTAAAACTATACCTGTGATTTCTGCAAGTTTGCAGGTTCCATAAGAACCCTTGCCCGCTGTGCTGTGCAGCGTAACAATAAACTTTACAGTCTCAGCTTCCAAGTTTGCTTGAGCCTGGTGAATTCTTTCCAGACCGAATTGCAGGGTTTCTGGTCACTGAGAGTGATCAGGGTCCCTGGCAGAACCTCTTACTCTTCCCTCATCACCCTGGGATCCTGTGACCCAGGATGTGTAACCTTTCTGGGTGGGTTTCCTCTCTGTCTCTAAGGCCCCTAAAGTTTTCTCCAGCCTGTAGGCAAGGTGGTGTGCTAACCCCATTTTACAGAGATAAAGGCTGAGCCTAGGAGAGAACAGTAAGTTCACGGCCACACAGCTAGGATCTGAGCTGAGTCTCAAACCCAGGTCTCCTCACTCACTCCCAGTTCCTGGCTCTTTCCACTAAACAAGGAAGGCAGCCTCCTGCTCCACATCCATCTCCCCAGAGGACTGTGATGAGGCAGGAGCTTTACTCTGACTCCCCTAAACTGGCCTCCACCTCCTACCATCTCGCAGTGAGGTACCTGCGTTCACATCAGCTGTCACACTCTGAAGAGGGATTCTCTGTGGGTCGTGGGGTGTGAACAATCCACACAGGGAGCCCTCCACATGAAGGTCTCTGGCCTTCCCTCAGGGAATGAGAGGAGGGACAGTATTGTACATGCTGCACCCTCAGACAGGCCCAGAACTGACCAAGGGGAGAGATGGGAGCTCCTCGAATGGCGCCAGCCTTCTCAGATGAACACAGCTGGATCACTGTGTCCTGAGAACGAGGACAATCTGAGCCCATCATTCCAGGGTTAGCCTGAGGGTTTGGCTTATGTCTCCTAACTGACATCAGACTTGAATTTTAGAGGGGGATATTCACTTCAAAGCCAAGGCAAGCACACAAGTACACACATCTCTCCCAACACCTTAAAACGCTCATCCCTTTTCCATTTCAGTCTCTGGGGAAAGAGGCCTCACCCCACCAACTTGGGCGACAGACTCGGCCTCACCCCACTTTCTGTTTGGCTGGGAGACTGCATGGAGAATCTGGCAGGCTCACCCTCCTGACCGGACCAACCTCTCCTAAGTTAGAAAAGGGCCAAGTCCTGGCTGTCCTGGGGCCACGAATGGGCCTGGGGGTGGGGGTGATGACCAGGCTCCAGTTGTGCAAGAGTAGATCAACGGGCTGCTGGCCCCCATGCAGGCTCCAATGTCTCTCCGTCATCACGACTCTTCCAGTCTTCTCCACATGGAGAGACTCTGTGGGGGCACTCTGCAGATGGGCCAGTGCACCCCTACACCATTCTTTGAGGCAGCCAGAAGGGTGGTGAAATCAAGAACAGAGACTGAAGATGGCTCCAAGGGCAGAGAAACAACACCACTTCATATACATGGAAGTGGACCCAGGATGCCATCAAAGAAACTGTGAGAGAAGGGGAGGACAGGTGGAGGGCAACTGGAGTCCAGTGAATCAGGTGAACTTGTCTGGGAAAACCCACAGGAGGGGCAGGAAGAAATGGGTGGCAATCTGTACTGATGATCCCAAAGTCTTCTTGGTTCTCAGCACAGAAACAGTGTGGCCACAAATCTGCACCCACAACCGAGTATCTTCTATTAAACAACAATTCTAATTGCTTAGACTCTATTCTTAAACACAGGGTCAGACTAATTGTTTCCTATGGCAGGCCCCAGAGGCCTCATCTCCCTTTAGCCAAGAGTTTCCCCTTTAGCCCATGTATCCTGACCACCAAAACCAGAAAGGCTGGTCAGTGGCACTCTCAGAAACCGACCTGTCACTTGTATGCTTAGACATGTATTTGCACATATTATCAGCCAGACAAAACTGACAACGGAGGCAGCTTGATGCAGCAGCTGGTGGGGTGAATTGGAGGCCCAGGGCCCGAGTTCAAATACTGGATCCCTGTGAGACTACAGCTAAATCACTTAGCCCCTCTTCTATAAAATGAGAAGGATGAACTGAAGGTGTCCAAGGGCCTTCCTGGCTCCAGAGTTAAGACATCATGGCTAAGAATGTCTCCATCCAGGCACCAGGACAGGGCAGCTCCCCACCACCAGAGCCCATTCCTCCAGCCACTGCTCTGAGATCTCTCCCCAAGCAGAGCTCACGTGGGCCCCACAGATGCCTCAGGAACTTCCTCAGAGGATCTGCCCCAGGCATGGAGGGAAGCCCTCCACTCATTCTTCTTCCATCTCGTGGGAGCCTGTGGAGCACTGGAGCTGTCCACTCCAGGGCCCATAGAAGGCACTTAAGAAATGCTAAGCCCATCTTTCCCTGATAACCCTTCAGCTACAACTTGTCTGTGGTTTACCCCCACTGATGTCATCCCCACCTTAGAACCCTAATCCTGAACCTGCCCTATTACAAGATGTGGAACCACTTGTCCGCAAAAGAGGAGTTTGTGAAAGCCTTTAGAAAGCCTTGTGAAAGCCATGGAACGGAGCACCTACACAGGGCAACTCGGCTCCTATGAATGCGAGATCCCTTTTATACCCAGACGGGGCAGAAATTTCATTTTCCATGAAATCCTTTTTCCTGTTCTTTGTGGGGGGTGCTTGTGGTTGTTGGTGACCAAGTTCATAATAACAGATTCATCTCAAAAAGCCAGCAAAGACCCATCCAAAGCCCAGTACCACTGTCCACATTTGATACAGCTCATCCTTCCGAACCCATTCTGTTCCTGGCCCTGATGCCAGGAATCAAGGGGCTGCCCCCACACTCCACATCCCCATCAGCAGCCAGTGGGGCCATCCATCTCTGGGAGGAGGCCCATGCTTCTCACAGAAGGGGCCTTGTAATGTCCTGTGCTTGGTGGGAATGGTGTAGTCTCATGGGCCAGCCCTAGAAACCCCTCAGGCATTTGGACCTTGGAGAACTGAATGCCCAGGACACAGCTGCCTTTCCTAAGCCTCACCTGACATGAATAGTCACAGTAGAACAAGGTTGCCTTGGGGTTTCAGGGATCAAAGAAGCATGTGACACCCCGAGGTTCTGCCCTTAAACCATCAGATGGACAAAGGACAAGCACTGGAAGGGCAGCATTGGACCAGCCATTCTGGAAAGCAATTGGGAATGAGGAATCAAACTAGGAACTGTGTCCCAAAAGTGTTTACTAAAACGTGCGCTCCCTTGGATCCAGCAAGACTGCCATGAGGCCGAAACCCCAGTGAGATCAAAGAAAAAGAGAAAAACCCCTATGGACAAAAATGTCTGTGGCATCTCTTCTGGTGACAGTCCACAACTGGACATTAAAGGGGCGTCCACCTCCTGTGAAATGGAAAACAAACTAGGTACACAAGTGAAGCAGAACATTATTGTGCCAAAAGAAATGATTAAGAGGGCAGTTTTAGAGGAGTCTGGTAAATCCTCTGGAGGGGATCCTCAAGTGAGCAATCTCACTTACCTTATGGTAAGGAGGAAGGAAATCCTCATCTCCGCCACCAAGCCACAGCCAGGAAACATACACTGGTCCCATAGTCATAACAACAGTCTCATTTACTAACTCTAACATCCCCAGTTTTCTTATAAGCAAATGAGCAACTGTAACATCAGACCAGCCCCGAGAATTTCCTGTTCCTCATCGCACATGTCACAGTTCTTTTCCTCTTTGGCCTTTAAGATCCAGAATGTCCAGGTCACACCCCCACACCTCCCACTCACCTCTTGGGCTCTGGATCTGGGACACAAAGGGGCCACTGCTATTCCCACAAAACTCACTTCTCTTGAGCGTTGAGCAGGCGGCTGGAGAGGAAAAACACGCGGTGAGAGGAGCTCATGGGCCCCCTGGGCTTGGCCCTCCCCTACAGGGTTTGCTCCCTGCTCTGGGCAAGGGGCTGTGCGGCTTCAAGTTTACAAAACCAAGAAGAAATCATGCCAGCCCTCAAGGAGCTCCAACAGGTAAGCGAGCTGCATAGAACTCCAGCTGGGGCTGGACACCGAATGGCCTGAGCCTGTTTCCTCTTCTAGACAACAGAAACAAGTAGCACGGGCCTCAATGGAGATTCTGGTGAACCTGTGGTGGGCTGTCATTAGGATGGCCAAGATAAGGTGGGGGATGGGGGGAAGGGGGGAAGGGGGGAAGCTGCTCAGAAAAGCAAAGCTGGGAAAGGCGACCTTCCTGGCACAGCCTGAGCAAATGCACGGAGGCTGGAAACCCTCGCATGAAAGGAGGCCCAAAGGCTGGTAGGGGCTTTAAGGGACCCCCTGAGGGATTCGCCTTTTACCCTAGACATGGCCGGTGGGGGTCAAATGACTGGGATGGGCCAGGAGCCCTACTGGGGGCCCAGGACTCAAGGGGGCCGCTCCACGCACGGGAATCCCCCAGAAGGCCCCGGAGGTTAGCCTGGAAGATGGCAGAGCACCAAAGAGAGGAGGGAGCATTTATAGAGCTCCTACTGTTTACGCCAAGGGGGAAGGGAAGCATGGGGGGGCAGGGGGCGTGGCCTGGAAATAGCTGCTAAGACGGGGCCCGGTGAGGTGCCAACCCTCCTCGAGCCTCCTCACTTCCCCCAGCTCCACCAAGGCCCCCCAGAACCAAGCAGAAGATTGGGACTGCGAGACTCAGAGTGGGCGGGGCAAGAGGAGGAAGCGGAAGTCACGTGAAGGGCACCTTCCAATTCCCGCCCCTCTAAGGGCCAATCATACCGCCGTTTTCAAGACAACCGACTCGGTCTGTGGAACACTGAGTCCCGGCAGGGCAAGGCCTTCTGGGAAATGTAGTGCGGCGGCGCGGGCGAGCTGGACGCATGCGCGAGACTCTGTCCCTCCCCTTCGGCGCTCCCCATACTTACCAGCCCTGGGTGGCCTCGCCCGCAGGGCCTTTCTGGGAGCGGCCGAGCTGGGCCTGGGGCGTCCCGTCTGCCCGGGTCTCTCCTGTCCAGCCGGGCCTGTCGCGGGAGGAGGAGGAGGGCCGCCCGCGCGAGCTGCCCTGGCCGGGCCTGCCTGCGGCCTTCAGGGCCCAGAGGAGCCCGGGGTTCACGCGGCCGGCCCGCCCCGAGGGAGCGCCCAGCGGAGGGGGAAGGCCGGGAGGCCCCGAGGCCCGGAGCGGAGCCAGCGCCCCTCCCTGGGGCCCAGCCTGGAGTCCGGCCCGGGGCCAAAGGCAGGGAGAGCCCCGCGGGGCCGGCGACGCCCCGGGGCGCGGGCTCGTTCTGGGAGGCGAGTTCAAAATACGGTTGGTTTTAATTAGTGGAATGAGGGGAAAGAGAGGCGACCGGCAGCGCGGGAGCCGCGGGGGGTGAGCCCGAGGGGGAGCAACCGAACAAGCACCGGCTCCCCGCACCCTCCTCTTGCCTTCAGCCCGCTGAGACCCGCTCCAGCCCTGGCCTCCTGGCCTCCTGGCCTCCAGGAGCGCCCAGCCCTGCTGCTGCATTTGCCGAGGTCCAGCACGGCTGGCTTTGGGCCTCAGTTCATCCCAGGCTTCCCGGGTTTCTCGGAACCACCCTCTGCCGTTTCTTACGACCCAACAGCCTTCCATGGCGACCCTGTACCAGTTTGTTTAGCCTTCCCCATGTGAAAGGCCGCCCCGCAGCTCCCGCGACAGAAAGGTCGCCACAAATGTTTCCGTCCGTCTACACCCTGTTCCGTTTTCCTTTTACTTCTTGGTGATGCAGACCGAGTGTGATCGCTGAGCCGATGGGCCTGCACACTTTGGTACCCCTTGGGCCTGTTTCCACATTGTTCTCCAGTTCACAATTCCACCGAGGGGTCCTTAGCTCTGTTTAACTCATTCCTTCCGGCACTGGTCATTTCTAACAAGCATGAGGTGGTAGCTCAGAGTAGTTTGAAGTGGCACTTGTCTAATCAGTAGTGATTAAGAGCGTTTTTATATGACTGTATGGCTTTGACATCTTCCTCTGAAATCTGCCTGTACACATCCCTTGGCAATTTACCGACTGGGAATGGTTCTTATTTTTATACATTAACTCACTTCCCTACTTATTTGAGAAAAGAGACCTTTGTCAGAGAAACTTGCTCTAAAATTTCTTTTTTATATTGCTTCATTGTCAATTATCTTTTTTATTTAGATTTATTTTTGCTTTTGCTCTGTCTGGGATCGTGACTGTTCCCCCTGCCTTTTTTACTTCAGCTGAAATATAATCTATTTCAAATGTATCTTTTGTAAACAACATATTGTTGGATTCTGTTCTCTAATCCACGCTGCCATCTGTTCAAGTTGAGCTCTGCTCACCTTGGGGGTAGGGGAGACACTTTGCCAAGCTTCAGGCTTTTCTGTGCTGCTGTTTTCAAAGCTAGTTCTATAAGTTTTTGGTGCTTCCAAGGTGGTGTGATCCAGAATGAGATGTGGTCACTGGTCTTCTGGTCTGCACTCAGGTCTTAACCCAGGAAAGACACCTGCTCCACAGCAGCCACAATTGCTAGTGCTCCTTTTGGCCCCTGACCCCCAGTGCCCCTCTCCATCCTAGAACTGTGACTCAGAAATGCATGTGGGCATCAGCTTCACCCTGTGCCAGCAAAGGGTTGCCATTATTTCTTTCTGACCAGCTGTCCGACCCCTTTGCCATTTCTGGGCTGAGAGCCCCCAAACCTGCTGCTGCCATCACAGCCACCTTAAAGAACTGCCACTGCTACTGCTGCTTCCACACACACTTCAGGCTGGCCCCTACTCTAGTATCACAGACCTTTCTTGCCAACTTCCTAAGTTGGAAAAATGGCTCACCCTGACATTTTGTTGGCTCTGCCTATCCAGAATTAAATTTAAGGCATTATTATTAATTTTTTTTCTTTTTGGAGGGGGGAGGGCAGGGCAATTGGGGTTAAGTGACTTGCCCAAGGTCACATGGGTAGTAAGTGTTAAGTGTCTGAGGCCAGATTTGAACTCAGGTCCTCTTGACTTCAGGGCTAGTGATCTATTCACTGTGCCACCTAGCTGCCCCTTAAGGCATTATTTTAAACTTACTTGGAGAAAAATGTTGGGAGAGTTTGACTGGGGTCCTGCCTCTACTCCACCATCTTGACTCTGCCCCTATATATCCTATTTCTAGAAAACTGTCCACATCTGTTAAAAACCATAGGGCAAAGAAGAGAAATAATACCTCCTGAAAGAAAACCCAAAATGAAAACTTTCAAGAATATTCTAGCCAAAATCTAAAGTTTCTAGGTCAAGCAAAAAATACTACAAGTGGGCAGAAAGAATGCAAGTACCAGTAAGCCAGTTAGGAACACACAAGATTTTGTAGCTACTATTATACAGGAGCCAAGAACTTAGAATATGATATTCCAGAAGGCAAAAGCTAAAGGCATAAAGCCAAGAATAACTTATGTAGCAAAACCAAATGTAATTCTGCAGGAGGAAAAATTAGACCTTCAGTGAAGTAGAGGTCTTCCAGGCATTCTTGATGGAAAGACCAGAGAAGGGGAAAACTTTGAAGTTCAAAAACAGGAGTGAAGAGAAATATAAAAAGATAAACTCAAATGAAGAGTAATAAAGGCCTAAATGAAGATGAATGAGTTACATTAAAAAATGGGAAGATGACCCATGTGGGTGGACCATCTGATGCTTAATAACAGCAGAAGACATAGATGGAGTACAATCAGGCAAGGCCTTGAATGGGTCTGTTCTATCTTGATGATAATAATTGAGAAGGGAAGAGGAGTAGCATCTCTAAATGGGAACCACTAGCCTACCATCCCTGGGACAGAAAGTTTGGAGTGATCACAAAAGTCAGGCCGAGTAGTGTCCGTTGTTTCACCGTGCCAGGAACGACTGACCGCCTTTCCACGTCATTCACAGACCTCTTCCAGCATCCTAAAATGTGTCCGTGTTCTTACACTTTTATCTTATCACCACTAGGATCAAGCAACTTTTTTGTATCTATGTTTCAAAAAAAACTTTCCTAAAATGTCTAACTCCATTTTGTTCAAGTAGCAGTGTGGCAAGCGCACTCTGGCCAGAGTACACTGTGGCAAGGCAGGTCACATCTCCACTTCAGGATCCCACAGTACCCCAAAGTATTTGAAGAGGTTGCATTTCTCTTACTGCCATTGGTTGGAGCGCCACTGACTGCATTCCTCTCTATTGCTAGGTGTCAGGGACCAGCACTCCAGGTCCATTTAATCACTTAACATTGAGCAACTTTTAAAAAGTCGGTAAGCATTTAGGAGGTACCTACTATGTGCCAGGCACTGTGCTAAACCCTGGAGAACAAAAGAGAGACAAAAGAAAGTCCCTACTTTCAAGGAACTCATAACCTAATTGAGGAGACAACAAGCAAATAAATATATGCAAACAAACTATATATAAGCCAAATAGTAAATAATTAACAGAGTGAAAGCATTAGAATTTTTTAAAGGGTTGGGAAAGGCTTCCTGTAGAAAATAGAATTTTAGTTGGGAATTGAGGGAAGCCAAGGACATCAGTAGGTGGAGATGAGAAGGAAGAGCATTCCAGATATGGAGAACAGGCTGTGGGGTTTCCAGCCTGCGAAAAAATTAAGGCAAAGCTGAGCCAATGGCAATTTACTAAAGTTCCATAGTCCCCTCTAATGAAGCAGACCCCAGATCTTCCAATCGGAGACGCTCGCTCCTTCCATGGGCCAGACATTCAAGAACAGTTATCCCAAATACAGAATAACTCCATTGATTGATATATGATACATAGGCTAAGATAAGCAAAAATGATGTGTCAGCAGGGTCATGAGTTGGGTGAAGCAAGGAATATTTCCATTGACTAGGTGGTCACAAGATGGATGGGCTTCTCCTTAGGTCAGGCAGGAGCTATCTATACACTCCAAGAATATGTTGGGGGCCTTTGTGGCATGCCACCAGTCAGGCTTCACTTGCTCAAGGGAATTAGAGCAAAGCAGGATGGAGACATCTTGGTCAGCATTCTTGTGATTGTGCAAGTGAACTCCACAGCTGGTAAACAAGTGATAAACATTGCATCAACGGTTGAGACCTATTAGAAAGAAACTATATTCCTATATAACTTATATAAAGTATAGATTAATACATTGCTTATTCTTAATACATTGCTTATTCTTACATATGCAAAAGAGGCATGGCAAAATAGACTCTCGTTGGTTGATAGACCTTGCTCTTTAGGGCCAAAAATGATATATTAGCAGGAGGGTCACAGATTGAGTAAAGCACAGGGCATCTCACTGACTAAGTAGTCATATGGTGGTCATAAGATGGTCACCTGCTCATGTTGGACAAGAGAGAATGGTTCAGAGGTATATAAATTGGGAGACTTTCCGTGGAGTTGAGTGACCTCTATCACACTGGGCTTAGTCACCATGACAAGGAAAAACAAGGGTGGAGAGCCTCTTGATAACTTCCTATGATTAAGCAAGTGATCTGCAGCTCACATCTCTGGGGCCAAATATGCAGTACTTATAATCACTACCCCTATAGATTCCTATAAAATTGATTAATACTGATTGAAATAGAGTGGGGGTTCTCAATCAATCAATTTTCTCAGCCTGAGGAGATGCCCAGAGTCTGATGATAAGAATGTCTTTTACATAGAACAGCCAGAAGGTCAATGTCTCTGGATTAAAGAGTATGTGGAGAGGTAGAAGGGGAGTAGAAGACTGGAAAGGTGAGAAGGTCCAGGTTAAGAAGGCCTTGGGAGGCTAGACTTTAAAAGGATATTGAGTTCAAAGATATAGCAAGAACATAGCACAAACATTTCCCCAACAACCTTGTCCCCTATTCCACCTCAGTAATGGCAGGGGAAGGGGAGTATAAGTTCTCTCTTAGCATAGTTCCTGCACAACATCAGTCCCATTGATCTTCACACCAGAAGCAGCCCCCAAGGGACCTCAGTATCCTAGGATGTGACTGCATCCACTTCTGACCCTGCTTCTGGGGTGGGGGAGGAAAGACAGGGACTCTGACCTCAGAGGGGTGAGACTGACAAGATTTGGAGGAGGAGGGCTTGGACTCCAGCTCAGCTCTGTAGGATTTGGGAAAGGAAGCTTGATCAGGTAATTGCTAACGTTCATTCCAGCTCCAAGTCCTCTGGCCCCAGGACATCTGTTACAGAAGGGAAGCCCAGAAGATTTTACATTTTATATGACTTTGGGAAGTTGTGGCAATAAGGTGGGTTGTGAAAGTAGGTGTTGGATGTATAAGAGGTGGAGCCTCAGTACTGTAAAGGGAATTACAATTTTCATATTGATCAATATGTATAATGAATATACTAAGAATTCAGTCTTGGGAATCAGACTAAAAGGCAGATGAAACAATCAATCAAACTATTTACAAGGCTATCACAATCACCGCATTCCTGTGCCTGTATACCTCAAGTGGAGCAAATTGAAGATTGTAAAACCTGCACCCACCACAGAACTTGTGTCCTGTACCCCAACACGATGACCCCAAGGATCTGAAATAATGTTGTTTCCACAAGTCTCCAGAATATGTGGATTTTGGATTTGTGGGCTTGTCTCTCAGGCCCTGGGAGACTGTTTATAAACACTTTCTCTCCTCCCTTCCTACTTGTGATTTATGTATAAAATCTCTGCCTTCACTACAGCAAGCTGGAATTTTGATCAGGTGAATTCCTGAATTGCAAACTGTTCCTCTTAATGAAACTAAGTCAACACTTGATTACTGGCACCTTACTGGGGTCACATCACTCCCAGGTTAGAGACCAGCTCAGTAAAATTCTGTTAACATTATCCAACTCTCTAGGCTGGGCTCTTAGGACTCAACCTGGAATCATTGGTCTTAATACAGTAACTAGACCAGGAATTCTTGACTAGTGGTTCTGAGAACTTTAAAAAAATATTTTGACAATTCTATTTTGGGATAATTTATTTTCTTTGTGATCCTATGTATTTTATTCAATTAAAAACATGATTTTGAGACGCAGCCCTTATCTTCGAGATAGTGGCAAAGGGGTCCATGACATAGAAAAGATAAAGAATCCTTTGTCTGTCTATGCAGTTTTTCTCAGATACATACACAGCATCAGATAAACTGGCTTTTCACATAGGTACTGGTATTCTAGGCTGAGTATGAATAACAGAAATTCCCCAGGTTTGATATTGAAATGAAATGAGTCACTCATACATAGTTCATTTGAAAGGTAACAAAAAGATTTACTTAGCCATAGTGAAAGAAGGATATTCAACAATGATCAACATTGTGGACATCTCAAGTTAATTCAATTGAGTGAAGCTCCTTCACCCATCATGGTCCACCAGCTAAGCTCTTGAAAGACGTCCCCTCAAATCACTAATAATTAGATAAATGCATGTTAAAAACATTTCTTAGGTACCATCACACACCTGTCAGACTGGCTAATATGGCAGAAAAAGAAAAGGATAAATGCAGGAGATATGGGAAAATTGGGACACTAATGCATTGTTGATGGAGTTGTGAATTGATCCAATCATTCTGGAAACAATTTGGAACTATGCACTAAGGGCTATCAAACTGTGCATACCCTTTGACCCAGCAATACCATTATTAGGCCAAAATTAATACAAGCAGCAGAGAATTGATCCATATGTTCTTATCTCTGCTTCAGAGGCAGCATTGAGTGTACAATCACCTGCAAACAAAAAAATCATGCACCAACCAATGAACTCCCTCCACTTTGGCCTTAGCTTGTAGCCTTTTCAAGTTGAAGAATTTATCATGAGTGCAGTAGCTGACTTTGATGCCATATTCATCTTCACTGAAGGTATTTGACAATATGTCTGAAAATATCAGGCTAAAAGCGCATGAACACATAAGTGCTCCATCAGCCAGCACCCTACATCAATTACAGCAAATGGAGAAGTTTTGAATGCTGTGGATAAGTTTACTTACCTTGACAGTGTACTTTCCAGAGTTGTACACATTGATAATGAGGTTGATGCACGCATTGCCAGAGCTAGCTCAGTGTTTGGGAGGCTCCAAAGAAGAGTGTGGGAGAGAAGAGGTATACTAACTACCAAACTGAAGGTCTACAGAGCCGTGGTGGTGATCCCATTATTGTCTGCCTGTGAAACCTAGACAGTCTGCCAGCGCCAGGCCAGGAAACTGAATCGTTTCCATTTGAATTGTCTTAGGAAGATTCTGAAGATCACCTGGCAGGATAAGGCACCAGACAGGTCCTTACTGGAACTAAACTGCCAAGCATTCAAACTCTGCTTCAGAGAACACAGCTCTGATGGTCTGACCACACTGTTCAAATGCCAAACATATGCTTGCCAAAATGACTATTTTATGGAGAACTCACCCAAGGCAAGTGTTCACATGGTGGTCAGAAGAAGTGATACAAGGATATTCTCAAGGTCTCTCTAAAGAACTTTGGAATCAGTTGTGTGGGACATACTGACACAGGACCACCAGCATGGCATGCCCCCATCAGAGTAGGTGCTGTGTTCTATGAACAAAGCAGAATTGAAGTAACTCAAAAGAAATGCAAGATGCACAAATTGAGAGAATCCACCCCAAATGTCCATGAGGACTATTTGTGCCCAACCTGTGCTAGAGAATTCTGAGCTTGCATTGGTCTGGTCAGCCACAGTCAAGCACACTGAAACCTGACTCTAGCATAGTGAGGTCATTTTGGTCCTCTTCCAGAACAAAGAACAACAACCAACCAACCATTACTAGATCTGCACCCCAAACATATCAGAAGAAAAGGGCCACATGTACAAAAATATTTGTAACAGTTCTTTGTGATACCAAAGGATTGGAAGTTAAGAGGATACCCACCAATTGGGGCATGGCTGAACAAGGTGTGGTATATGAGAAAAATGATTATTTGGGGAGATCCAGAGCTTCCTCCCTTTTTCTAAAGTTCTCATTTCATGGCTCAGCCTCTGAAGGACTGGACTGATTGATGGTGGATAGGATTAACATTCTCCTCAATCTAGGTATTCCTACCCCAACCAATCTTACAAGGTGAAATTACAGCCTATTGTGTTTTACTCAGAGTTGGGGAGGTGGGAGAATATAGTCCTTGGTCTAGATTTCCCCTAGACTGAGGGTGATTTGGAAGGAAATGATGTGATCAGACTTACATCCCCTATTCCCTCATTTGAACAGGTCCGCCTATCATTACTATATTCATTCTCTCTCACTGTTAACCAGAGTTGATTACCACCCTCGGACACATCCACTCTTATAAGGGCATATAAACTGTGAGCCCACTTCCATGAGTCATCTTTAAATTGAGAGGCCAGATGACCATCCCTTATATTAATAATATGCTAGCACTATTAATAAAATGATTAGTTACCTAGAAACTATATCTCTCGAACATTTTAAATGTTACAGTAGTGATGGAATACTGTTGTGCTATAAGAAATGATGAAGAGGATGGTTTCAGAAAAACCTAGGACTTATATAAATATATGACAAAGTGAAGTGAGTAGAATCAGCAGAACACCATACACAGTAATAACAATATTGTAACATTGATCAGCTGTGAAAGACAGGTACTCTGATCAAGACACTTATCCACAATTCCAAAGGACTCATGAAGAAAAATGCTATCTACCTACAGAAAAGAGATAAGCTCCACGTGCAGATGGAAGCAAATTTTTGCCCTTTTATTTTTCTTGCCTTATTTTTTTTGCTACGTACCTAATATGGAAATGTTTTGCATGCTTTCACATGTATAATGGGTATCATGTTGCTTGCCTTCTCGATGGGTGAAGGGATTGGGGGATGAGAATTTGGAACTCAAAAATTTTAAAATGAATGTTAAAAAACAAACATTAAAAAAAACACACTCCCCCCTTCTACGTTTTCAAAGCTGCTTTGTACTCAGAGCCTGAGGAAGTGACATTAGCAGTCGAAGTCCTTTGTCCCCGAGTCAACTAAGATATAAGAAATGTCAATGTTTAAGGGAAAACAAGCCTAACCTGCACAGGGGTGGGAGGAGAGGTAGGATATAGTGTTCTTGCCACCATCAATCTTTCCACATCACACTCAAAACTTTTCTCTATGGAACTCTCCAGTGTTTGGTAAGCTGTGTGCTCAGAAGATAGGTTTTCCTGCATAAATTACATTATGAGACTTCACTCCAGTATGAATACGCTGATGTTGCGTAAGGTGTGTGCTCTGACGGAAGACCTTCCCACATCGATTACATCCATAAGGCTTCTCTCCAGTATGAACCCTCTGATGACGAGTAAGCTCTGTGCTCAGTCGGAAAGCCTTCCCACACTCATTACATCCATAAGGCTTCTCCCCAGTATGAATTCTCTGGTGTCGAGTAAGCTCTGTACTCAGCCGGAAGGACTTCCCACATTCATTACAATCATAAGGTTTCTCTCCAGTATGAATCCTGTGATGTACAGTAAGATGGCCCCTCTGCCTGAAGGCCTTCCCACATTCATTACATTTGTGAGGCTTTTCTCCAGTATGAATACGCAGATGTTGAGTAAGCTGTGTTCTCACTCGGAAGACCTTCCCACATTCTTTGCATCCATAAGGTTTCTCTCCAGTATGAATTCTCTGATGTTGAGTAAACTGGTCTTTCTGGTAAAAGGCCTTCCCACACTCATTACATTCATGAGGTTTCTCTCCAGTGTGAATTCTCTGGTGCCTAGTAAGCTGTCCTCTACGGCGAAAGGCCTTCCCACATTCATTACATCCATAGGGTTTCTCTCCAGTATGAATCCTCTGATGTCTTGTAAGTGATTCTCTCAGGCAGAAGGCCTTCTCACACTCATGGCATTCATAAGGTTTCTCTCTAGCATGAATTCTCTGATGCCGAGTAAACTGGGCATTCCAGAGGAAGACATTCCCACAGGCACTGCATGCTAGAGATTTCTTATCAGTATAACTCCTTTGATGGGAAGTAACAGAAAAGCTGTGATTGAGAGGCATCACACAGTCACTATATTCATAAGGTTGCAGTCCAATGTGAATTCTCTGATGTTCCATGAATTGAATATTTTGGGCAGAAATTTCTCCCACTTCATTACAGTTTATGGTTTTCTCTTCAATATCATTTGTCTCAAAGGAGTGAATGAATTGGCTGAAGTTGACAGTTCTCTCATAGTCATTATAGTCATTAGGCTGCTTTCCAGCATAGAGTCTATGATATTCAATGAAATCAGGTTTAGAAATGAAGGATTCCCCACATTCATTACAACTGGAAACTATCTCCTTTGAAGATAGTCTCTGACATTTACTTGGATCTGAAGACACAATGAAGCTCTTTCCAAGTGCATCATACTCATCGAGACTGTCTGCTAGAGAGATTCTCTGTTTTGAGAACAGCATTAGTTCTAGCCTGACGCTCTGGTCACAGCCACAGCCTCTCACTTTAGGGGCAGTTTTCATCTGGGTCAGTTTTACTTCCTGAGAATTCTTGTCTTCACTGCTCTGCTTGAGTCTAGGCTGGGATGAAGGCTCCACAAAAATGACCATCTCTGGAGGGAAGTCCTTGGTTTCAGGCCTGGATCCTCCATCTGAAAGGTAAAGAACATGGGAACATCACCTGTACCCATACGCTGAACACTTAATCCTACTTGGTGTCTCTCTTTTTGAAACAAGAGAAAATTAGATGTCAGACTTGCAATCATCAAGGCCTGAGCTCAAACCCTGCCCCAGATACTTACTAATTGGATGACCCTGGGCAAGTCATTTACTGGCTGCCTTCCTCAGTTTCCTCATATGTAAAGTGGGGATTATAATAGCACCTGCTTTGAAAGATTGTTGTGAGGATCAAATGAAATATTTGGAAAGCATTTAACAGAGTGCTTGGCAAATAGTAGGCATTCAATAGATGCTTATTCCATTCCAAATAACAATTATGACCACAATTTAAATGACAGAATTAGTGATACCTGGTTAGTATATCACTCATAAATTTTAAATGCTTCCACATTGATCCTGATTTTAGTTTTGAGAGGTAAAGAAGATAGTTATTGTCCATAACATATCCTCCCTGGCCTGCCCCTCAGCACCCTGGCAAAGCTCACATTCTAAGTCTTCTTTCTGCTTAGAACAATGCTAGGAACCAATGGCTGCTTCTTTCCCATGTGGACGGGGCCTCAAGATATATTTGAAGGCAACACAGACTGTCAGTTAAATTTTGAGACAAGATTTAAACTGAACTGAAACCTGAAACAGAGTAAAGATGGAGACTAGGGTGATGCCAACTCAAGCCTTACTGCAGTACAATTAGGGCTTCCGCTCATGTCTCCCTTTGTCCATCTTATTTTTAATGATCTTTTATGTATTTTGTACTTATCCTAGGTCTAGTTATTATGTACCCACTTAGCTGTGTGCACATTCCCTCTGAGAGTACCGTCTTCTTGTCCCTAGCACCCAGAACTCCACCAGGCCCAGGTTGGTGCTTAATTAAAAGGTTCAGAAATGGATTAGTAGAGTCAATTCTGCTATAATGCTGGTTTGTAAAGTTCAAATATGTTCCAACATGGTTGACATATTAGTGAACAATCTGAATTTTACTCAAATTTCACATTTGTTTACATAAGATTTTGGCCACAAGATACAAAGAGAACCCAAAAAATAGCACCACTTTACAGCAGCTCACAAGTTGCTGGTGCCCACTCTCACAGGTGAACTTCAGGTCTTTTTCCAGGTAGAGCCATAGTCATTGAATCTTCTGGTGCAGCAGGAACTGGTCTGCACCCACAAACTCCAGCCCCTCCCACATGCTGCCATGGCCAAGGCCCATCCCTCTCACTCTGAAGCTGCAGTCCACTGAGGCCATCCTCTCAGGAGCAGTTAACTTTGTCAGCATGGGTCCTGGGGGACTCACAGTGCAGTCTGAGCAGCAACCTGAGAACTCAGATACTAGCAGTATTTATTATAATATTTATGCATTTTTAACCATTTAATTTGTATAAAGCCATGCTACCATTATTATTGTTCCTATTTTTTGTCAGTGACAAAGTTTTGAGTATCACCTCCTAGTTCCCTTTTTGCCATAAGGCCTGCAGTTTTTACTATGTGATTTGCATAGCACAGTGACTTTTAGGCACATATATATGTTGAGTTGTAGCAGAACTAAGTGTTCCCATGTTACTACAGAAACATAAAGCTTCGACATCAGACTCTAACAGATCTAACATTTAGACCCCCCCAGTTTCTTTTGTTACCCTCTTTACATTGTATTTTCTTGGCTTAAAAGTTTTTAAATTTTATGGGACTAAATGTTCCTTTTACTTTTTCATTTGGTTGTGAATTCCTTCCCTTACCATAAGTATGAAAGGGGAAGCATTCTATCCAATGACAATTCTTTTTTCCCTGAAAATATTACTCAGGTAACAGATTTATTTGAAATTTGCTATGGTAGGATGCTAGTCTGTCTCTCTTCTCAGTCAGGATACTGGCCATTTTCTCCAGGGTTCTTGTCAAATAAGGAAGAGTTTCTTCAATTGTCTGTGTTCTAGGAATAGTCCTGTTTTGCAGGAGGGAGGTGAACACTTTGGTGAAAGAGGGTAATAGCTGAAGTGAGTGAGACAGTAGAAGACAGTACCTGACTGTTGTTTCTGAACTCACATCTCCAGGCCCAAATGAAGGGGGAATGCTGAGTCACTGCCAGAGGCGTCTGAGATATTACAGAAATGGCACAATAGGGAAGGGGATTTTCAAGAAATAGAAGGGCAATCTGAAAGCTCTAGGCCAAGGAGCTTGACTCCAATTTCTGGTAAAAGGTCAACACACATTCTTAAAGCAGCACTGAGTACCCAGACAGATCACCAGGCAGCCAGGCAGGGTCTCGCAAATTCACTGTTTCCTCATCTCTTCTATTGGAGACTGGGAGAACTTCAATTATCAAACAGGACTTAGGAAATAAAGGAAGACCAAAATAACTGGAGAAGACTGTTGGCATGTGGTTCATCCATCCCCTTGAAAAAATGACCTAACCTGAAATGATCTAAAGACTGTCACAGACCAATCAAATCAATAAAGGGATGCCTGCCAGAACCTGAAAAATCAAACAATAAAAGTCATAGGAATAACTAGATAAGGAATTCAAGGAAAATAACAGAAAGCCTTGGGATGAAGGGACCCTGAGCATCACCATATCTCAAGTTATCAATCAATAAGCATTTGAAAGCTCTAGTTCAGCATCAGGGAGGCTGAGACGTAGGCCTGGAGCCCAGAAGAAAGACCAGGGACAGACATTTAAATCTGAGTCATCTGAGGAGATGCAGTAACAATGATGCAAAGCACAGCAACCAATGAAATTCCACCAAGTGAGAGTAAAGAAAGAGAACATGGACCAGGACAGACCTTGAGAAAAACACTAAACCACACGGGCTGAGTCCACTTCAATTGTGTTTCATCACTTCAGCTGAGCCATCACTGAAGAGAGGCGTTTTTGGTTTTTTTTATTAACACATCCCTAATTAACTCCCTCTCCTCACCACAGCTCTTCTAAACCTTTACATGTCTCATCAAATCTCCCTGGGCTCCTGCCGCCCCCTCCCCACTCAGCTGAGAATTTTGCCTAGTTTACTGAAAACACTGAGGTTGTTAACCACGGCCTCCCACTCCTCTCCTCCTGCACATCCCACATCATCCAGATGCCTTCTGCCACTCTCTCCTCAACCACTTCACTCAGAGGCAATTCTCCTTGTTAAGACAAACCCCTCTACATGCACAAGTGTTCCCATTCCATTCCAACTCCAACACACTACCTCTTCTGTCTTCCTCTCTCTTATCTTCAACCTCTTCCCACCTACTGGCTCCTTCCCTACTACCTTTGAACAGACCCATTATCTCCCTCATCCTCAAAACCCCTCACATGATCTATCCCTACTATCATCTCATATCTCTCCTCCCTTTTGTGGCTAAATTTTGTAATGCTATCTACAATAGATGCTTCTACTTCCTTTTCCCTCACTCTCTTCTCAATTTTCTATAGTTTAGCTTCCAATTTCAACATTCAATCAAAACTGCTATCTCCAAAGTGACTAACAATATCCTTATTTCTAAATCTAATGTCTTTTTCTCAGTCCTCAGACTTCTTGACCTTCTAGCAGTACTTGACACTGTCCCTCTCTTCTCTTTTATAGTCCCTTCTCTGGGTTTTTGTGACCCAACTCTTTCCTGGGTCTTCTCCTACCCAACAGCTGCTTCTCAGTCTTCTTTACTGGACCTTCATCCAAGTTATGCCTGTTAGTCACGAGTGGTCCACAGGTCATTGTTCTGGGCCGTCTTCTCCCTCTATACTATTTTGCATGATGATGTCATCAGTTCTCATAGATTTAATTAACATTTCTACGCTGATTTTCAAATCTACTTATTCAGCCCCAACCTCTCATCTTCAAACACCACATGGACCTCTGGTCCTGGATATTCCACAGACACCTTAAAGTCAGTGTGTCCAAAACTAAACTCAATTATCTTTCACTAAGTCCTCCCCCAACACACTCCTAATTTCTATATTACTGTCAAGGTCACCACACCCTAGACATCATCCTAGCTTCCTCAGTCTTACCCCCACAGCCATTCTATTGCCAAGTCTTGTCAAAGTCCCCAACATACCCCCTTCTCTCCTCTGGTGAAGGACCTCACGACCTCATGCCTGGACTATTGCAATAGTCTTCAAGTGAGTCTGTCTGGCTCTACCCCAGTTCATTCTCCAGCCACCAAAGTTGATTTTCCTACAGCACGGGTCTGATCATGTCACGAATCCCCATTCAGTAAAGTCCAGTGGCTCCCTATCACCCTTAGAATCAAATATTCTATTTGGTGTTTAAAGTTCTTCTTCATCTGTCCCTCCTACCCTTCTGGACTTGTTGCACATTATATCCACCCCCCCCTCCCCCATATGCTCTTCAATCTAGGCTCCCTGTTGCTCCTTTAACAAGAAACTCCTATTACTGAGTAGGCATTTTCACTGACATTCTCTCTTGGGTTCTTTTCAAATCCCAGCTAACTCCCCCCCCCCCGCCCCCGTCCACTCACCCTCACCTCCTAATTCTGGTGCCTTCTCTCTGATCCTCCAATCTGTCTCTTTTATAGCTTGTTTGTCCGCATCAGACTGTGAGCTCCTTGAGTCTTTTGCTTTTTTTTTTTTTTTTTGGTAGATCCAGCAGCTAGTGCAGTGTCTGGAACATGGCAGATGCTTAATAAATGTTTACTGACTGACACCAATGGGCATGACAAGAAGAATCAACAAAGGTCACTGAGAAGGAATGGTCAGACAGGTATAAGAACCAGGAGAAGACAGTGCTGTGAAAACAAGTGAGGAGGGAGACGACAGTGTCAAAGGCTGCAAAGAAGTCAAGGGTGAAGTTTGAGAAAAGACGATGGTATTCAGCAAATTTGGAGAGATCAGATTCAGGCCCAAAAAAGTCAGAAGAGAGACTGCAGAGGGGTCAAAGGGAGGAAGAAGAGGCTCTAAGGGAGTATCTGGGAAAGGGAAGAGGAAGAAGACAATATATAGTGAGGATATTGAGCCACATAATCAGTAAAATACACAGAAAAGGGAGCATTCCAACAGGAGCTTGGGGATATAAAGGTCATCGATATAATTTTCAGCCAATGTTCCTATACACACTGACAGATAAAGAGAGACAGGCACGGGGAGGGGGTGAGACATAAAAAGGAAGCAGAATGAATACTGGGGATGTTACAGCACTCAAAGGTGGAAGAGAGAACTGGATTATGGTTGGGTCACTGGCAGTAGGCAGATGAGATAGTTGAGGATGAACAAATGTGAACATCAAATACTGTAACAGGCTAAGGTCTCGGCCAAATAAGGTAAAGGCTCACCAATGAGAGGCCAGGATCTCAGGAAGCCAAGGACCAGGGGAAGAGAGGGTGGCATTGCTGGGAAGTGCTAAAGTTGGGCTTTCCCTCTATTAATCACCTGGACATTTTCTCTCCGTGATTATGATCCCACTGAATATTGTCTCACGACTTCCTGAAATGTGGTATTCAGGTGGTGGCTGTTTTTCATAAATCTCCTCTGTTCAGTTAAGTGAATTCACATTTTACACTTACTAACTGTGTGACCCTAGGCAAATCACTTCACCCTGCTGGCCTGTTTCCTCATCTGTCAAATGAGGCAAAGAAGGAAATGTCAAGTGTGTCCAGTACCTTTGCCATAAAACCCTAAATGGAGTCACAAAGAGTCAGAAACAGCTGGAAATGACTGGACAAGATCTTCTGCAAACATCATGATTCTTAAGATTTTCCTCAGCCCTCCATAATCACAAAACACCCAGAAAAAAGGCTTCTCAGCATGGAGCTACTCAGAATCAGTCAAGGACCTCAAACTCACCGATGAAATCAAGCTGATACCTGGAGTGCATGAAACTGTTGATAGGGGAATCAGCCAAATTTATTCCTCCATAACCCTAAACCCATAGCTATGGAGGAATGACAAGACACTGGGCCTCTTCCCACCTGGCTCCTTAAACACCACCTTCAAGGTCCCTCCTCTCCAATGGTAAAAAAAAGATAGATACATACATACATACATACATACATATATATATATATATATATATATGTATGTGTGTGTGTGTGTGTGTGTATCAAATAAATTGAGCCACATTTACTTGCAGCTACAAACACCTCGTGACATGAATACAGCAATCTACTGTACCAGGGCTAAGAATCCAGCTCCTCTCCAAATCCTTGTTCAAGCGCATTTTTAGACTCTCCTCACCAGGAACTTCTATTTTCTTAAGATGATTAATCTATGAATCAGGATGACTAAATTTACAGGCTGGCTCCTCCTATAGATTATCACATCATTCCCATTTCTGTTTTTATTGTGATTTTAACATCAATACACATGAACAGTCCAATATACAAGAAATAAAGGTTTTATGTGAAACTAAATCTCTGTGAATAGCTGGTTTTCAACATATGTTAACTGAAACATACAAGGTCACACCTCACAAAAAGTCAAAGACCTCCCTTATAAAATATAATTATAGCAAAACAAGTTCACATGTTGGCCCTGCCTGAAAACTTACAATATGGATCTCATTCTGCACATATCTCTGACAAAAGGTAGGAAGAATGCTTCATTATTAGTCTCTGAAGTTGACCAGTCATTTCACTGATTAGTCTTTAGGTCTTTCTCATGACACTTAAGATGTGGTCTGACCAGAGCAAAGTATTCTGGGATTGCCCCCCCAATTCTTAGAAGCTCTGTCTCTGAGCAAAATTCTTTTTTTTTTTTTTTTGGCTTTTTGGAGGGCAATTGGGGTTAAGTAACTTGCCCAAGGTCACATGGCTAGGTTTTTGTTGTTGTTGTTGTTGTTATTTGTGTGTGCGTTAAGTGTCTGAGGCCAGATCCGAACTCAGGTCCTTCTGACTCCAGGGCCGACGCTCTACTCACTGTGCCACCTAGCCGCCCCCTGAGCAAAATTGTTAATGATTTTCTTCCAATCACGTCTCTCATTATGAAATCAAAATTATGAAAAATGCTGTGAAACAATATTCAATGACCCTCTAAAGTTACTATCAGGTGAGACATGAAAGAGGGAGACAAATCCTCCTGAAAGGAACTTATCTTTATTACTGTCATGAGGGTGATCCAGCACTGTGTCCAAGGTGATGAGATTCCCTGGAGAGGATTCCTCCAGGTGTTCCTGTATGTGGAGGCCACTGTGCTAGTTGTATCTATCCCCTCAAGCCCACAGAGACACTTAAATAAGATCTGTAATCACTCAAAATTGTGGTCTAACCATTCATAGGAAAAACCATGTGGATGAAGAACACCTTTTGTCTAGATGGTAAGTTAGGTGGACAACCTATAGAGCTTGACCATCAGTGTATATGCACGTGTATTTATGTATGTATGGTTACATATAGACATGCAGACATACACACCTTAGAAACACTGTAAGTAGGCAAATGGATAAACTGAGCCCAGAATTAAATGACCTAGCACACAGGGTACCATCTCTCCCTAATCAAATATACAAAATTTCTAACAACACTTTTGTAGTGGCAAAACAGTAGAAACTGAGTCAATGTAAACTGATTGGAGGAATGGCCAAACAGTGGCACCAAATGTAATGGAATATTATTCCATGGCATGAGTAATTATGAATGTGAGGAATTCTAAAGACTTGTAGGCACTGCCACAGAGAAATAAAAAATGGAATTACTGAAATTGACACAATAATCTTCCCAATCTAGTCCTGCCTTCTAGAGCAGGAGATCTTAACCTGGGGCTGAGATCTTCAAAAAAACCTTTTTCATGATATTTCAATATAATTGGTCTCCCTTGTAACCCTATGGATTTTATGTTATTCATTGAGCAACATTGTTCCAAAAAGTCCTTAAGCTTTCTTAACATTTTTAATTCCTTAAACCAAGAGGTACCCAGGTCAGCCCAAGAGACTCATGACATAAGGTAAGGTGAAGAATTCCTGAGCTAAAGGAACATCTCCAGAAGATTTAGTATTCATAACATTTTTATCAAGAATTGCTTTGCACAGGATAAGTGAACCACTCAAACAGAAATCCTTCTCAAAGTCATTAGATTTAATACTGTGAGGGGAGCAGCTAGATGGTGCAATGAATAGAGCACTGGTCCTGGAGTCACAGACACTTAACTCTTCATGGCCATGTGACTTTAGGCAAGTCACTTAACCCCAATTGTCCTGCCTTCCCCCCTCCAAAAAAACAAAACAAAAACAGTTAATACTGTGAGGCCAAGAAAGCTCTGTATTCTGGTCAAAGGTCTAATGACATCCATGCCTAGGTTTTTGTCCACTATGGCATTTGTGTTATTGGGTAAACTGCCCAGTCAAGCAGGAGGCCTTCTCATAGTGGTTTCTCGCAGCAATAAACATACTAGCAGCAATTTTTTCCTGATGGTGGATCTTCCTACATTACTTTCCTAAGTTTTCTCAACAGTATGAATTCTCACATTCATACATTTTCTTCTAGTATGAATTCCCCAATGTCAAAAAAATTCTATGCTCAGATGGAAGCCTTTCTATATAGATTTTTCATAAGTTTTCTCTCCAGAAGCACTTCTCTGATGTTGAATAAGGTGATCTTTGAGACGGAAAGCCTTCCCAAAGTCATCCTATTTATATGGTTCCTTTCTAATAAGAATCCTCTGGTGTGGAATAAATCCTGTGCTCAGATGGGAACTCTCCTACATAGATTTCTAGAAGTTAAATTCTCTAATGTTCAGTAGCCACAAGCCAAAGACCTTGCAAATTCATTAGATTAATGAAGCATCATTCTAGTATGAATTTTCTCATGTTGACAGTAATCACTCTGATGGAAGACCTTCCCATATTCGTTCATTAAGTTTCTCTCCCATATGAATATTCTAATGTCTGACAAGATTTATCTTCACATAGAACACTTTCCCATTCTCTGTAGTCATTATGTTTCTACATTATGAATTCTTTCCTACTGGATAAGATATGTTCAAGAAGAGTCTTTCTCACATTAATACATTTAAAAGGTTTTCCTCCAATATGGATTCTATAGTTCAGGTACACTCATTCAAACATAAAGCCTTATCATATTAGTAACATTCATAACACTTCCCTCCAGTATGTCTCCTCTGTTAAATTGTCCTCTCTGGCTGAAAGCCCCACCACATTTATTACATTCATAAGATTTCTCTTCAATATGAATTTTCTCATTCATACTGTCCTCTGCAGCTAAAGACCTTCTCATACTGATCATACTCATAAGTTTTCTCTCCCATATGAGTTCTCTGGTGTTTTGTACACTCTTTGCTGAGACGGAAGGCCTTCCCACATTCTTTACATTCGTAGGGTTTCTCTCCAGTATGAATTCGCTGGTGTACAGTAAGTTGTGGCCTATGGCCAAAGGCCCTCCCACACTGATTACATACATAAGGTTTCTCTCCAGTATGAACTCTTTGATGTATGGTAAGATCTGTACTGTAGCCAAAGGACTTCCCACATTCATTACATTTATAAGGTTTCTCTCCAGTATGAATTCTCTGATGTTGAATAAGGTGATGTCTCAGGCGGAAGGCTTTCCCACAGTCCTTACATTCATATGGTTTCCCTGCAATGTGAATTCTCTGGTGTCTATTAAGATCTCTGTTCATATAAAAGGTCTTCCCACATTCTTTGCATTCATAAGGTTTCTCTCCTGTATGAATTCTCTGATGACGGATAAGATCTGTACTCATAGAAAAAGTCTTCCCACATTCTTTACATTCATAAGGCTCCTCTCCAGTATGACTTCTCTGATGCTGAATAAGGTGATCTTTTAGGCGGAAAGCCTTCCCACAGTCATTACATTCATAAGGTTTCTCTCCAGTATGAATTCTATGATGTCCAATAAGATGTCCTTTACGACTGAAAGCTTTCCCACATTCACTACATTCATAAGGTTTCTCTCCAGTATGAATCCTTTGATGTCGAGTAAGATGTCCTCTCCGGCTAAAAGCCTTCCCACATTCATTACATTCATATGGTTTCTCACCAGTATGAACTGTGTGGTGTTGAATAAGATGTCCTCTTCCACCAAAGGCCTTCCCACATTCACTACATTCATAAGGTTTCTCTCCAGTGTGAATTGTCTGATGGCGAGTAAGTTGTCCTCTCCCACTGAAAGCTTTCCCACATTCATTGCATTCATATGGTTTCTCTCCAGTATGAATTCTTTGGTGTCGTGTACGCTCTTTGCTCATGCGGAAGGCCTTTCCACACTGATTGCATTTATAAGGTTTCTCACCAGTGTGAATTCTCTGATGCTGAGTAAGATCTGTTCTCACACAGAAAGCCTTCCCACACTCATTACATTCATAAGGTTTCTCTCCAGTATGAATTCTGTGATGTAAAGTAAGCTTGGTTTTATAGCCAAAAGCCTTCCCACATTCATTACATTCATAAGGCTTCTCTCCAGTATGAACTCTCTGATGTACAGTAAGCTGTGTCCTATGACCAAAAGCCTTCCCACAGTCTTTACATTCATAAGGTTTCTCTCCAGTATGGATTTTTTGATAGGAAGTTAGAGATAGACTATGGGCTAAAGGATTCCCACATTCATTATGTTCATAAAGTCTTTCTCCAGTGTGAACTCTCTGGCGTCCAATCAATTGTATATTCAAGGGAAAAGTCTTCCCAAATTCATCATGTTTAGAGGTTTTCTCTTTAATGTCAATTGCATGACTTAAATTAATGGATGGGCTTAGTTTGATGGCCTTCCCACATTCATAACGCTCATGAGGTTGCTGTCTAGTACACAGTCTACAGTATTCAATAAAATCTGATTTAGAATTGAAGTAATCCCCCCATTCATTATATTTAGAAAATATTTCCTTTGAGCAGATTCTATTACATTCTGGATCACATTTATGGAGTGAGTGCTGTGAGAAAAGCTTCGGTTTGGGCCTGGAGCTTTGCCCATAATTGTGACATTCGTGGCCCCTTGCTACTTGCTGAGGAGTTCTCTCCCCAATGCTCTGCTGCCTCCCTAATCTGGCATCACATGACCAGGCTTCTTTCCAGCTGGAGACACAGAGACCATGCCTCCTGAGTCTGTCCTGGCCTGATGACTGCTCCACAGAAATGCCCAGCTCTGGGGGTGACTCCTTGGTTTCAGGCCTCACCTCCCCATCTGAAAGAAATAAAGAAAACGGAAACATCACCTGTACCCACCTGCTGTGCACTTAGCAGTCCTCCTTTCTGTTTCTTCCTGAAATAATTATCAAAAACCTTTAAAGGGTAGGAAAAAATGGGGTCTTTCTTAAGTTTTTCAGAGTTTAGGAAAAACTTTCCCACTGGTCCACACCACAACTTTGGGAGGAACGGAAGACAGCTAGTACATTAAATGAGAAACCTGAGGCTCAGCCCGATTCAGTGACTTGCCCAAAGTCACACAGCTACGCAGCAGAGGCACAGCAAAGTCCTGGGAAGTCTCCTAACCTCCATCCTCCTGGTCTTCTTGCCACACCTCACTGCTGCCCTACCATGGAGTCAGCTCACAGGATCTGGAAATGTGCAAGCAGAGGCTGGGTGACCATCACTGATGGAGAACAGGGAGAAGAGGCCTGCCTTGAGGGGGAGGGGCTCCCTGGCCTGCCCCTCAGTGTCCTGGCAAAGCTCACGGTCTAAGTCTTCTTTCTGCTTATTACGATGATAGGAAGATGACAGGAATTAGTGGCTGATTCAGCCTGTTTCTTTCCCAAGTGGGTGGGGGCTCAGGATAAGATAGGTGAAGGCACCCCAGGCTGCCAGTCTGTGTTAAGAGCCTAATTGAATGATGGATCTAGAGCAAGAAGGAAGGCTAGGGTGTGAAAGAAGGCTAGTGGCACAAGCTGACATCTGAATGCAACAAGGAAAGGCCAGTTTGTCTTCAGTCCCCAGGACTCAAGGCTTATTAGCTGCACTGCTCAGAGCTCCAAGTTTTTTCAAAGGTGTTTTCCTCAATTGTCCTCTTAGTTCTGCTCACTTCTCTCTGCAATTGTTCAGAGAGGGAAATCTATTTCTCCTGAAACTGTCCATTCTGTCATTACTTATCCTACTCCACTGCACTTACATAGCACCTGGACTCTTCCCAACAGGTGGCCACCCCTGAGCTTCCCATTGCTGCTACAAGTACACTCATACACCTGGGTCATTTTCCTCTTTCTCTGACCACTTTCAGTGTAGGTCTAACAGCCAAGCCAGTCAAATATACACTTATTAAGCACTTTTTGCATGCCAGGCACTCTGCTACAGTGGGGATACAAAAAGAGGTTAAAAATATTCCCTGCCCTCAACGAGCTCACAATCTAATCTTAGAATTCCTGGTTCAGTGTTTAGCCACGTCGAGGGCAGCATTCCAAACCGCTTTCTAGAATGGTTAGACCAATTCACATTTTTGCCAACAGCACCATGGCATGTGAGTCTCCACAGCTCCTCCAACATTCGCCATTTTGTCATCTTGGCCATTCTGACTGATGTGAAGTGGAACCTCAAGGTTGCTTAAAATTTCCATTTTTCTGATTATTAGTGATTTAGAAAATATCCATTCATAGCCTTTGACCATTTATCAATTAGAGAATGGTTTTTGGTTTTATAAATTCCAATCAAATCCTTATATATGTTTGACATCACACAAATACAATGACTTTTTTTTCCCATTCCCTTCTAATTTTAATTACATTAGATTTTTTTTATGAAAAATTTTACATTTTATATAATCAAAATTATCCATGTTATCTTCTCTGACCCCCTTCTATGACTTGTTAGGTCATGAACTAACTCTTTCCCTCTCCATAGACCTGAAAGTTTCCTCCTTCCTGACCCTCCTACTTTATTTATGACAGCTTTTATATCTTGGTCATGTATCTAATTGCAAATGTCATTTCCCTGATTATTACTGCAAAATGAACACAAGTGATTTGGGAAAGTTAATTTTGTATGTTGGCTGCAACAATGATCACGTAAGTTGTCTCCATGAAATATTTTGGTTGAGATTGGGACATTTTTTAGATATTTTTTATCAAAATATTTTACCTATGAAAATGTTACCTTCAAGTATCCTGGCCTCTTCATTTCCAATGTTAAGCAAGCTAACAGGTCTTTCTCTTTTAAATTGGCACTCATCTTTTTTTCTGTTAAAAAAATATATTTTTTGTTATATGGGATGGCTCTCTGAGTGGAGGTGGGAGAAAAGAAAAAGATGAGGGGGAACCTTAGGTGATGTAACAACAAAAATTATCAACAAAAAACTTGTACAATTAATGAATATGCACACGGAGATAGCTATCTAAGAATTGTTTCAGTTACACACATCAATTTCTACGTGTGTTATTACTGTCATTCTCTTTTAAATATTCTGTTGTTTACAATTCTTTATTTAATCCTAAACATTTAATAAACCATTTCCAGTTCCTATTTAGTTTTATAACTTTTATTCACATAATTTCATTTCATTGTAGTCTGACAATAATTTACCTCCCTTCTTCCTTAATGAATTTCGTTAAAGATCTCTCTTTGAAATAGTGTTTGGTTCCTAGAAGCAGCCCACTCTGTGCATTACCTGCCTGGTTTTTTCCATATACCAATGAATTCTTATCAAATCGTCCATTCAGATCTGGGAGTTCTTCATTGTTACTACGTGGCTGTCATGAAATGATAGCAGAGTGCAAAAGTCCAAATGTTTGTGTGCGTGTAGGTATGCATGCATGCACACACACACACACACACACACACACACACACACGCACGCACACACGTGCACGTTTCTTTGATGTTTCTTTGAATGTATCTGTCAAATTTTTATACATATAAGTTGAGAACTATTATTTGGTATTCATTTCCCTTTGACTATTTTCAGACTATTTTGACTATTTTGTAATAGTCTTAGTCAACATTTTCTAGTTTGAATTCCCCATTTAAACACCAATACTGCCACTCTTACAATGTTACAATTTATAGCAATGTGATATACTTTAGACCAGTGGTATCAAACGCAAGTAGAAATGGGGGCCACTCAAACTTGCAGTCTGCTCACTGACTTACATTTTTAAATGTAATGTTACTTATGTTTTATTATATTTTTATTTTGTTAAATATTTCCCAATTACATTTTTTTTTAAAGCAATTGGGGTTAAGTAACTTGCTCAAGGTTACCCGGCTAGTCATTTGATTTATGCGTGGGTGCTCATTTTCTGAGGCCGGATCTGATCTCGGGTCATCCAAACTCCGAGGCCGGCGCTCTTACTCACTGCGCCACCTAGCCGCCCCTTTAGGGCAATTGGGGTTAAGTAACTTGCCCAAGGTTACACGGCTAGGTTTTTGTTTGTTCGGGTTAGGTGTCGGAGGCCGGCTCCGAACTCAGGTCCTTCTGATTCCAGGGCCGGCGCTCTATTCACTGCGCCACCTAGCCGCCAATTACATTTTAAACAAGTTCAGGCTGCACTTAGCAGTGACATGGGTGATGTGTGAACTACAAGCCATTTGTCTGACACCTCTGCTTTAGACCAACCTCTTAATTACACACACACACACACACACACACACACACACACACACCACATATGTATATGTGTGTATATCTGTCTCTATATCCTTTGATAGCAGATGATTCTCCCAGCAGATAACATGACAGATGAGCTTTGTTTCATGACGGTCTATAACTTGGTCTCTTAATGGGAGAATTCAAACCATTCACATTTCCCTATTTAAAGAACTAAATGGGATTCATCAAGTCACACTTTATTTTCCAGTTGCTGTTGTTAGTGTTTTCCACAGGGGAAGCTATTCTGCTTTTCTAATTCCATTTCAACTGTTAAAATTGGTAAATGAAATGCTGGTAGTCCTTTGACTGTGTTAAACACCCTTATCAATAACAAGATCTATATGTCTGTTTGTTTTCCTTATACATTTTAATCTGTATTCTATCCTAATCCTGTCAAAACCATCTATTTTATTCTTGCTACTGAGTACATGAGTATGGCTAATCTGTCCCATTCATTAAAGTGATTTATGCCTTTTGATGACCATCATAATTATTTCCAAATATGCCCAAACCTAACAAACCCTCATAAAAAGACAAAAAACCAAGCAAAACGTAAGAGACTAATAAAGCACAACCACTTTGGAGAATGTGTGCAGCAGGTGACACTCGTGGCCAGAGGGCAGCAGTACCCTCCTTCTTCCCTGGGGGCACAAAACCAGCCACAGGGAGCTGTCAGAGGGCCTCAGGCCTCAGGCCTGGTATGACTTTCCTTTACACTGTTAGCTGGGGTGTAAGTTTTCTCAGCATCTCTCTCCTGATTCTGCCTCAGTTCATACAACTAAAGTCCTCATATTTTTGTCATAGAACTCCTTGGCAAATATATCCAAGAGTGAGACCATGGGATGGGTCAAAGGGAATGTATGAACCAAGGGAGATTCCTTGCATAATTCCACAGGATTTTTCAGAATGGCTGGACCATCCCACAGTCCCTCCAACAGTGGCTGTGCTCATTTTAGCTGATCTGATGACAAGAAGATATAATGCCCCAGAGCTCTGACAAAGCGGGGCCGGCTTGGAAGCCTGTGACCCTGGACAAGCTGCTACCCTGGCTGGGCCTCTAAAATGAGCCCCAACACCACATCTAGGCCCCCACAAGCCATCCCCCAGTGGAGGCTGTAAGTCACTCCTAGACATGTCAGGAAGCTGGGCTTGTTGGGGTGACAGTGAAGGGACTTCCTGGCAGACAGACAGCCTTGGCTCTTCTCCAAAGACTGGGGCAGTTCCCAGCCAGTACTCTGAAGGGGATTCACCAACAGACCAGTAGAGACCCTTCCCAAGGACTCACCTGCCTAGGGGTCAGTCACTCACTCACCTGGACAGCTGCTCCATGGCACTTTCTCCTCCGGCCTCCAAGGAGCCTCTCCTTGCTCCAGCTGGTAGATCACTTCAGGCTTGCCCACAGCCAATCCTGGCCAAAGGAAATTTGAGTCTTGGTAAAGAAGAGGCATGAAAGGTTCCAACCAGGCCCAGTCCCATCCCCCACATATACACAAAGAACACTCCCCAGCAATGAAGAAAAAGGGCTCCCCCCACACAAAAAAGAAAACCCAAGGAGCTCCCCTGACCAGTCCAGAGTTCCTGAAGAGAATGAAAGTTTGTGGGAGATCTATTTGAAAAGGAGTCTAGAGAGGTGGAAGTCACTAAACCATAGGCCCATCAAAGCCTGTGAGAGGGGCCCCTATGCCAATGCTACATGGACCCCCAAGAATTCCCAAGCCCTTGCTGGACTGCAGCAGAAGGACTTCCAGGAGATCACCCCCAGGCCCTGGGCCGGTGTGCATGGTGGGACATCAGGAGAAAAAGGCCGAGTCAGGGATTAAGACAGACCCCCATAAACCTGAGGGAGAGTTGCAGCAGGGCACAGGCCCTGGTCCTAGGAAGAGAAACCCAGAAACAGTCAGTGACTGACCTGAGCACTAGACAAAGAACACCAAAATACCAGTGTTTGCCTTCGAGGAGCTCGAACTCTAATGGGAGAGACAATGCATGAATGAGGAGGCACATGAGGAGGCAGCCAGGTTCACAGAAGCTCACTTTGGAGGGAAGGAGCTAGCAGGGTGGAGGCTGGGATCTGAGGGCAGAAGGTGCTGAGCTACAGCCAGAACATCCTGTGAACAGAAGGTGAGGAGGATGAGAAGGAGGGAGTGGAAGGAAGGAGACAGGGAGGAGAGATCAGAAGATTCTGAAGCCCCTGACAGTGACAGATAAATTCAGAAGTAGGGATTGGAAAGCTTTAGAGGAAAGACAATGAGATTTGAGCTGTCTATGGACTACCCAATTCAAGGTGTCCAAAGGGAGCTGCTGAAGCTCCTGATCCCTATGTCTGGGAATGATCCAGGATCCAGAGAGAAGGGAAGGAGCAGAGAGGCCTGAGACACAGCCTTGGGGAACAATCACAGTTACAGGGTTAATGGAGAAGGGGATGGATGGAGTTAAAAGCAGCAGAGACCAAGAGAGATGAAAGGATGAAAGGTGAGAAGAGGCCTCTTAGGGGTCACTGGGGACCTTGGAGAGGGCAGAATAAGGCTGGGATTGCAATGGGTTTTCAGACGGCCTCCTCTATGAAACATGGGATGACAGCTCTGAGTGAGGGGCAGGTCTAGGGGTCACCAAGGCAGCAAACAAAGAGGAACATGGTGCCTGGTTTCAGGCTCTTTGTTTGTCTTAAAGCACTGAGAAAAAGAGGAAGGGTCTCACCATTTCTCCCCACAATTAGGGCATGCCAAAAGGAGAGGCCTGCCATAAACATCAATCTTCCTCCTCTCAATGAGCCACAGGAAGGCTAATCATCCTAGAGCAGAGTCGATGTATAAACAGGTGAAAAGAGCAGTAGCTACAGGTCAGGGAGACTTATGCTCTAGAGTTAGAGGTCAACGCCCTGTGACCCTGGGGAGGAGAGGGGAAGAGCTCCAGGCCTTCACCGCCCCCACTTTCTTTTTCTTTATAAAGAGAAAGGTAGGGAGCATAGAAAGGACGACTCACAATGATAAATATAGATGTGAAAGGAAGACAAAAAACATGACAAAACCAGAAAGAATCCATGCCAAGCTAGTGGTGGGGAGGCCTCAGGTGACGGACAAGGACACGACAAACGTCACAAGAGGGGCAGGGCAGAGGTCAGGCCGCTGCCCCTTTGCTGCAGCTTTTGGTATCCAAGTCACCTAGAACATCAGAGTTCAGGGGTCACAGAATTCATAAGCATCACAGGCAGGGTCTGTATCCAGATCTCCCCAGCTCCAAGGCCAGTCCATTATCACTAATCTGTGATGTCCAAGTGTACTTAATGGGAAAGCTAACCAAACTACAAAAATTCTTGGGGAATTCATTGTGCTCCCTTGAGTTTCAGACAAATCCATCAAAAAGATAAATAAGAAAGAAGTTAGATATGAGGGTGATAGGTGGCACTAAGTCTGTAGTGAGGGAGGCCTGAGTTCAAATCCTGTGTCAAACACTACCTGAGTGACTGGGGGAAGTCATCTAACCCCCCTGTGCCTCAGTATCCTCATCTGTAAAAAAGGGATAGAAAAAGTATCTGTGCTCCCCCTCCCTGGACGGTAGTGAGAATCCAATGACAACATACATCTCCAACACTGTGCAAATCTCGTAGTGCTATAGAAAAACGTACACTCTTATGATTTTATTCTGATTCAGTGGACCTCTGGCCAACAGACCTGAAAGGAGGCCACACATTTCTCAGCTGTGGGTGAATTACAAAACCTGAGCACATGAAGAAAAACAGAAATGCTACATATCTTCTTTTCGGTTCACAACACAATAAAAACTAGAATCAATTCTGGGGATGAGGAGAAAGGGTTTGAGTGGAACTGGAGACCACAAAATAAAACTCTAAAGAAATGTGTGGGGGACACCTCTGGGCCCCAGGGGATAGAGGAGATGAGGGTCTGCTTCATCCAGCTATGCTTGTTCGATAAAAATGAGGGCTTTTGGAAGGGAGAGGGAGAGGAGGGAGGAGATGACCTTTTAAAGACATAAGAAAGAAAAAAAAATTGGGGGTGGCTAGGTGGCACAGTGAGTAGAGCATCGGCCCTGGAGTCAGAAGGACCTGAGTTCAGATTCGGCCTCAGACACTCAACACACACAAACAAAAACCTAGCCGTGTGACCTTGGGCAAGTTACTTAACCCAAACTGCCCTCCAAAAAAAAAAATCAATAAAACATTTATCTCAATGTACCTAAGAGGAAAGAAGGAAGTTTGGTGCAGGCATAAGGGGTGGGGAAATGACAATATCAGTAAAGCTTTGGAATGTGGTCTAAATCAGTAATAAGAGAAACACCTATCAAAACAACTCTGAGGTTCTACCTCTCCACTCAGCAGCCTGGCAAAGACAATGCAAGAGGAAAATGGCGACTCTTGGAGGTGTTATGGGAAGACAGGCATGCCAGGAAACAGTGGGAGCTGGATATGCAGCCCGGTCCCTGGTCCTGCTATCGTGTGGCTGTCCAGATTACAACCATCAAGGCACCTATTCCGAAGAGGGCAGAGGAAAAAGGAAAGGACCTTTGGGGAAGAATTCTCAACTAAACAAAGATGAGAGATTATCCAAGGAGAGAAAATGACACTGGACAAATGTGATTACATCAAATTAAAAAGTCAGTAAATGATTATCTAGGAAAAATTCATTGTGGCCAGTTTCTCTTCTAAAAGTCTGACAACTAAGCTATAGAGGAAACTCAATTCATATGAGTTACTAAGGATGAAACCCATTCCCCAATAGACAAATAGTCAAAGAACAGTTTTCCAAGGAAGAAATTCAAGCTATTAACAAAGATAATAAAAAATGCTCCAGGTCACTCTTAATTAGAGAAAGGCATCTCTATGGTTCCATGCCTCTCTGACTCTAAACGATGACACAAGAGGAAAATGACAATTGATAGAAGGGCTGGAGGAAACTCAGCCCATTAATATGCTCTTGGTGGAGCTATGAATTGGGCCACACATTGTGGAAAGTCATATGGAATCATGTCTCAAATGTCCAATAAACTATGGACAACCTTTGACATGGCAATTCTGATATCAGCTGTATAACCCCAAGAAATCCAAGAGAAAGGAACAGGGCTGATAATGAGAAAAAGACTGATAGCCTACTGTATGGTGACAGAGTCCTGGAAGTGAGGGGAATGGTGCCTGAGTGGGATGGAATACTATCGAGCTGTCAGCAAGGATGTAAGTGAAGGGAGAGCCTCGAGAACTGTAGTTGAGGTAATGATGTCAGGGGACTAAGGCAACTAAAAGGTTCAAGAGACAGGTTCTTGATAATCTTGTCATTTTATTAATAAGACTATACCATTAATTAATAAAAGGATGGTCATTTGGCCATCTCTCTCTTAGACTAAAAACAATCAAGGCAGTGGACTCATGGCTTATTAAGTCCTTTTGGAAGAACAGTGTTCAAAATTAATGAGAATGAGTATTACTTGGGAAACTTATTCAAAGGATTTATGCCCCACCCAAGCCGGATCGGAACCCAAGGGCTACTCTACCTGGGGAGAGTTGGAACAAGAAAATTCACCCAATCTCATTCTTAGCAATGTCCTTCAAGAGACTGAACTTTTAAAAATCAGGACCTTAGAAAAAGGGGAAACTCTGGATCTCCCCAAATCATAGGTTGTTAATAGTCACTTCTCTTAGGACCACGGAGGAAGAAAGCCGCCTACTTCCTGACAGAGGGCTAGGTGATGGGCAGAAGGCTGCTTTCTGAAAGGCAAGCACAGGAGCTTGGAAAAACAGGGTAGCTCTGAAAGCTCCATGCTGAACTCCTCCAATATCCAGGAGGAAAAGGCTCCAGGTTCCACTCTGTCTGTGGGAATGGTCACTTTAATTCCCTTGGCCCTGCTGTCACCTCAAGTGACCAGCCCATGTCCATCATCCACTTCACAGCAAAACCGCCTATACCTCGATGCTTGCTCCCACATCCGAGAGGTCTCTCACTGAGCAAACCAGATGAGTTATGCTTACCCCCCATCCTCCCTAAACCCATGGAAGCCACTGGCCCTGTGACTGGATCCTGATACTGCACCTGTTTCCCTATCCAAAGCAACACTCATAAGGTACAGGCTAGACCATGACCCTTCCTGCTCAAGATTCTCTTCTACGGTAAAAGGCAAACCCTGGGGAACCTGTCCCAGGCCGATGCCCCATTGTTCTCCATCCATCGCCAGACTCTGTGCCTCTCTCCCCTCTGCACTTGGCAGGATCCCATGGATCCCTTTAGGGCTCAGTGCAGTGCCACACCCCCTCAACCCCTGCTGACCCCATCCAAGATGCTGGTGCTGCCTCCTGCCACCCCAGAAATGATCAGTATTGATTTAGCAGGGATCAACATCCCCCCCGCCCCAGCACATAGCCCAGGGTCTGTCATATGGTCTAAGACTGGGGAGGGAGGGACTCCCTGGGCCCAAAGCATGTCACACAGTCGCCTCTGGGCCCTCAGAGGCCAAAGGGCTTTTACCAAAGGAGACAAAGAGCCTTCTGGGGCTGGGGAGGGGAGAGGAGACAGTGCCTAAGTGTCCAGGGGAAGCTGTCCTCACCCAGGCAGACCAGGTTCCTATAGTTCTCCAGCATCACGTCCCGGTACAGCTCCTTCTGAGAAGGGTGCAGGTACCCCCACTGCTCCTGTGTGAAGACCACTGCCACATCCTGAAAGGTCACTGGCTCCTGAAACACCAAAAGACTTTATTTGTGCTTGTCTGGGGTCCAGCCTTTGTATCAAATTTCCCAGATGAGGGTTTAGCCTCATTTAACAAATTAACAAAAATGCATAAAATTAACAGCCAGTAAGTGGTTAAAAGAGAGGAACAAACAATTCTCCAAAGAACAACTCCAAAGTCTTCCCGTGAATGTCTGCTCCAAACCATCACTAAAAGAAATGCAAGCCAGAACATGCAGACAGGCAGCGACGATGAACTGGCAACAGCTCAAGCTGGAGGGGCAGGGGAAGGACAGGCACACGCACACACTGTCACCCAAGCTGCAAAACGGTGCCACCATTCTGGGAAACCATTTGGAATTATGCAAATAGAATTATGACAACGGCCACACCCTCCGAAGCAGAGAAGTCGCCCAACACTACAAAATGTTTCTGGCGGCACGTTCTGTGACAGCCAGAACTTGGAAACTGAGGAGGTGCTGTCAACGAGAAAGGCTCCGTGCACTGCTGGACTCTGATCGGCCCATCATTACCACAACATAAGTGGAAACCCCAGCACCCCACATCCAACTTCCAGAGAACTATCCTGGCCCCAAGAGCAGGCATCGCCCAGTCCAGCCCACTGCCCAGGTGGAAGGTCTGTAGGAAAAGCACAGGGCGCAGGGTGTTTCAGATTTTTCCAAGCATGGATGAGTTCTGTTGATTTTTTTTCTTGAAAAAAATATCACTTGTTGTGGGAACTAGCTCTCTGGAAGGAGAATACTAGAAGAAATTCTGGTCACATGAAAAAATCAATAAAAACTGATTTCAAAAGAAAACCAAAGGCACAAAGAGCGTCTGTCTGTGGACCTCGGGGACCATAATCGTCTCTGAGACGACTGGGCCAGATGCATCCCCCGGAGGCCGGGCCGTGGTGGGCTGAGCCAGGGGCCAGCTCGGGCCACTCACCTGCAGAGCCCCGGCCGGCGGGGGCATGGGCGCCATCCTCGCTCTCAGAGGCAGCAGCTTCTGGGCAGAGCTGGGGGGGAAGCAGAGCGTGACCGGGCGCCCCCAGGCTCCTCATCCAGAAAGTGGGGGCAAGGAGCGCCCACCTCACTGGGCAACTGAGGGACAAATGGGGTCTGGACAGGGGCCGGCCAGCACCCGCCCGCTGCCCAGGAGGGCCAAGGCAGAAGGGGGGGGCGGAGGAGCAGGGGCAGGGGGCGCAGGCCTACAGCCCAGAGGCGTGTCTGGGGCAGCCCAGAGATGGGGGGAAAGGGGGAGGAAGCAGGAATGGGGGAGGGGAGAGAAAAAAAGTCCGGGACGGGAAGACTGGGGAAGGAGTAAAAGGGGGTGGAGAGGAGAAGGCACGTGGGGGAGGGGCACGCGGGGCGGGGGAGGCCACCCCTCCCTGGGCACTGATCACCTCGCCTAGGACCCTGGAGGACAGCTGGAAGGTACAAGGGTCCGACTGCAACCCAATAAGGGAAAGAGCAGGAAGCGGAAGTCACGTGGGTTCGCCCCTGCCTACGCTCCGCCGTTGCCCCGACAACCAACCTGGAAGTGACGCCATTTCCCTTCGGGATGCCCGCGGCCTTCTGGGAAATGTAGTTCGGTGGCGCGGGCGCCAGCTTCCCGCCCTCCCCCATTTCAGCCCGCTCCCCTCCCCCTCTTAGGCTCCAAGTCGGCTGGCAGCCTCCACCTGTCAGCAGAACGTTCCCCAGAGATCGTCCAGGATCTCCTGGTGGACTTCCCAGGACGGGGAGCTCACTACTTTGGGAGGCGGCCCTTACTCAGGGGGGAGGAATGTCCCTTTAGGGAAGATGTTTCTGCCATCCCGCCCCGGTGGGGGAGAAGGCCAAAGCTGAGGTTCTCCCCCGCATCCAGTCCTGGGTTTGGCATTCAAGGCCTTCTTTTCCCTTCTTGCCCCTTGCACAAAGCGTCCGGAGCCATCCCTCTTCTCCAGAGACCCCAGCGGGCAGTTTAAAACGGAGGAGTTCGTTGAGCAAAGAGAAGTGGGTGCAGGGGGAGTCAGCAGGAGCCCCTGGGCACAGACCAGAGCAGCCCCTCTCACACGAGTCTGAAAGAGCTCGCTGACAGTGAGGACGCTGCTGGAAGGGCAGTGAGGACCAGCCTGAGCAGATGCTGGGCTTATCCACACCGCCTGCCTCCGCCTCTCTGCGTGGCCCCTTCCAGCAGCCCCCGAGTTCATCGTGCCCCCCAGAGGGCTCTCTGCAGAGGCCAGGAAGCAGCTCCCGGTCCCCGGGGGGAGCCCCGAATAGGAGGCGGCACGGGGATCCTGCCCTGCAGCCAGCGCTCCTGGGCGCGCGGGCTTGGGGCAGGACAGTCCACCCCTTGGTCTGCGCCTGTTCCGGAGCGCTCCCATCCCGGCGGCTGTCCAGTGTTTGCTTCCTTCCACCTAGTTCGGGGAGGTGAAGTCCTGGTGGCACTGGCATCATGGCCCACTACTCCCTTAAAGGCAGGGCCACCCGGGTCTCCGCTTAAACAGAAATGTTTGTCACAGACTAAAGACCCTGGGGGCGGGAAGGGGAGGAAGAATGCTAGCGCAGAGACCCCTCTCTCTGGCCAAAGGTCGGGCTTGGGCCCCACCCTCCTCCTTCCCCTTCTGGCAGGAATCAAAGTCCGCCAGGCAGGAAAGGGGTGGGGGAGATTCTGGCAATATCGGATCACCCGCACCCACCACCCACCACCCACCATCTAAGATTTCCTCCTGGGGTGAAGTCTGCGCTATTGAGTGAGCTGCGCCCCTTGGCGCAAGACCCTTCCCCGGAGGAATGCCCAGTTCCAGTAGGTCACAGGTCCAGGGGAGAAGCGGCCTCCCACACTGGGTGGGTGCTGGGCTCCTTCCCTCAGGTCAGAGTCACGCCCTTGGGGCCAGGACCCCTTCCCAAACTCGTCATCCCCTGGAGTTTGCAGAAGAGAATGAAAGGGTCCTGGAGGAAGGAGAGGTGCTGGGGTCAGTGCCCTTGCGGGCTAGTGGATGAAAGCAGCGCTTTCTTGCTCTCCTCTCTTGCCAGCGCTGTTCCTTGCCTCCCAGCTGCCAAGAGTCCAGTGACGCCTCAGCTACCCTGCATGTTTCCAAAGGCCCCAGGTCTCTGAGAGCCAGAACCCAGGCGAGGTTCACAGCTCAGAACTCCCTTTGGTCTGCAAAGCAGTGCTAGCAGCAGCATTCCGACAGCGCCATGGAGAGTGTAACCCAGAGGGGCTGGGTGGGGAAGCTTTGCTCAAGTCCTTATGCTTCTGTAACAGCTAATCACTGGATTCAGGCCTCCTCAGTCCCACTGGTGGCCAAGACACTGAGTGGTTTGCTATCTCCTTCTTCAGCTCATTTTATAGATGAAGAAGCTGAGGGTTAAGTGACTTACCCAGGGTCACACAGCTAGTAAGTGTCTGAGGCTGGATTTTAACTCAGATCTTTCTGACTCCAGGTCTGGCACTCTATTCTGTGCCATATGGCTGCCGAATCAATGTTAGAAGGGCACTAATGGAGGAGGGGAACTTTGGGGAGGCTGATAGCGAGATTTCTGTACACCTCCCCCACCCCCCCTGGGGGTTTTCCAGAGTTCTGAGGTGAGATGTAGCCTTCACAGGCCTGAGAAGGCAAGGCCAGAGCCCCTGTTACAAAAGGCTGTCCTGGAGTTTCTCTGAGGACAGATGGAGCTCTTTTTGTGTGCCCCACAAATGAGGGAGTCTCCCCACAGATGTAGAAAGACCTCTACTCTCAGACAAACATTTCTGGTGCATTGATCGAAACAGTGCCTGATAGTGACATTCATGGCCACAAGGATTTCTCTCCTCCCTGCTCCACCACTCAGGGCTTCTCTCCATCTATCCTTTCCTGAGTCTGTCTTCGCCCACCAATGGTTCCACGGAAATGCCCAGCTGGGGGGTGACTCCTTATTTGGAGGCCTCACTTCCCCATCTGAAAAAACCAAGATGAAAGTATCCCCTCTCCCCACCTGCTGTCTGTTCAACAAGTCTCTTTTGTGTCTGACTGATTTTGCTTTTTCTCCTGCCAAAGACAAGGATGACTCCCACCGACTCATTTGGGGTTGTGCTTTGTAGCTAATCAAAGCTTCTTACACTAATCCAGCCACAGCCTGGGAAGGGAGGACCCTTAGGACATGAAATGAGAAGCCTGGGGCTCTGAGGCTTACCCAGCACAGAGGCTGTAGCAGACACTGCTGCTGTTCTTTCATTTTGGAAGAGGACCGGTGACATGCCTTGTAAAGTCTTGACTTGCAGGTGAATTGGACTGAAGGCAGAGCTGCACACTGGTGTCAGCCTCACTCTCCCCTCCAGAGTCATCAGTCCAGTGGCAGGACAAAAGACAAGCTGCCCAGGATGCAGCAGATGCCCTTGATGTTGTCATCACTGTCTGACCAAGTTTGAAGGGTCCACAGCACCTCCTTGGGCTGCCCTCATGGCCCTTGGAACAAACAATTCTGCTGGGAAAGTCTTCACATGCTTGGGGTAGACTCCCCCCAACTCACCCACAGGTTACTCTCCTCCTAGTTTAGCCAATCTGTTGGGACAGTTTTACTGGATGTGTTTGCTACACATTCTAGAGCATCTTGGAGCCACAGGTGAGACCTGGGTTGAAATTAGAAGCCTTACCAGTAAGATCAGGGGTGAAACAAGAGTGCCCACTGTCATCAATGGTATTCAAGATTGTATTGGAAATCCCAGCAATAGCAATAAGAGAAGAAAAGGAAATGGAATCAGAATAGGGAATGAGGTAACAAAACTGTCTCTTTTTGTGGATGATATGATGGCATCCTTGGAAATTTCAGAGACTCAGCTAATAAGTTAGCTGAAACAATTAATAATTTTAGCAAAGTAGCAGGATGTAAAGTAAATCCACATAAATAATCAGCATTCCTATATATCACAAACAAAACTGTGAGAAATGGATTTTCGCTCATATTTAATAACTCATGGTTGTATTAGAACTAAGGTTTTTCCTTCTTCTTCTTCCTCACCCAGAAACCACCCAGTGCAGGAAATCTCCCTTAGAGATTTATGCAGGCCAAGATCTAATCAGGCAGTAAAAGAAGTGCTAAGTTTGGCCTAATAGATGGATTCCTTCTCATTGTGTTTGTTCAGACAGTTCAAGGGAAAGGTAGATTCTCCTATTATGAAGACAAGTGATAAGGAAATTGATGTGTCTTTGACCAAGATTTGAGTGACCTAAGTCACCATACTCCAATATAGCCCACCTCCCTTAGAGTTAACCAATGAGTATGAGGCACCCCTTAGGAACACCTACTCTTTGAAGAGCATATAAATGCTGAGCCCCACCCCTAAGAGGGATCTGTGGTCTAAGACAGAGATGGTCAAATAACCATCTTTTTATTAATAACCTGCTGGTCTTAAAATTAATAAAATTATTAACATACCCCAAAACTATGTCTCTTGAACCTTTTTAATTGTCACAGAACCCTACAAGAAGAGATACTAACAGAGATCCCTTTTAAAATAACTCTATGCAATATAAAATAATTGGGAATATACCTGCCAAAACAAACCCAGGAAATATATAAACAAAATTATAAAAAAAATTTAGATAAATATAATTAGGTTTAAATAATTGGAGAAATATTCATCCTTGATGGGTACACAGATCCAATATAATAAAAATAACAATTTTACCTAAGCTACTTTATATATTCAGTGCTATCCCAATTAAATTACCAAAAATTTGTTTTACTGAATTAGAAAAAAAATAACAAAATTCATTTGAAAGAACAAAAAGTCAAGAATATCAAAGGAAATAATGGGGGAAAATGTAAACAAAAGTTTATAAGTACCAGATCTTAAACTATATTATAAGGCAGTAATTATCAAAACTACCTGGTACAGTAATTCCTGATTGCTCTCCAAAATTATTGGTTCACAATTCCATCAACAATGAATTAGTATTTCAATTCTTCTATATCACCTTCAACATTTGTCACTTTCCCATTCAATCATTGTAGCCAATCTGGTAGGTGCAAAAGGATTTCTCAAAGTTGTTTTCGTTATCAGAGAAAACTATCCTGATATATTAAAACCAGAGGGCAAAATAGAAATTGAAAGAATTCACCGATCATCACCTGAAAGAGATCTCAAAATGAAAACTCCCAGGAACATCAGAGCCAAATTCCAGAGCTCACAGATCAAAGAGAAAGTACTGCAAACCACCAAAAAGAAATACAAAATTTGACCTCTAAATACAAGACTCAAGGGAAACATAAAAAGATAAGAAATAAACAAGAAAAAGAAAACATAAGAAATGCAATAAGGTTTAGTTGTTTATGTTTCTATATGGCAAGATAGTGTTTATAACTCTTAAGAACTTTATTACTATAAAAGCAATTCAAAGGAGTATATGTAGACAGAGGATGTAGATATAAGGTGATTTTGATAGGATGATACCCAAAAAGAACAAAATAAAAGGGTGAGAAAGAAACTTGTACTAGAAAAAGAAGGGGAGTGGAGAGTTGAATGGGATAAAATATCCCAGGTAAAAGAAACATCAAAAAGCTATTATAATGGAGAGGAAGATGGGGGGAGGGGAAGCTTAAATTTTACTGTCATCAAAATTGGCTCAAAGAGCGAATAACGTATACATTCAGTTGTATACAGAAATCTATTTTACACTATAAGAAAGTAAAGAGACAGGAATAATAGAAGGGGGAGGGGGCACTGATAAAAAGGAGTGTAGATTGGGTATGGCAGTGATCAGAAATAAACTGCTTGTGAGGAGGGAAGAGGTGGGGGTAAGGAATGGGGGGAATAAACAAGAGAAAAATAGCATGGAAGGAAATATACAACTAGTTATCCTAACTATAATGTAAATTGGATTAATTCACAACAGAAGCAGATAGCAGAATGGATTTAAAAATTTATTAAATTCTACGATATGTTGTTTACAAGAAACATATTTGAAACAGAGAGATACACACTGGGTAAAGTTAAGGGACTGGAGAAGAATCTATTATGATTCAGCTAAAGCAAAGTGTCAATTATGATCTCAGACAAAGCAAAAGCAAAAATAGATCTAATTATAAATAGAGATAGGGAAGGAAACTATATCTTGCTGAAAGGTATCATAGACAATGAAGTCCTATCAATACTAAGATTATATGCACCAAATGTTATAGCATCTAAATTTCTGAAGAAGTTTAAATTAATTATGGGATAAAATATATATTAAAACTATACTACTGGGGGACCTCAACTTTCCCCTCTCAGAACTAGATAAATCTAACCAAAAAGTAAACAAGGAGGTGAATGAAATTCTGGGAAAGTTAGAAATGATATATCTCTGGGAAAAAAAAAAATTGAATAGGAATAGAAAAGGAATATGCTTTTTCTCAGCAGTACATAATACCTACACAAAAACTGGCCATGTTTAGGACATAAAAACTTCACAATCAAATACAGAAAAGCAGAAATAGTAAGTGCATCCTTTTCAGAACATAATTCAATACAAATTGCATCCAATAATGGATAACAGAAAGAGATATTAAAAATTAATCAGAAATTAAATTATCTAATTCATTAAAGAAATTAACAACAATGAAACAATATACCAAAATTTATGGGATGCAGCCAAGGTGGTACTTAGGGAGAATTTTATATCTTTAAAATAAAATAGAGAAAAAGAAGATCAATGAATTGGGTATGCAACTAAAAAAACTAGAAAAAGAACACATTTAAAATCCCCAATTAAACACTAACTTGGAAATTCTGAAAATCAAATGAGAGATTAATAAAATTGAAAGTGAGAAAACCATTGAACTAATAAATAAAGCTAGATGCTAGTTTTGGTGGGGGAGGACCCAATAAGATAGATAAAACATTGGTTAGTTTGATTTTTAAAAAGGAAAGCAGAACATTAAATCACTACCATCAAAAAATGAAAGGTGTGAATTCATCATAAATGAAGAGGAAATTAAGACAATTATTAGGAGCTAATTTGCCCAATTATATGACAATAAATTTGACAGTCTAAATGAAATGGATGACTATCTACAAAAATTACAAAATACCCAGATTAACAGAAGAAGAAATAAAATAAATAATCCAATCTTAGAAAATGAAACTGAACAAGCCATTAATGAACTTGCTAAGAAAAAATCCCCAGGCCCAGATGCATTCACAAGTGAATTCAACCAAACATTTAAAGACAAATTAATCCCAGTACTATATAAACTATTTGAAAAAATAAATAAAGAAGGGATCCTACCAAATTTCTTTTGTAACACAAATATGGTGCTGATACCTAAACCAGGAAGAGCCAAAACAAAGAATGAAAATTATAGACCAATTTCCTTAATGAATATTGATGAAAATTCTTAACTAAAATACTAGCAAAGAGATTACAGCAATATATCACAAGGATCACACACTATGACCAGGTGGGATTTTATACCAGGAATGCAGAAGGGTTTCAATATTAGGGAAACTATCAGCATAATTGATCACATCAATAACAAAACCAACAGAAATCATATGATTCTCTCAAGAGATGTAGAAAAAGCCTTTGGCAAAATATAACACCCATTCCTATTAAAAACACTAGAGAGCACAGGGATAAACGGAGCTTACCTTAAGATGTTAAGTAGTATTTACCTAAAATCATCAGCAAGCTTTATCCATAATGAGGATAAGCTAGAAGCCTTCCCAGTACAATCAGGGGTGAAGCAAAGATGCCCACAATCACCTCTATTATTTAATATTGCAGTAAAAATGTTAGCTTTAACAATAAGAGAAGAAAAAGAAATTAAAAGAATTAGAATAGGCAATGAAAAAACAAAACTATCACTTTTTGCAGATAATATGTTATACTTAGAAAATCCGGGGCAGGTAGGTGGCACACCAAATAAAGCACTGCCTGGAGCCAGGAGGACCTGAGTTCAAAACTGCCCTCAGAAACTTAACACTTACTAGCCATGTGACCTTGGGCAAATCACTTAACCCCAATTGTCCTGCCTTCCCCACTCCTAAAAGAAAAAAAATCTAGAGAATCAACTAAAAAGCTATTTGAAATTATTAACAACTTTAACAAAGTTGCAGGATACAAAATAAACTCACATAAATCACCAGCATGTCTCTGTATTATTAACAAAGTCCAGCAACAAGAGATAGAAAGAGAAATTCCATTTTAAAAAACTAGACAATAGAAAACACTTGGGATTCTACCTACCAAGACAAACCCAGGAATTATATGAACACAACAATAAAATATTTTTCACACAAGTAAAGTCAGATCTAAACTATTGGTAAAATATTAATTACTCATGGGTAGACCAAGTCAATATAATAAAAATGACAATTCAACCTGAATTATTTTATTTATTTGGTGTCATACCAAGCAAACTATCAAAAATTATTTTATAGAACTAGAAAAAATAATTTTAAAAATTCACCTGAAAAAACAAAAACTCGATGATAGCAAGGGAATCAATGGGGGGAAAATGCAAAACAAGGCAGTCTATCCATACCAGATCTCAAACTGTACTGTGAAGTGGTAATTGTCAAAACAGTCTGGTACTGGTTAAGAAATAAAATGGTGGAGCAGTGGAATAGATTGGGTACACATTACATTATAGTAAATGACTACAGTAATCTGGTATATGATAAACCCAAAGATCTGAACTTTGAGAACAAAAACTCAATAATTCACAAACACTGCTTAAAAAAACCTGGAAAACAGTACAGCTGAAACTAGGTATAGACCAACATCTCTTACTGTATACCAAGATTAGGTCAAAATGGGTACTTGATTTACATATAAAGGGTGATACCGTAAGCAAATTAAGAGAGCATGGAATCGTTTTTCTGTCAGATTTGTAGATAAGGGGAAAATTTAGACCCAAAGAAGATAGAGAGCATTACAAATTGTAAAATAGATAATTCTGATTATGTAAATTAAAAAGGGTTTGCACAGATAAAACCAACAAAACTAACATTAGAAGGAAAACAGAAAAAGGATTTTAAAATTTGCAACAAATATCTCTGATAAAGACCTCATTTCTCAAATATATAGAAAACTGAGTTGATTTTTTTAATTAATTAATTAAAATTTACTTTTCAACATTCACTTCAATGAGCTTAAATTTTTCTTCCCCTCCTTCCCTAAGATGGCCTGCAATCTGATATGGCTCTACACATACATACATACATACTTCACATTAGTCATGTTGCATAGAAGAATTATAACGAATGGGAGAAACCATGAGAAAGAAAAAACAGAACAAAAAAAGAAATGGTCTGCTTCACTCTGCATTCCAACTTCATATTTCTTTCTCTGGATATGGATGGCATTTACCACTATGAATCCTTTGGAATTGTTTTAGGTCCTTGCATTGCTGAGAAAGGTAGTCTATAAAAATCAGTCATAGCACACTGTGACTGTTTCTGTGAACAATGTTGTCCTGGTTCTTCTCACTTCTCTCAGTATCAGTTCATATATCATATGGTCTATATGATATAGATAGATAGATATCTATATGATATATATAGATAGATAGATATCTATATATCAGTTTAATATCATATTCATCCATATCAGTTCAGTCCTTCTAGGATTTTTTGAAGTTTGCCCATTCATCATTTCTTATAGCACAATAGTATTCCATTACATTCATATACCACAACCTGTTCATCCATTCCACAATTAATGGGCATACCCTCAATTTCCAGTTCTTGGCCACCACAAAAAAAGCTGCTATATTTTTGTATACTGATCATCATTAAATATCATATTTTGGCCAAAATCTGAATTAATCAAACAGATGGCTTTGCCTCATTTTAAAAAGGGTCCTTTTCTGTCTCAGCCACTCCAGAGACCAGATAAGGCTGGGAGTAGGATTTAAAACAAGCATCCAGAGATCATAGATTCCAAACAGACCCAGCTTTGTCTTGCTCTCAGAGAACGCCTTTCCTTTTTGGCCCTTAAGGATGAGACCCTCAACCCAAGGCATTAATTTGAGTAATGGGACTTTTTCTTATCTTAATATTTTCTGGACATGTACCATGTTATGGAATGTTAATGATAAAGAAAATACAGGTATTCTGGATCATTATTTCAATCGACACTTTGTCATCTCTCTTGTTTTATTGTATTTACCATTTATTCAATTAATAAAATTCCTTTCTCATACAATGATTAAACCATTATGGGGATCATAAATTTGTGTGGCTCAGCTACCCAGAATGGGGATGGTCCTAAAATGTATTTAAGTTTTCTCATCAGTCAGGACTCTAATCCTGCACTCCTTGTACAAGTAATGCTAGCCTTAAGGGAATGATGAATAAATGTTGTGATTTTATATCACTATTTGTCTGTTTCCTTTAACCAAACCTTTTCTAGAGGTCGACAACCCACCTTATGGGTCCTTTTCCCATTTTTATGATCTTTTTGGGATACAGCCCTAGAAGTGGTATTGCTGGGTCAGAGGGCATGTATGTCTTTATAGCTCTTTGGGCATGAACTGAGTTAATTTTATAAAAAATACAACTCATTCCCCAATTGGTAAGTGGTCAAAGGAAATAAACAGGCTGTTTTCAGATGAAGAAACCAAAGCTATATATAATCTTGTGGGAAAAAATGCCCTAAATCACTATGGATTAGAGGAATGCAAACTAAGACAACTTTGAGGCACACACCTATCAGACTGGCTAATATAACAAAAAAGAAAAATGGTGGATTTTAGAGGATATAGGAAAACTGGGACACTAATGCATTCATAGTTGGTGGGGTTGTGAATTGATCCAATTGATCCAATCATTGTGGAGAGCAATTTGGAACTATGTCCAAAGGGCTATAAAACTAGTCATACCTTTTGACCCAGCAATACCTCTGCTAGGTCTATATACCAAAGACATAAAAAAAGGAGGGGAAAACTTATTTGTACAAAATTCATAGCAGCTTTTTTTGTGGTGGCTAATAATTGAAAGTTGAGGGCATGCCCATCGGTTGGGAAATGGCTAAACAAGCTGTGGTAATGATTGTGATGGAATATTATTGTGCTATAAGAAATGACAAGCAGGATGATGTCAGAAAAACCTGGACTTATATGAACTGATACAGTGACGTGGACAGAACCAGGAGAACGTTGTACACATTAACGGCAACACTGTACAACGAAAAATTGTGAAGGACTGAGCTATTCTCAGTGACACAGTGATCCAAGCCAGTCCCAAAGGACTGATGAACGCTGCCCGCCTCCAGAGAAAGAGTTTTGATATTGTTTGAATATAGATGGAAGCAGGTGATTTTTCACTTTCATTCTTTTCCTTTTATTCCAGTTTTTGTGTACAAAATGACTAATATGGAAATGTTTTACATAATTGCTCATGAACAACCTATATCTAATTGCTTACCATCTCAGAGAGGAAGTAGGGGAGGGAGGAAAAGAATTTTGAACTTAAAACTTAAAAAAAGTTTTAAAATGTTTTAACATGTAATGGGGGGGGAATAAAAATATTTTTTAAAAATTTAGAGTCATATTTAGAGTCATGTTTTACAGGTATTGGAGGTGGTTGGAGGGGGAACTCACACAAGTTCCTGCCTCTACTCCTCCATCTTGGCTCCACCCCATTAAAAAATTTAAATAAAGGAAAAAATAAAATATCTCCTTTAACCTCAAAGCAACCCTGAGGTAGTTGCTGTTATATTTTACAGTTGAGAAAATGGAGGCAAACAGGTTAAGTGACTAAGTCCCCCAGCTAGTAAATATATGATGCTGGATTTGAGCTTAGATCTTCCTGACTTCAGGTACAACACTCCATCCACTGGCCCACCTAGCTGCCTCAAAGACAGGCCATTGGTGATTTCTTCTTGTAACTTCCATTTCAAAAAGGGGTAAGGAGAGCCTGGGGGTCAGCAGGGCCCATGAGCTAGCAGCAGGTCATGTAAGGTTAGCTCTTCACTTTGGCTCACCACAGGGTGACTGTGCCTGAGAGTAGTCCTCAAACCCTTGGCCTCTTCCATGTGCTGACAGGAGTGCATGAAGGGGTGGAGTCAAGATGGCCGAGTAGAAATAGGACTTCACAGGGCTCTGCTTCCACCTCCTCCAATTCATGTAAAAGGAGACTCTGAACAAACTTTGGAGCTACAGAACCCACAAAATGACACAAAGAAGCTAACATCCCATAGAGGACAGCCTGGCAGACCAGCAGGAAAATCGGCCGGCGCAGCACTCTGGGAGCTGACCCCAGCCCTGGAGCCAGAGGTTTTAGCCCCAGGGTGGGCCTGACCAGCCACTGGCTGGAGGGATTCCAGATCACCAGCAGCTGTGGCGGTTTCCAGAATTATCAACACATAGATGCTAAAGACAAAGTGAGAGGTCGGTACACTGCGGACTTTGGGATCCAGTAGTTGGGAGTGTGTTGGCTTTTGCCCCCGGGGTGAGAAGCCACTGAGGGCTGAGGTGCAGCCACCGCCACGTGGCAGCTTCAGCTCCTGGCCTGCAGACTGTAGGGGGAACAAGGGACCAGTCTGAGGGGTAATCACTCTTACTTTAACCTACTTGGATCTGGATTGCAGTCTAGGGTGGAGGTCCTGGGGTGTGTGACCAGTTTGTCAGAGCATGTGAAGGCTTCAGAGAGGGCACCCAACTAATAATTTGGCAGCTGAGAAAACCCCAGCGTTTGGAATGGAAAGCTCCCCTGTCTGGTGGCAGAGTCCTACTGTGGCAAAAAGCCCCAAAAGTCAAGTAACTGAGTGCCAACATGACCAGACAAAGGAAGCAAAACAAACAGAAGAATCCAACAGAAGTGAGTGAGAGATGATGCTGTCAGGAGCAAGTCCCTGACACTGAAAGCATGGGAGTACTTGGCTTGCCTAGACATTCTAGGGGACAGGCTTGGAGATTCTGACCTTGTAGATCATGAAACTGAGGTTCCAGTCATTCAGGAGAGGATTAGAATTTCAAATTCTGCTTAGAACAATGAAAGGAACCCAGTGGGGCTGATTCACTCCATGTCCTTCCCTCATGGACATAGCTTAGGCACTTAACTGATGGCATACAGAGGCTCTCTTTCTGAACTAGGACCCACATGTTAGACTCTATATTGAGTCCTGAATGATACACAGCAAGGATGAAGATCGGGGTGACCCACAAGGCTCATTGTCATGGCACCAGCTAACACTGTATGAATGGAACAATGGAAGAAAGGCTAAGGCCTTGGGAGAAGTGCATCTCCTCTGTTTTTGGCCCCCAACCAGATTGTCATGATCATAAAAACTTCCTAATATATCTTCAGGTCTGAATGGAAGCTTTCTCATCTTTCCTTTAAATTATTCTTGCAATATTTTACTTAGATTCATTTCTATGAAAAAAAAAATATTTTTATTATTGTATACGGGAATTTATTTTGGAAGTATGGCCAATTAATCAATCAAAAGGTATTTATCAAGCACCGTCTTAATCCATGGGTTCTCAATCTGCCTGCCTCAGGTCTTGCCCCGCTCTCGCCCGCACATGTGCACACACACACACCTGATTTCCCTGAGAGTCCCCTCTTTTCACTTCTCCCTGAAGTCTCTCCTTTTCTGGTTCTTTGGGAGAGAAGAGTAAGTGGGCTCCTTTTGTCACAACAGCAACCGCAGTATTCTTTTTGTGGTGTCAAAGAACTGGGAATTGAGGGGATGCACATTAAAGAGGGTGTGGCTGAGCAAACTGCGGTATGTAATTAAAATGGAATAGCATTATTCCATATGAAATAATGAGGGGGAATGGTTTCAGAAAAACCTGAAAAATGCATGTGAAGGGATGCAATGACAAGTAAGCAGAATGAAGAGAAGGTAAATAGTAACAGCAACATTGTAACAATGATTAACTGTGAAAGACTCAGCCATTTTGATCCAAGATGATTCCAAAGGACTCATCTCTCAAAGAAACTGAGGCATCTGCATGCAGATTGAAGCATGTATCTTTATGGGTCTTTATCAGAAACTCAGATTAGTCCTAACCTATCATTATTTCTGAATTAAATTGGTATTTTCCATTGGATGGACTTCTAAAATGCTAGGAGAAATAGACAACAAAGTATCACCATCTTTAAAAAGAGAGATGAAAGTATTACATTCTTAACTGTGCATTTTCCTCATTCAAAGAGGAGAAAGTTTTAGTAAAGTATAAAAGTTCAAATGACTCATGAGTTTCATTTGAGATACAACACATAGTCTTTTTTTTTCTTTTTGGAGCAGGGAAGGCAGGGCAATTGGGGTTAAGTGATTTGCCCAAGGTCACATGGCTAATAAGTGTTGTGTCTGAGGTCGAATTTGAACTCAGATCCTCCTGATTCTAGGGTCAGTGCTCTGTTCACTGTGCCACCTAGTTGCCCCTACAACACATAATCTTGTGTCGCACCATGCCATTCCACCCATGGTGTGGCGTGACACTCTGGGCAAGCTGCAAGTTGTATACTATGAGCAGACAAGCTTTTGACTTCTACGTGTTCACCCACAAATGAGCCAATTCAACACATCCAAAAAACCATTGATTTTCACTGTTACATATACTTTATCTCACTCTTCTTATACCTCTACTGCTACTATCTAGAAGACAGTGAGCAAAGGAGGAACATGGAGGAAAAGGAAATGCAATGCTAGATCTTATATGAAATTTCCTATGATAGTGACTTCTATTTATCATTCCAATGATGGAACAGGAAAGAGCTGAAATCGACCTACATGGCTATTCAGTACATGATTTTTTTTTTTTGCTAAGTTCATTTCCAAAGTGTATTCTTCAATGGAGAGTACAACAGGTCCCAAATCTCACTGTGACAAATGTTAGGTTCAGAAATCCCTTATAAGTATAATACAGCACATGAAGAATATGACATTGTGGTGAGAGGATGAGCTAAAAGGCCTTTAGAACAACCTGTGAAAAATTCGTTCCTGCAATTTCCTTTTTCTTCATTCTGGACCTTTTCCAGCAGTTTGATCCAGAGACTCAGCTCTGACACTGACCATTGTTACCACAGCACTGGCAGCCCTTTTAAGGCATCAGCCTACAGAATGTCACAGCAAGGTCTCCTTCCAAAATGAATCATCTATATGAAAGGACCCCGAGTGTGTTTCTACAGGAATTCACAACAGAAGCAGGATTGGAAAAAGCTATAAAAATATAGAATTCCATTTCAAGATCTAGTTTACATGTGGAAAATGAGAAACACAGGTTAAAATCGAATTGTACTATTTTTCTACTGGAATAGTACATATGAAGTGGGAATGAATACTTGAGAGTGCAAAAGAAGTCTGTTTCAGCTTCTGAAATGATGATTTAAAATCGATCAGTTGCAACTAATTTTATGCTAAGAAGATTCTCTGAAAGTTTATAAAAGAATCCAGTTCTTCAAATACACCTACACAGACCCCCAAAAAGGGCGCTGGATCAAATAATAATTCAGAAATTAAAAGAGAAACAACAGGAAGGTCCTTCATTCAGCCCAACCTGAACCCACAGAAAAAAAAACCAAAGACTTTCAGGTGGAAAAACAATGAGCTCAATGTAAACTTAGGTAAATAGGCTGAAAGTTGGGAGCCCTCTAATCAAAGGTGATCTTAGAGTACTTGAGGCCACCAGCACTCACACCACTGATGGCCTAAAGGGACCAGTAGCTTTCTTTAAAAAAAAAAAAAGTTCAGAGAGGTCAAGAAGCCTTTAGTGATCAGATCAGGATATTCCTTGGGAACCTGAAGCCTGCCCATATCTTGAGTCCATATATTCCAGGGGAGATGGAAGCCAGAAGCCAGAGCCGAAGAAACTGGTAATAGCACCAAATACGGTTTGATTTCCACATCTAAGAGAGTGGGGAAGGGGAGGTGTCAGGTGCAGAGGATAGGGATATGAATAAACAAGTAGAAATATGCAGGCACGGGGGGAGAGAGATTAGAAAATACTCAGGATCAAGAGATGCTCAGAAGAAAAGAACCCCATAAGAAAGTATAATCATATCTTTGGGGTAAGGGGGAAGCCATGGGCACAAGGAGTCCAAAAGAGAGGTTTCAACTGCCAAGAAACAAGAGTCGAGTTCACAAAAGACTATGTTGTAACTTCAATAAGAGTTAAAATCTAGGAATAGCATATTCCTGATGACAAAAGTCAAAGGTTTACAACCAAAAATAACTTAGCCTTTCTGAATTGGGTGTAATCCTTCAAAGAAAAGTGGATCTTTAATAGAACAGAGGACATTCAAACATTCCTAAGAAAACAAGCAGGGCTAAGTAGAAAATCTGGAGAAAAGAGAAAGCCAAGTTCTCTGTATTAGATTGGGGGAGGAGAGTAAGAAAGTGAGGAGTCCAGGGTGCCTCCTAGATTGGAAGTCTGAAGGCCTGGGAGGATGGGGGTGTCCTCAACAGTAACAAGGAAGGTACGAGGAAGGGAGAGTGTGTGGGGGGGTGATAATGAGCTCTGTTCTGGACATGGTGAGCTTAAGATGTCTACTGGATGTCTGAAAGGCAGTTGGAGATGCAAGATTGGAGGTCGGGGGAAGTTTGAGGCAGCCTAGAGAGATTTGAGAATCATCAGGATAGTGATGGAAATTAAATCTATGGGCACTGATGAGATCTCCAAGTGAAGGAGGGCAAAAGGAGGGCAGAAGAGGGCCCTGGACGGAACCCTGAGGGACACTTATGGTTAGAGGTAGTTGTCTGGAGAAGGATAGAGCAAAAGAGACAGAGGCATGGTCAAAGAGGGAGGAGGAAAACCAGGAGAGAGAGGCAGTAGTCCCAAAAACTTAAGAGAGAAGAGAGTATCAAGGAGGAGAGTTCAAAAAATAAAAAATGTCAAAGGCTGCAGAGAGATCAAGGAGAACGAGGACTGAGAAAAGACAGTGGGTCGCTCTGGAGAGAGCCATTTTGGTGAAAGGATGCAAACAGAAGCTAGAATATAAGGGGCTGAGAAGAGAGTGAGAGGAGAAGTGAAGATGCCTGATACAGACCGGCTTTTTGAGGAGTTCAGTCACAAACAACAGAAGAAAAAACAAAACAGTGAGCAGAGATGAGGGTTAAAGTCAGGGTTTTTTAGAGTTGGGCAGTAGAGAAGGAGCCCGTAGAGATGGGGAGACTGAAGGCAAGAGTGAGGGGGGGATGGCAGAGGAGGCAGGAAGGAATGGCATCGTCTGCACCCCAAGAGAGGTTGTCCTTGGTCAGGAAGGAGGACATCTCACCATTTGAGATGGGAGTGATGAAGGAGAGGGGGAAGAGGGCACCTGAGGGATGGGATAGAAGAAGTTTACAGCAAATGGCCCCTGTAATGTTTTCTGTGAAATATGAGGCAAGGATATCAGCTGAGATGGTGATGGAATAGAGAGCCATGGGAGGTTTGAGGAAGGATGGGAAGGTTTGGAAGAGCCACTGGGGAGAGTGGGAGAGTGGGCTGATAAGGGAATGTAGTAGGATTGCCTTGCAGCAGTGAGGGCCCAGTTAAGGTCCAACACATCTTGGACAAAAGATAGGTTCTACCCGACACCCAGAGGTCCTGGATCCTCTGTGAGGCAGCTGCTGGTTTTAGTGGTGCCCTCTCCCAGTGGCTACTATCAGATCCAAGGAGAAAATGGCTTCCATCTGCCTGTCTGGAGTTTGACTGGTTGGAACTGTACCAAGGCATCTCAGGGCCAACTGCCCCTTCAACAGAAGGTGAAGGAAGTTTCTGGAGACCATAAACACTGCCTGTGAGAGCCTTGATGACACTATGGCCTTTGGCAGTTCCCTGGAAGAACATGAGAAAGGTCTCTTTGTGGTGTTGGGTTGGCTAGAGGACAGTGACTTAGAACTTTCTATTGACAAGTGGCTATTTTGCAGAGCCCCAGGGACATATGTGGGTCCCATCGTAGATCAACAAGGCATGAGCACTGACTGAGAAGTGTATGGCTTCATTGTCCCAAGCCTGTCTCAATGATGGTGGGCCTGAGGGTTAACATGCCCCCACTTCCCCTTAGAGCTTCTTCATTTCCCACCAACTGCGCCCCTGGTGCACTCCATCCTGAACCCTGCCTCTGACTGGATGACACAGCATTCAGTAGGCACTTAATAAATCTCTGTTGATTGACTAATTGCTAAGAAATCTTGGGGTGTGCAATTTAGCAGATACATAGAAAATGTCTCTGCACATGGAGCCTGGGCAGGCAGCCTGTTTTCATGACATTTAGGGAATATGCTTCAAGGGCAGCCATCATGTGCCAGACCATACTCACCATTCATGAAGAAGGGTGACCCTCTTTAGTTCAACATCCATCCCATCTTCCCCTCCACCAGATCACCCCCTCTGCCATTCCCACCTTATCATTTATTTTTAACCTCTCCCTGTCCACTGCCTACCAACGTGTCTCCCTCATCCTCAAAAATTATTTTTATATTTAGCCCCAACCCCAGAAGGTGCCTCCACTTACCTTCCTCTCACTCTCTGCTTAGCCCCTTCAAAGCCAGCTTCTGACCTCATTTTCCCAACAAAGCTGCTTGCTCTAAAGTGACCAATGGCCTCTTCTCTGTGCTCATCCTTCCTGACTTCTCTGCAGCCTCTGACCTTTGCAATCACCCTCTTCTCCCTAGGTTTTTGGGACCCCCATATCTCTCCTGCTTCTTCTCCGCCCTCTCTGACTGCTCTTCCTGTATCTTGTCTGCTGGACACTCCTCCAGACCATACCCTTTCACTGCAGGTGTCCCTCTGTACTCCCCTATTCCACTTCTCTGGTGATCTCTTCCACTTGATGGATATGGTGACCTTGTCTAGGCTTGATTCTCAGGTTTACATCTCTGGCCCCAAACTCTCTGTTTGGGGCCAGAGATGACCTCCAACCTCACAGAAGTCTCCACCTGGAAGGCCAGGAGGCATCTGGAGCTCACCATGTGAGAAGCAGAATTCATCATCTTTCTTATCATCTCATTATCTCTTCTTGTTCAGTCCTTTCAGTTGTGTCCGACTCTTCATGACCCCATTGGGGGCTTTCTTGGCAAAAATACTGGAGTTGGCCATTTCCTTCTCCAGCTCATTTTACAGATGAGGAAACTGAGGCAAATAAGGTTAAGTGACATGCCCAGGGTCACACAACTAGTAAGTGTCTGGGGCCAGATTTGAACTCATGAAGATGAGTCTTCTTACTTCTGACTCTGGTGCTCTGTGGGCTATGACACCACCTAGATACCCAACTACTCCCCCCAAACTTCCATATGGTAGTTAAGGGCATCCTCCCTTCTCCCAGTCCTCCAGGTTTACAACCCAAGGTCATCCTTGCCACCTTACCATCTTTGATCCAATCAATGGCAATTTTGTCTTTTCACTCTCTCCCTTGTCTCTGACACTGCCACTGTCCTTAGGCAAGCCATTATCGCCTCAAGCTGGACTATTGTTGCAGTTGGCTGGGGGTGGGCCTGCCTCTAGTCTCTCCCTACTTCAATCTGTGGGGTGTACAGTGTATTCAGGGAAGACCAGTGCCTCTGGTGGGAGGGCTGCTGAGCCCTGTTCTGGCTGCTGTCCACCTGATTCACTGGTGGCTCCAAGAAGTGCACATTTGGGGTTAGGGTGAGTGCAGCAGCCACATGCTAGTAAGCCCTTTTGGCAGGTGGGCTAAACCAGGTGAGTTAGCATGGTATCTTCCCCAAGCATATGAAGACTTCGATGGATGGATGGAAACAATTTGTTCCCATAGCCATGGAGGCGGCTAAAGCAGGCACTATGGAGAGCTTAGGACTTGGTTAGATACTGAAGACGCCAAGGTCATCCCCTGCATCCTGGGCCATCACCAGTCATTTTGACTCTGTCCTGCCACTGGATAGTGTGACTCTACCACAGAGAGCACAGCTCTGATGGGCTGGCTTCTCACCAGTGTGTGTACTGATGTCCAGTAAGTCCTGTCTACTGGCAAGATCCTACATTTGTGGCATTCAAATGTCTTCTCCTCATTATTAATTCTATAATGTCAATTAAGGTTGGAAGGAAGGGTGCTTGGAAGCCTTCCCATATTCATTGTGCTGATCAGGTTTTTCTCCAGTAGAAATTCTTTGATAGTGAGTAAACTTTCCAGTCTTTACACACTCCTAAGCAACAAGAAGGATCTTTCCGGGCTTCCTACTTTTATGGGGACTTCTCCCCCCAGACAGTCACTCCTATGTTTCCAGAACTGACCCCAGACTGAAGTTTCAGCTGCTGAGTCTATTGCATTTTCTGACCTCTCACTTGGTTGAGAGTTTTCCTCTAGTTAGTTTTTGTTGCCTGAAAGGTTTCTCCTCATTACTCTGCTGCCTCTGTGACTGGGAATCCCATTCTCAGGCTTCTCTCAAGGATCTGTTCCTTGAGAGTCTCTCCTGGAATGTTTGTTCTATTGAAATGCCCAGCCATGGCCCTGACTTTTGGCTCCAGGTCACAGTGTCCTCCTCCATTGTGGTTTTAGTCCCATATTCTGTCTCTTCCATCAAGAAAAATGTGGTCTTTCAGTTCCCCATGTTGCCTCCCTCTAAGGGAGGTAAGCCCACTCTATCTGGAAACATGGTAGCAGCTGCACCTTTAGGGATGATGGGGAGAGGGCACCAGGGTTGGGTGGAGCTTACCATGGACAGTTCCTCTGTTCCCTTGTAAATCTGAAGTTCTATGCCTCTACATCCTTTTCCTTCATCTTAGACATGCTTCTGAGGGTTGGAATGAGGAAAGGAAGAACCACAAGAAGAGGAGCTACTGTTCCAATGAACCCTTGTGCCCTTTCCAAGCTCCATTGGGCTTCTCTCTGCCCTAGTGCCTCTGAGCTGCCCTCTGCCACCGTCTTCAGGGGATAAGCAGCAGAGAACAAGGAATTATCCAAATGCAAACCATCCAATGGACCCAGGGGAAGTAGGGGGGATTTGTTTCCAAAGATTCTGAGGGAAGATCAATATTGGGGAGGAATAACTCAAAAAGTAGAGAAGCTGCAGCTGTTCCACTGTGAGGCAGTCTCTCTTCTCCATGACAGGGATGGTCTTTGCCTCTGCTTCCAATTCTAATTACCAGCAGAACCTCAAGGTTCTGACCAAAGGGATCCTTGAGTTATTGCTGGCAACCTTGGGAAAAATTATGGAGAAAAAGGAGAGGAACTAAAAGAACAGAGAAGGGTCAATTTGGTCCCGATTTTCCAAAAAGAAAAGAGAATGAAATGTACACAACAGAAGCCAATGGATCTGGACAGATCAATGCCCAGAAACATTCTAGAACTTACATTAAAAGATGATTGCTAATATCCTACCAGTGAAGGCAGGTTCACAAAGGCCCAGTGTGGCTTCATCAAGATCAAGTCATAGGGGGCAGCTAGGTGGCACAGTGAGTAGAGTGTCGGCCCTGGAGTCAGAAGGACCTGAGTTCGGATTCGACCTCAGACACTTAACACACACAAACAAAAACTTAGCCATGTGACCTTGGGCAAGTTACTTAACCCCAATTGCCCACCAAAAGGCAAAAAAAAAAAAAAAAAAAAGGTCAAGTCATGAGGGTCTCATATCCCTTTCTGATGGGGTAAGGAAAATGGTGTAAATGGCCCCCAAATGACAAAGATGGTCAAAGCAACAAGACCAGATTGAGGCATCAATGTTGATGTGTGTGCATACATGCATATATACACATACAAATGTGTCTGTACATGCACACACACAAACATGTGTATGTGTGTGTGTGGTTGGATAGAATGCAAGGACCTTGAGGGAGCAAAGTATTTCTCTTTTGGTTTTGGATCCTTAGTGCCTAGCAGGGCTTGGCTCATAAGAGGTACTTGAATGCTTATTGGTCAGTTGATGGATACATACAGGGGACTCATGCCAGAGGCAACACCGATGTCAGTGCCTTGAAGAAAGGTCCAGAAAAGCATGGAAACAATTGCAGGCCTTCCTTCAGTTGTGGGAAACCATCCATTAGGACTCCTCCTCCACTCCAACCAGTATTAATCAGTTCAATATTTTACATAAATCAGATAGTGATAATTATAGGACAGAAGCTCTTTTGTAGGCCTTTATGATGGACCGCAGACCTTAATGTCATGTTCACTACTTGTTTGCCAGCTGTGGAGCCACTAGAATGTTGACAAAGATGTCTCCATCCTTTATGACTCAAAAAACTCCATGTCCAAACCCAGCATGGTGGAATGCCTTGATGCTTTGGAAAGTCCCCTGATTTATTTCTGGACCACTCTCTTTTGTCTAACATAAGCAGGTGACCATCTTATGACCACTTAGTCAGTGGAGATGCCCCATGCTTCACCCACCCTGTGATCCCTCCCCCAGCTAATAGGTCATTTTTGGCCCTCAAGAGCAGGGTCTATCAACCAGTGAGATTCTTTATTTAAGCATGGCTCTTTGGCACATTTGGGTGTCAAACCCTATAAAAACAAGGTCCTGGTGACCAGGGGCATCTCAGATCAAAAGGAATATCTGAGGTACACTTCATTAGAGAGGGCCATGGACCCTTTAATAAAGTACCATTGACTCAGAGGCTTTTCTTGAAGATTGGGTAGTTATAATCCCCACAGGATGCCTTCAAAACCAATAGAAGCCATTAGCAAGAACCAGCCCAACACCCTACTTTGTCATCCCTGGAAAATGTTCATGAGCTAGTCTCCCAGTGGTTGAGGGTTCCCTGAACAGGTTTTTATAAATTATCTCAATCATCTCCCCTAAAGGGCCTGAAAGAGTCAGCAGAACCAAACTCCCATCAGGCCACTGTTTGTGATGATAAATGAGTATTTTACTCTAGGACAAAACTATACCCTCAGGCTTCTGCCACCAAACAAGCATTTCCCATACACATGAAAAAAATTATTTTAAAAAGTCACAGATAAATGAAAAAAAAATCATAGCAGGGCTAAACTTTGCTACACCCTCTGGTCATTACCACTAAATAATGCAGAAAGCATGGAGACCTCTGTGCCCTCCCCAGAGCTACTTAACAGGGTCCATGCTCAGTTGATCCAAAGGTCAGACATCTTTGTGCTGATGGCTCCAAGACCCATAACATTTTGGAACCTCTTCGGTGAGAGCTGTACCCCCTCCAAAGAATGTGGCTCAACCATCCACACAGGAATAGTTAAGTGGATGAAGAAGGCTAGTCTAAGGGTATAATAGGAATGAAAATTTGAAGATCTTCCCTGTCCCTTAATAGACCTAGGGGAGAGTTTGAAGACCTCCCCTGCTTTGAAAGTAAACTCTGCCTCCTAATAGGCTGAATGTGATCACACAGAGCCTGTGATGGAGGGAATTTGCTAAAGGGTGGAGCAGAGCCCACAGGAAGCTTCCCTGCTGTGAAGATAGACTCTGTCCCCTAATAGATTGAAGGTGGTCACATGGAGCCTGTAGTGGGAGGAGTTTCTTGAAGGGAAGTAGAGCCCACAGGAAGCTGGAAATCAGAGCCAGAGAGACAGTGGAAGGGAGAGGAGGCTGAGGCAAGGAGATAGAGAGGTTTGTGAGTAAATCTTGGTCTTGTATTGGATAAAGGATGCTGTAACTCTCAGTGTTATTATGGCTTCTTAATATCTTTGGTATTATGATGGAATCAGCTTACTGGTTTGGGGATTGGGTTTTCTGCTGTCTAAATAAATATTTCAGTTCTGTCCTCTATCTGGAGAGTGTGGTATATTTTGTGATTGAATGTCATGTGATATTTATAGTCACGGTCTTTATCATAATTGTGGGTACTGTAAATATTGTACTGGTGCTACATTTGGCTACAAGGATGGGATTGTGAAATATCAGACCTCTAGTTGGAGGCAGAAGGGATTTAGAAGAAATGGCTCTCCCAGGATGGGAGGATTTGCCTTATGCCTCCCTAGCAAGGGAGTGGTCTAAAAGTACAGGGCTCTGTGAAAACTGGGAACAGGGGCTACAGCAGGGGGAACCTAGAGATTTAGAAACAAGTTTGCAAAGAATACCAATAAAACCTGGGAGAGAGCTGGAGGCAGCGAGTAGAAGGGGCTGCGTTTTACTAACAGGCTACTGTATTGTGTGTAAAAGCAGAGACAAATTGTTACAAGAGTCGGCTAAGTGCCAACATTTAAGCCCTCCTTTAGAAGAGCAAGCTGAGTCTCAGGTGGAAGCAGAGAGGGCTGTTGTAAATTTGGGTCAGAAAAAGAAGAAAAAGGGGCAGCTAGGTGGTGCAGTGAGTAAGAGCGCCGGCCTCGGAGTTGGGATGACCCGAGATCAGATCCGGCCTCAGAAAATGAGCACCCACGCATAAATAATGACTAGCCGTGTAACCTTGAGCAAGTTACTTAACCCCAATTGCTTGGAAAAAAAAAAAAAGAAGAAGAAGAAGAAGAAGAAGAAAAGTAACAGGAGGAAAGTTCATACAGCTTTGGTACAGTCTGAGCCTAGTTGCTATGACAACTCCCAAGAAAGTTTATGTGTTGTACAGAATGATACAACATTACAGAGTGATACATTGTTTCACAGTGAAACTTTTACAGGGCCAGAAGCTCACACCATACTAAGAAGGCAGGAGAGTCAGGGAGGGCAAGCAGTGTTCAAGGAGATAGTTGAGGATTTCACTCAACAGAAGATTACTGATATTTTGAGCAGATTCACCCAAAGGATGGGAGAATCCAGAGTGTCTTGGATGGTAAGAATCAGTGATGAAGGAGCACTGGGGTCGTGATAGATACAGTGAACTGTTTGAAATTTATAAGTATTTGTCTGAATCCTTTTGTGCTGCAAGCTTTTAGAGACTTTCATTTGGCAATCAGTTAGCTTTAGCTGCTGATGGATGCAATAGAATGCATCCCACTGATTCTGTGTGGCCTCGTGTAGACACAGCCTGGTACTTGCTTAGAGACTGAATGAGAAAGTCTAAAAAAGAAGTAATGAAAACTGCTCATGGTTGGAGATACAGATATGTATCATGAGATCCCCTTAGCAGTTCCTCATAGATATAACTTGGTGAAGACAGCTTCTCCTGCTTCTAAGCACCTACTTCTGACTATTAATTGGTGAAATAGGACACCCTCTGTCAGAGGTGCTGGTTAAGATTTCACAGCTAAGTGACTTAGGAGAATGGGAAAAAGTTAAATTTCCTTGTGAGAGAAAAATAAATGGCCAGAGGATTCAAAATCACAATAGATTGCCAAGAAAAGAATTGTTTACTGCTCTGAGAGCAGAGATTAATTTTAGAAAAATTGATGGTATTCCAACTAATGAACTATACAAAATGTATCAAGAAAATGGGTTTAATGTTAGACGGAAGAGGGAAGTGAGAACTCCCCCTACAGATGCTCCTAAACCATTGTATCCAAGTTTATCAGGGAAACTCAGATTAAAGAAAGTGCTGGGATAAGTGGAAGTGGTTAATGTGCTGAACTTGTGGCAGTGAATCAAGACATTGGAATAGAGCGAGGAGGACACTGCCATATATTTTACTGTGAATGAGGCTATAATAGTAAGTTCATGGACCCCAGAAGCACAGCTATATTTGTTTCTTTTTTTACTTTTTGTCTGTTAAACTTGTTTGTGAGATTTGTTTCCTGCAGGCTTGGTACCCTCCACCTGCAGATGCCTGATCACTTAAACCGGATGTCACCCCCTGTCCATGACTGTAATGTGCCACCCCTTGGACCTGGCATTAACCAAACTCCAGATGACAGCTAAAGAACTGAACTCAAATGGGACATCTTGGGGCAGGGACAGCTATACATCCAAATTCAGCTTGAAGTAGCTTGGGAGAAGAGACCTTCGCCCCTTACCCCAAAATCTTGAGCCCCATTCATTCAAGGGGGGAAGGATGAGATGCTTGTGCCCAAGCCCCCACCCTAAGCTATATGCAAAGTTTTTCTATTCTCCCTGTTATAAGGTTGCAAAGTTCTGTTGACCCCAGTTTTTCCACCAGTTATCCCTAAACTCTTACTTACTGTTACAGTGTTTTTGCTATGTAAGGGACATGAAAGATCTTGGGGTCTTATGTAATGGGAATTTGAAGACCTTCTCTGCTTTGAAAGTAAGCTCTGCCCCCTAATAGGCTGAATGTAATCACATTGAACCTGTGATGGAGGGAATTTGCTAAAGGGTAGAGCAGAGCCCACGGGAAGCTTCCCTGCTTTGAAGATAAATTCTGCCCTCTACAAGGCTGAATTTAGTCACATGGAGCCTGTGGTGGGAGGAGTTTCCTAAAGGGAAGCAGAGCCAACAGGAAGCTGGGAGTCAGAGCCAGAGAGAGGTTGGGAGAGAGAGGAGGCCCAGGCAAGGAGTCAGATAGGTTCATGAGGATATTGATCTAATATTGGTTTGTGGGAAGGCTAAAAGATGCTGTGGCTCTCTGTGTTATTATGGCTTCTTTTTTTTTTAAACAAATGCTTTATTAACTTCTGTTTTACATCATTCATTTCTGCCAGATTTTGAGTTACAATCATTTTACCCCTGTTATTCCCCTACCCAACCTCCCAGAATAGCAGTCCCACAAGATATCGCTTCCTCCAATCTGCTCTCTCCCATACCTTCTCCCATACCCCTTTCGACTTTTCCATTAGAGGAAGGTGAATCTTTGTGTCCCAATGCCTGCACATTTTATCTCCCAATTATAAGCAAAGGAGTATTAATAATAGTATTTATATATATTTGAAACATTTAATGTTAAGACCTCGAATTTCAGATCCATTTCCTTCCTCCCTTGTCACCCATTCCCTCTTGGGAGATAAGTAATTCAGTATATGTTGTACATGTCTAGCTATACAAAACATTATCATAGTAGATATATTGTACAAGGCTGCTTATAATTCCCTCCCACTCATCCCACCCCCCACCTGGTCCATTCCCTACATGATCCTGTCCCTCTTCTATAGTGGGTACTTCCAACCTCCCCTCCCCCCAAGGATGCCCTCCCATCCATCATCCCATCTCTCATCCCCCTTCCCCCTACTCTCCAGAAGGGTGAGATACCCCATTTAGTATGTATGTCATTCTCTCCCTGAACCAAATTCAATGAGAATGTGGTTTTGCCTTTTTTGCCTTCCTATTCTCCCCCTCCCTTGCAACCACTTCCCCTTGCTTCTTCTATATGAGATAGTTTACCCTACCCTGTCTCTCCCCGTCTCCTCTTGCCACTTTCCTCTCTCACCTCATAATTTCATCCCTTGAGTATTCTCCCTTCCCAACAAATTCAACCTATGCCCTCTATACATATATAACTGTAACCATATACACACACATTCACATATGTATTCATATGACCATACACCCTTCTTCCATTATTTTCATAGTGACAAAGATATCATCAGTCACAGTTATTGCTTTTTCATATAGGAATGTAAATAGTTCAACTTTGATAAGTTCCTTTTGATTTCTTTTCCCTGATTACCTTCTCAGGCATCTCTTCCTTCTTGTGTCTGGGTGTCAAATTTTCTATTCAATTCTGGTTTTTCCTCAAGAATGCTTGAAAGTCCTCTATTCCACTGAATGACCATATTTTCCCCTGAAACAAAATACTCAGTTTTGCTGGGTAGGTGACCCTTGGGTTCATTTCCAGCTCTTTTGCCCTCTGGAATATCATATTCCATGCCCTTCAGTCCCTCAGTGTAGAAGCTGCCAGGTCCTAGGCTATTCTGATTGTGTTTCCACAATATTGAAATTGTTTCTTCCTGGCTGCTTGTAGTATTTTCTCCTTGATCTGGGGATTCTGGAACCTGGCTATAATATTTCTGGGAGTTTTCTTTTTGGGATCTTTTTCAGGAGGTGAACTGTGGATTCTTTCAACCTCTATTTTGCCCTCTGGATCTAAAACATCAGGGCAGTTTTCCTTGAGAATTTCTTGAAGGGTGATTTCTAGGTTCTTTCTTTGATCATGGCTTTCAGGTAGTCCAATAATTTTTAAATTGTCTCTCCTGGATCTATTTTCAGGTCAGTGGTTTTTCCCATGAGATATTTCACATTGCCTTCTAATCTTTAATTTGTTTGGATCTGCTTAATAGCATCTTGATTTCTCATAAAGTCATTAGCTTCCATTTGCTCCAGTCTAACTCTGAAGGAATGAATCTCCTCAGTGAACTTTTGAGATTCTTTTTCCATCTGGCAAATTCGACTTCTTAAGGCATTCTTCTCCTCATTGCCCTTTTGGGCCTCCTTTGCCATTTGAGTTAGTCTATTTTTTAAGGTGTTGTTTTCCTCAGTCAGGCTGTTGACCCTCATTTCATACTTTTCCTGCATCCTTCTCATTCTCTTTCCAATTTTTCCTCCACTTCTCTTATTTGATTTTTAAAGTCCTTCTTAAGGTCCTCTATGGCCTGCAACCCGCTCATGTTTTCCTCTGGGGCTTTTGGAGCAGGACTTCTGACCTCACAGTCCTTTTCCCGCTCTATGCCCCCAAAATAGGAGTCTAGGGTTGCATTTTTCTGTTTCCTTTGCCTTGGCATGTTGCCACTTAATTGCTTGACTTTTGGGCTTGTTGCCACACTATGGCTTTAAGGCCAGATAGAGGAATTTTCGTCCCGAACGTGTGGGGGGCAACTTCCGTTTCTGGCAAGCTGTAAACCCACCCACGACTTCCACCCTAGATCACAATCCAGATCCAGGGAGGTTAAAGCAAGAGCGATTACCCCCCAAGAGTGATCACTGGATCTCCCTATAGTTCGCAGGCTGGGAGCTGGAGCTGCCTCTGAAAACTGCAAAATGGTCTGTCTCCTCAGTGGCTTCTAGCCCCCAGGGGAGGGAGCCAACGCATTCCCCAAATACTGGTCCCAAAGTCCATAGGACACTAACTTCTTACTTTGTCCTAGGCATGTCTATGTTGGTAATTCTGGAGTCGCCACATCTGCTGGTGTTCTGGGGTCTCTCCAGCCGGCTGCTGGCCCTGCTGCCCTGGGGCTAAAACCTCGGCTCACGCAGACCTGGGCTCTGCTCGGCTTGGCTCCCCACTGTGTGCTGCCGGCTCCCAGAGTGCTGTGCTGGTCCTTCCTGCAGGGCTGCTGGGCTGTCCTCAGCGGGAGGTTAGCTTCTCTGTGTCGTTCTGTGGGTGCTGGGGCTCCAGAAGTTGTTCAGAGTCCCCTTTTACATAGTTTGGGGGGAATCTGGGGGCAGAGTGGCTTGGATGAGCTGTTTCTACTCCGCCATCTTGGCTCCGCCCCTCATTCCTATTATGGCTTCTTAATATCTTTGGTACTATGATAGATTTGGCTTACTGGTTTTGAGATTGGGTTTTCTGGTGTCTAAATAAATGTTTCTCTTCTGTCCTCTTCTATGGAGAGTTTGGTATATTTTTCAATCAAACATAATGTGATATTTATAGTCATGGTCTATATTGTGATCGTGAACACTGTAAATATTTCATTGGCACTACAAGGGGTTAGAAGCCCATCCACAGAGCCCTTTCATCAGGATCTATAGACTATCTTGGACAGACTTTATGTGTCAGGCACTGCTAAGTACTTTACAAATATCAATTAATAAATATTTATTAAGGGCCTATCATGTGCCAGGCACTGAACTAAGTACTGGGGTCACAAAACAAGGCAAAAGAAAGTCCCTGCCCTCAAGAAACTTACAACCTATTGGAGGAGACAATATACAAACAAGTAGATACATACAAGCTATGTACAAGATGAATAGAAAATCATTAGTAGAGGAAAGGAATTAAGAGGGCTTGGGGAAGGTTTCCAATAAAACATGGGGCTCTTGTTGAGACATCAGGACTTAAAGCAAGCCAGGGAGGTGTAGTGCCAATGCCATATTTACAGCCCCCACAATACAGACCGTGACTGTAAGTATTACATGTCATTGGATCTCAAAAGATACCAAACTCTCCAGAGAGATGATGGGAAGTATTTATTTACACACCAGAAAACCCAATCCCCAAACAAGGAAGCCGATTCCATCACAGCACCAAAGAGATTCAGAAGCCATAATAACGCTGAGAGCCCCAGCCCTTCAGCCTGCCCACAAACCAATACAAGATCAAGATCTATTCATAAAACTCTATCTCCTTGCCTGAGTGCTCTCTCTCTCCCCCACCTTCTTGCTAGCTCTGATTAGCTCTCTGTGGCCTCTGTTTCCCTTCAGCAAACTCCTCCCACTACATGCTCCATGTAACCACATTTAGCCTGTTAGGTGGCAGAGTTTATCTTCACGGCAGGGAAGCTTCCTGTAGGCTCTGCTACCCCTTCAATATATTCCCTCCATCACAGGCTCCATGTGATTACATTCAGCCTATCAGGGGGCAGAGTTTACTTTCACAGCAGGGAAGATCTTCAAATTCCCATTACAGGAGGTCAGTAGGCAGAACATACAACAGCCGTGGAAGGCAGGTGCTGTCACCATCTCCATTTTCAGATGAGGAAACTGAGGCACACGCAGGTAAAGCAGCTCACCCAGAGACATAACTGGTGTCTGAGGTCAGGTTCAAACCTCCAGACCCACCATTCTATACACTGGGGCTGAGCCTCTGTGGAAAGTGGGAGAGGGAGTTGGTGAGGGAGGGAGGGCAGGCAGAGCCCTGGTAGCAGGGAGGGCTCACTGAGGTTGGACCTGACCAGAAAGGCTTCATTCAGCAGTCTGTGAGTAGGCATGAAAGCAGAAAGCAGATAGTGGAAGGGACCCAAGGCTGAAAGTTGGCAGCAAGAGTCAGAGGGCAAAGAGGTGGCAAGAAAGGGATAGGGGTGAGCTGGACTGGTTTGTCAAGGGATTGAGAGGGGAAGGGGTAGCGACCAAGTACCAAGGGTAGTGGCCTGAAAGGGAACTGTGAGTAAAACTAGGGGACGAAGAACCAAAGTGAAATGACAGCAAATCATGATCAGATATGAGGATTTCTGAGTTCACATACATGGAGGTGGTGGTGATGTTGAGGTCAAGGTAGGACCATCTCTGGGTGTGGCTCAAGATGGAAGTGTTCATGGGAGGTGAGCAGGTTGAGGACAGTTAGTATGTCTGAAGGAGAGTCAATATATAAGTTGAAGTCTCTTAGTATGAGAGCAGGAGGCAGGGAGGGGAGACAGACCACAAGCCTGGCATTGAATTCATTGAGGAAAGGAGAGCCTTTGTTGACTTTCTTCCAATGACATAATGAGGACCCTTTGGGCCAGTCCTTGAGGAATCTGTTCCCTCTCCATCTCTCTCCAGAGGATAACAGGCTTCCCCCAAACTGGATCATGGCTAGCAAGGTACATGAATGAAGACAGATCCCAGTCTGGGGCCACCAAGCCAGGTGATAGGGTGGGTGTGACCAAGCAATAAGCTCTGCTCCCTCACAGAGACTGATTTAATCCCTAGAGGCAAAACTGTCCAGTTCCTGGACCCTTTTCAGGCAATGGATGCAGCATAGCACCTGTAGTCAGGAAGACCTGTGTTCAAATCCTGTGAAACCCAAGGAAAGTTGCCTCATTACTCCATGCCTTTGTCTCCTCATTTGTAAAAACGAATTAGCACTGACCTCCCCAGGCTGTTGTGACAGCTGAACGAGATGACATCAAAAAAGCAATTTACTATAGGTACAATAGTAAATTACTTAGTGATTGCTATTACTCAGGAGCATTATTAACTGTTGTGTCTGGCCAGGTGCTGCCAATCTCATGGTCACCATGATCATTGGGTGTTTCATCCAACACCAGGGGGGAGATCGGGGAGAACACCGAGTGAAGAAGCATGGCACCATGGAAAGCCTGGGTTTGAATCCTGCCTCACATACTTGACAGATGACCCTGGGCAGGTCATTGCCTCTCCTGACCTCATCTGTAAAAGGAGGGTTGAGATGCGATGGTCAGTCAGCAAATATCTCTGAAAGCTATACAATGGGGTGGGTGCTCTGCTCTGCTCTGCTCCAGGAACATGAAGAAAGCTAAAATATGGTCTCTGCCCTCAAGAAACTTCCATTGTCCCAACTTCTGTAGCACAGCCAGCTGGGAGTAGGGACATGATGGAGATGCCCACTCTTCTCACATCTTCCCAGAGTCTTTATTCTGCAGCCTCCCGGGGGGTGGCGCCTTCCATCTTCTCTCTTGAAGCTGGAAGCCATTGAAGAGTCCCAAAGTAGGGGGGAGGGACTGTCCTAGATCTAATTGTCCTTATGTAGGGAAGGGTGTTCATCTCCACCACTGAAGACAGTGTCCCAAACCAAGTGAACAGAGGTTACACATGCATACATACATACAGGTGTACCATGTATGTACACAGAGAGAGACGCAGTGTAGATGGGGGGTAACTTGGGAAGGGAATGCATCAGCAGTCAGGCTTGGGGTAGGGGATTAAAGGATTGCAAAAGAAGTTGGGATTTGAACTGTCGTTAAGAAAGCCTGGGAAGGCAGGAGGGAACGATGAGGAGGGAGAGCTTCCCAGGACTGGAGCACAGACAATCTCCGGTCTGAGGGACACCAAGAAGCTGTTGCTGCTGGATAATATAGTAGATGAGACAGGTAGGTATAAGGAGGTATGGCAAGGTGGAGAGGGCCCGACAGAGTCTTCTGTTTGATGCTGGGCAACAGGGAACCTCGGGAGGTTATCGAGTGGGGTAGCAATGTCAGACCTGCAATTTAGGGACATTACCTTGATAGTTAGGTGGAGTACAGACTGGAGTGCGACCAACCAAAAGGCTATTTGCAAAGCCCAGGTGTGAGGCGATGAAGGCCCAGGATCAGAGGAGAGAAAGGGGGCATGGAGACAAGTGAGTAAGTGTTTATTAAGCAGGCACCTTACTAAGCACTAGAGACACAAAGAAAGGTAAGAAACAGTTCCTGCTCTCCAGGAGCTCAGTCTAAGGCAGAATTGACAGGACCTAACACCAGGATGTGAGTGTGAGAGAAGGGCTGAGGATGACTCTACACTGTGAGTCTGGCTGACTGGAAGGAGAGTAACAGGGAAGCTGGGGAAACAAAGTGAAGTCATCTAGAGCAATGTTAAGGTGAACAAAAGAGGTCATTCCAAGGGAGAAGAGGGCCTGCGTGCCCCAACGTTAGTGGGGATGACCTGGATAAAGTACCAGGAAAGAAGAGTTTGAAGGAACAGTTAGGCAGGTAGAAGGAAAACCTGGAGAGGAAAGAGGATCCAGGAGAAGATGGTGACAGGCTCCCTCTCAATCTGTAATTCCTGGTGGTGTCTCCATGGTCTCTCCATGATTCTCTGAGGATATACAAGCACTGTTGTTCATGTCTGTGGACATACATACAGTCAGTATGAATTTAGCCTAGAACCTTGGCCCAAAGCCCTGCCCATGAGGAAAACCACCCTTTCCTTGGTCAGATTTATTCAATAAACCTCATGCACAAGAATATTTCATAATGGAGTGAACCACACAAACTTGCTTAGCTGTATGTAGTTTTTACTCATAACCAAAGGAGTAAAAAATATATATAATCAAACTATACTACTACAAATCTTATGTGGGCTACATGGCTCACATCTGTCCTAGAATGTCAGCCAAGTAGAAACCAAACCAATACGTTTCTGGAGATTTCTTACAGACTTGCTCTCCCCATTAGTGCTTGGCAGACAGTACATGAGGAGGCTTTTCATTCATTTGTTCCAAAGCTGCTCCACTCCTTAGTGTGTAAGTTGAGGGATCCCCTGCTTCCAGGTGAGTTGGCTGGTCTGTGGTTCCTCCTATGGGCAGCCATCAGCAGTCTGAGTTCAGACACTAAATCTCTGTTCTTTCATCTCTCTTTGATGCGGCCTACTCTGCTCTAGCCGCACATCAAAGCCTCTCTAACCTCAGTGGGGTCACACTTTGGAGTCAGGAAGAGCAATTAACCTGAGCACACAGTGTAGCTATCTGTTCTACAGAGCCTAGAAGGAAGAAGGGAGCAGATAATGAGAATTGTGTTAAAGCGGACTTGAGGAAGCAAGGTTCTGTCCCATCAACACAACCTTCAAAGCAAATTAGCCTAAATGTGCGGGTTGTTGGAGGAAGGTGATTGGGGGATTTAATGTAAGTAAAAGGTTTAGAAAACCTAGCCGAGGAAAGTCAACCACCATTAGATTCAATGAATTCCCCAATTTTCCCTGAAGTACATGACGTGACCAAAATTGTTATATCCATTTCACTCACAAGGATTTAAATCAATAGCATTTCCCTTTAACATGAATAGTCTGATGTTGACTAAGCTGTTTGTTCAGGTAGAAGGCTTTCCCACATTCATGACATTTATAAGGTTTCCCTCTGATATGAACTCTCTCGTGTTGAATAAGTCCTACCTTCTGGTGGAAGGCCTGTTCATGCAAATATGAGGTTTCTCCCCAGTGTGAATCATTTGATGTCGAGTAAGGGTTGTGCTTTGGTTGAAGGCCTTTCCACATTCATTGCATTCAAAAGGCTTCTCCCCAGTATGAATTATCTAATGTCGAGAAAGGGTGGTGCTGCAGTTGAAGCCCTTCCCACACTCATTACATTTATAAGGTTTCTCACCAGTGTGCATTCTCTGATGTTGAGTAAGCTTTTGCCTCTCAGAGAAGGCCTTCCCACATTCATTACATTCAAAAGGTTTCTCTCCAGTGTGAATTGTCTGATGTCGAGTCAGAGCTGAGCTACAGTTGAAAGTCTTTCCACACTTATTACATTCATACTGATTTTCTCCAGTATGATTTCTGATTTAGAATAAGCTGTTTGCTCAGGTAGAAGGCCTTCCCACAGTCCTTACATTCATAGGGTTTCTCTCCAGTGTGAATTCTCTGGTGCTGGGTAAGTCCTGCTCTCTGTCAGAAGGCCTTCCCACATTCACTGCATTCATGAGGTTTCTCTCCCATGTGGATCGCCTGGTGGTGGATAAGCAATGTGCTCAGGCAGAAGGCCTTCCCACACTGATTACATTCATAAACCTTTTCCCTACTATGAGTTCTCTGGCGATAAAATAGGCATGTTTTCCAACTGACCTTCCCACCTGCATCGAGTTTTTCTGAAAAACTAAGCCTCCTAATGTGTTTCTTACTTTTTTGCAAACACCTTTCCACAGATATTCCCTCTTTGGGAAACAGGATCTGCCATTGACTGGAGTTTCCATCATACATAGTAGATTCCTGGCCTCTCACTTTAGGAGTTCTCCTTTGGGAAATTTTCACTTCCCCATAATGTTCCTCCTCATTCTTTTTTTTTTTTTTAATTAAACAAATGCTTTATTAACTTCTGGTTTACATCATTCATTTCCTCCAGATTATGAGTTACATTTTTCCCCCATTTTTTCCCTACCCACCATCCCAGAATAGCAGTCCCACTAGATATCCCCTCATCCAATCTGCTCTCTCCCATATCTTCTCCCATACCCCCTTCGACTTTGCCATTAGGGCAAGGTGAATCTCTGAGCCCCACTGCCTGGACATCTTATGAAACATTTAATTTTAAAACTTCGATTTTCAGATCCATTCCCTTTCTCCCTTGTCACCCACTCCCTCTGAGAAGATAAGCAATTCAGTATGTGTTGTACATGTATATCTATGCAAAACATTACCATAGTAGATATATTGTAAAAGACTGCTTATATTTCCCTCCCACCTGTCTCACCTCCCACCTGGTCCATTCCCTACTTTGATTCTGTCCCTCTTTGATAGTGGGTACTTCTAATCTCCCCTCTCCCCAGAATGCCCTCCCCTCCATCATCCCCCCTCTCATCCCCCTTTCCCCTACTCAGGAGAGTGAGTGAGGGTAAGATATTCCATTTAGTATGTATGTGATTCTCTCCTTGAGCCAACTTCAATGAGAATATGCTTTTGCCTTTTTGCCTTCCTGTTCTTCCCCTCCCCTGCAACTACTTCCCCTTGCCTCTTCTACATGAGATAGTTTGCCCTACCCTGTCTCTCTCCATCTCCTCTTGCCACTTTCCTCTCTCACCTCTTGACTTCACCCCTTAAGAATCATCCCTTCCTTGGGGCGGCTAGGTGGCGCAGCGAGCAGAGAGCCAGCCCCGGAGCCAGAAGGACCCAAGCTCGGATCTGGCCCCAGACACCCAACACACAAGCAAAAACCCAGCCACGTGAACCTGGGCAAGTCACTCAATCCCAACTGCCCTCCAAAAAATAATAATAATCATCCCTTCCCATCAAATTCAACCTGTGCCCTCTATCCATGTATACCTGTGAACATATGCCATGTACCCATATTCAATTATTTTCATAATGAGAAAGGTTTCATCAAACACAGTTATTGTTTTTCCATGTAGGACTGTAAATAGTCCAACTTTGATAAGTTCCTTTTGATTTCTTTTCCTTGATTGCCTTCTCAAGCATCTCTTGCTTCTTGTGTCTGAATGTCAAATTTTCTATTCAACTCTGGTTTTTTCATCAAGAATGCTTGAAAGTCCTCTATTCCACTGAATGACCATATTTTCCCCTGAAACAAAATACTCAGTTTTGCTGGGTAGGTGACCCTTGGGTTCATTCCCAGCTCTTTTGCCCTCTGGAATATCATATTCCATGCCCTTCGATCCCTCAGTGTAGAAGCTGCCAGGTCCTGGGCTATTCTGATTGTGTTTCCACAATATTGAAATTGTTCTTCCTGGCTGCTTGTAGTATTTTCTCCTTGATCTGGGGATTCTGGAACCTGGCTATAATATTCCTGGGAGTTTTCTTTTGGGGATCTTTTTCAGGAGGTGATCGGTGGATTCTTTCAACCTCTATTTTGCCCTCTGGATCTAAAACATCAGGGCAGTTTTCCTTGAGAATTTCTTGAAGGGTGATTTCTAGGTTCTTTCTTTGATCATGGCTTTCAGGTAGTCCAATAATTTTTAAATTATCTCTCCTGGATCTATTTTCCAGGTCAGTGGTTTTTCCCATGAGATATTTCACATTGCCTTTTATTCTTTCATTTGTTTGGATCTGCTTAACAGCATCTTGATTTCTCATAAAGTCATTAGCTTCCATTTGCTCCAGTCTAACTCTGAAGGAATGAATCTCCTCAGTGAACTTTTGAGATTCTTTTTCCATCTGGCAAATTCGACTTTTTAAGGCATTCTTCTCCTCATTGCCCTTTTGGGCCTCCTTTGCCATTTGAGTTAGTCTATTTTTTAAGGTGTTATTTTCCTCAGTCAGGCTGTTGACTATCATTTCATACTTTTCTTGCATCTTTTTCATTTCTCTTCCCAAATTTTCCCCCACTTCTCTTATCTGCTTCTTAAGGTCCTCTATGGCCTGTAGCCAGCTTGTATTTTCATTTGGGGCTTTTGGTGCAGGAGTTCTGATCTCACAGTCCTCCTCCATGCTTTGAGCCTCTTTGCCCCTAAAATAGGAGTCCAATGTTGAACTTTTCTGTTTATTTTGTTTCATTTGCCTAGGCATATTGCCACTTAATTACTTGATTTTTGGGCTTGTTGCCACAGTAGGACTCTGCCACCAGACAGGGGAGCTTCTGCCCAAACGTGGGGTCTTCACAACTTCTGCCAGTTGGGTGGCCTCTGTAAAGCCTCCACCCACTCTGGCAAGTTGGATACCCACCCCAAACTTCCCCCCCAGACCACAATCTAGATCCAGGCATTTTAAAGCAAAAGCGATTAACCCCCAGACTGATTGCTGGATCTTCCTACAGTTCGCAGACCAGGAGCTAGAGCCACTGCTGACACTGCAAAATGGCTTCTGTGCAGCTGTTTCTTCAGCAGCTTTTTGCCCCCAGGGGAGGAAGCCACGTGTTCCCCAAATACTGGTCCCAAAGTCCATAGGGCACTAACCTCTCACTTTGTCCCAGGCATATCTGTGCTGATAATTCTGGAATCGCCACAATTGCTGGTGTTCTGGGGTTCCACCAGCTGGCTGAAGGCCTCGCCGCCCTGGGGCTAAAACCGCGGACCTGGGCTCTGCTCTGCGGGCTGCGCTGTCGGTTCCCAGCGCGCTGTGCTGCCTGCTCTCAGAGCGCTGCATTGGCCGCTCCCTGCAGGGCTGCTGGGCTGTCCTCAGCAGGAGGTTAGCTTCTCTGTGCCATTCTGTGGGTGCTGTGGCTCCAGAAGTTGTTCGGAGCTCCCTTTCATATTGTTTGAAATTTGTGTGGGGCAGAGCACATTGGAAATGCTGTTTCTACTCCGCCATCTTGGCTCCGCCCCCTGTTCCTCCTCATTCTTTTGCTGACTCTCTAAGCCAAGCTCCCAGGACTTTCTCAGGATGGAGGCACAAGAACTGTCCTTTGCCCCTCTCTCCTGGGATATTTGTTGCACTGAAAGGTTAAGTTTTAGGGCTGACTCCTTGGTTTGGGGATTGGCTGCCCGATCTGAAAGAAAGAGAAAGTGTCACTCTACCTTGTAGCCTCTGCTGTCCTCTCATATCCACTCTGCATCTTCAACAGAGAATCTACCACCCAACTTAAAAGGCCACCTTGTTTATAATCATCTGCCATTTATAAAAAGTTTTTACTTTAATCTCACAACAGCCTTGCAGGGTAGGGAGGTCAGATATTGCCCTTCCCAGAAAAGGAAAGTGAAGCTGAGAATGACTAAACAACCAGCCAAAGGTCGTATAATTTATAAGTAGCAGAGGAAGGATTTGAACCATGATTTCCTAATTTCCATCTGAATTTTGTTCTCCTGACTTATCACTATCCCTACCATTTTAAAATTATGTCTGATACTGGCAAAAGAAGGGGGTCTCTGGGGTGGCTAGCTGGTATAGTGACTAGAACACTGGCCCTGGAGTCAGGAGGACCTGAGTTCAAATCTGGCCTCAGACACTTAACACTTACTAGCCTATAACCTTGGGCAAGTTACTTAACCCCAACTGCCCTGCCTCCCCCCCCAAAAAAGCAGAGAGAGAGAGAGAGAGAGAGAGAGAGAGAGAGAGAGAGAGAGAGAAAAGGCGGACTCCTTGCCTTTGCCTTGTTTGTGCAGAGAAAGCTTCTAGTGTTTCCCCATTGCAAATCATGCTGATTCTTAGTCTTGGCAACAGACTTGATTCTAAGAGAAGGGCCTGTCCTCGGCTAGGTTTTTTAGATTGTTCAGTACAAAGGAGGGATGTATTTTGTGTCCAGGTCAATTTGTCCTGTGGTTGCTGCTGTGTACAGGACCCAGTACTGAGAAGCAGTGTGGCAGGTTGTGCTTGGGGTCCCAGCCAAGGCAGAAACACCGAGGCTCTTACCTGGGCTGAGTCACTTAAAGTCTCAGGGTCTCAGGCAATTCTCTACTCCATTGATCAATAAGGACTTAGTAAGAATGGCCCAGACACTGTGTTAGATAAGGGAGACCAAGCCAAAAGGCAGGATTGGTGAGACCTGGGAAATGATAGGACAGGAGAGGGAGAAGGGGCGGGAAGCCAGACATTGGCAGAGGGAGTTTCCTTGTAAGGAACCAAGTCCTCCCCTGATACCAGCTAAGTCACAAGACAAATCAATGTCCCAGGTCCTAGACCCAGGCCTGGATAGCTCATCTATGGAAGGGTGGAGTGGGTTTGGACGTGTCCAAGCATATGACTGCTGGGGTATTTTCTTTTTAATCAGCATGTAGGTCCAGTCTGGACCAGACAATCCTGGGCCTCCTATTCTCCTTCAAGGGCTGGTTTGACTAGTATCTACACAAAAGCCTCCCAAACTGACACCTGTAACAGGATATCTCCAGGAAAGTGACTGGAAAACAGTTCACTACTTCTAGCCATCAGAAAGATGGAAAGGGGGCATCTAGGGGAGTGCAGTGAGTAAGAGCGCCAGCCCCAGAGTCGGGAGGACACGGGATTGGTTCTGGCCTCAGAAAACGAGCACCCACACATCAATAATGACTGGCCATGTAATCTTGAGCAAATTACTTAACTCCAATTGCTTTAAAAAAAAAAAAAAGCTGGAAAAGAAAGCCAACATGACATGCACCATTCCCTATTAAATTGTCGACAGCTAAAAATCACACAACAAAATGTTGCCTGAGTTGTAGGAGAATGAGACAGTGACCCACTGATAGGGGAAGTGGAGAGCTGACCAGCACTTAAGCAGACTTTCACCCAAAGCGCAGCAGGAATAAGACCAACCTAAATGCCTGCAGCGGGGCCTATCCAGAGGACAACATGGGGAAATCCAGCCAATGGGAGTAGCCCAGATGTCCAGTGACCTGGCTCTGAGAACCACATCTAGTAAGACATCCCTGAAAGAAAACAAGGCCTTGACCAGGAATGGGAGAAGCCTGGGAAGAGGCCGAATCTGACAGCCGGACAAAGGCATCAGGCCAATCAGCAGGGCCAGAAGAAAGGCTGTGTGGACCATGCTGCCCCCACCAGAACCTTGGCCCTGCCCAGCTCCTATAGTCCATGGGGCCTGCCACTGGCCTTTTGAACTGACCTAGCCCCTCCCCAACTAGGAAGGGAGCTCCTAGAGAGGTAACTGTCTAAGCTTCTGTTCTGTGTCCCCAGCACTTGGCACAAGGCTAGGCACATTGTTGTTGTTGTTCAAGTTTTTCAGTCATGTCTGACGCTTCATGACCCCATCTGGAATTTTCTTGGCAGGGACACCAGAGGGCTTTGCCATTTCCTTCTCCAGCTCGTTTGACAGAAGAGGAACTGAGGCAAACAAGGCGAAGTGACTTGGCCAGGGTCACATAGCTAGGAAGTATCTGAGGACAGATTTGAACTCAGGTCCTCCTGACTGCAGACCCAACATCACTTGGGTAATGTCTTCTATGAGCACAGCCCCTCCATGGAAGTGCACTCACCCCCAACATGTCCGGGGATGGGCCTGGAAGAAGCCTCAGTCGTTCCCCACAAGCTTGGCACCTTAGAGAGCTCCCAGGCCCCCCTTATCTCTCTGGCTCTCAGGCACTCACCTGCACTGCTGCTTCTGGAGACACATGCCGCCAGCTTCCAAGGCTCCTGCCCTTGCTCTAGCTGCTCAATCACCTCTGGTTTGCATGATGCAAATCCTGCTCAGGGGACACAAGACCTTGCTAGGGCCAGGGAGCCCACTCAGAATCCAGTCCAAGCCCCCCTCTCTCTCTTTGGGAAAGGGGAACCCCACCCTAGTGGCACCAAGGGCTGCCCTGGGCACTGTTCCTAGCAGCCAGGAGAATGACCCCTCACAGAGGGCATCTGTACTCAGACCCTTCCTCTGACCCCTGTCCTGCTAAGCAGACAGAAATCTCTGCTCTGAGGGCCTGGCCCAGGACTGTAGGGAGCAGAAAAGGAGAGATCAGGCTACCAATGTCCAGCTTCACAAAGGTCTCTCCCCGGGGATTGGGCAGCACTAGTAGACACAAATGGACCAGGAATCTCCACAAGCCAAATGATAATTGCTCAACACTCACAGAGGCCTCAGCATTTACTCTGAGGAAGAGAGGAAGCCCACCCTCCCAGGGACACAAGCCTTCTCACCCAGACACACCAGGTTCCCATAGTTTTCCAATGTCACCTCCCTGTACAGGGCCTTCTGAGGAGGGGCCAGCTGCTCCCACTCCTCTGGGGTGAAGGTCATGGCCACATCCTGGAACGTCACAGACTCCAGACCCAGCAATTGTCTCTGAGGGGAGATTGGCAGGAATTTCAGGGCAAAAGGTCCTCAAAATATTACCAGTCAACCATGGAGTAACTGCTCTGGGACCCTCCATCGAGGGAGCCCCAGACTGTGAGACACAGCCTCCGGGAGGCAGGACAGTGCATTGGAAATAACCCTGGGCGTGGAAATTAAGGGAGAAAGGAACAGAAGGTAAGGGCATTCATTAAGCGTCTACTGTGAGGCAGGCACTCTGCTAAGAGCTTCACAAATCCGGCCTCATTTGATCCTCAGGACTGCCCAGGGAGGAGGTGTTGGGATTATCCCCAATTTAAAATGGAGGAGACTGGTCCAAGACAAGCCCAAAGCAGCAGCAATGAGGCCTCCAGAGAAAGAGTGATATGGACTGGCTTCAGACTGATGCAGCCTAGTTTTTGTACAAAATTACTAATATGGAAATATTTTACATAATTGCACATGTATAACCTATGTATGATTGCTTACCATCTCAGGGATGGGGGAGGGATAGAATTTAAATTAAAATGTTTGAGACAAAATTGAGGAAAATGAGGCAAACAGGTTAAGTGACTTGCCCAGAATCACACCACTAGGAAGTGTCCGAGGTTGAATTTGAACTGAGGTCTTCCTGACTCCTGCCCAGGGCTCTGTGCACAGTGGCCCCTCCTAGCTGCCCATATGGAGGATTCTAAATGTTCGTAGACTGAGTCTTTTTTTCCACCTGATCAAGGGTGAGCTCAAGAAAGATTTCTGTTCACTGACTTAATCCATAACTCCTTCCCTCTCTTGGTCTGGGACAAGTCCTTCCTGGGCTGACCAGACCTCTCTCTTTAGAAACTGGGTAGGCCTTTGATAAGAATGAAATAAGATGTTGTTTCAGAATTCATAGTTTAAAACTGTTTCCTCATTTAATTGGACTAAAGGGCCATCTTAACATTAGTTTGTAATATGTAGCCTAGAGAGGAAAGGGGTGGCGCTTTACATATTTTTTTTCTGAGGGATTCAAATAAACATGGGAAAAGTTATATGAATGGATACAAAGTGAAAAAGTCAAAACCAAAAGAAAAAAAATATACTCATTGACCAGATGTATAAAAAGGATTAAAAGGAAACCGAACTCCAAACAAATGGAAAATCAGTGATGGTCCTACAGCACAGATAATGAAGCACAGCCAGGATCTGAGGCCTACAAAGCCGTGACAGATGTTATCTCACTTTATCCTTGCCACAACCCAGGGGTGGGGGTGGGGTAGACAGGTGGGGGCCTTGACACCCACTCTCTCAGGAATGGAGCTTCTCTTCTCTAAGTCTTCAACCTGTCTCATGCATGTCTTCAGAGCCCTCCCTACAGGGGCTGTTAGCCTGGGAGCCCCTCAGCCAACTGCTGCTATATCCAAAGATACAGCCTGAGCATCTCCAGTCATTGTGAAAGAGTCTGAGGAATACAGGGTTACAGAAGCAACACCACCACCGTCCAAGGCAACCCCCCTCCCCAACTGATACCAGACCCTCAGAAAGTGGCTACAACTTCTGGTCAGCATTCCAACAGCATCCCCGAAAGACTGGGGTTTCCATCACTGTTACTCATAAGGCCCAACCAGTGGGATCCCCATTGACAATCAGTCAACCAGAGGTAATGAGCTCTTTAAAAAATATATTTATTGAGAAGGCATAGCAAGAACTTTAGGTACACAAAGCAGTTCCCCAAACCTGGGCTATACCCGGTTCTGCATGGAAGCCATGCTCTGTATTTGTAGGACCCTCAGGCTCCGGGGTTGGCGGGGGTTACACTCCCTGAAGCTGCCTTTCTTTTGATGGGTTTAGCTTTTCCGTTGTGTTTCTCAACTCCCAACAGAGATGCTAACATCAGTCCCTGCTGCTCAGTAACAGTGGAGGTAGAGAAACAGATGCACAGGGTTAGGTCTGGAAACTCTGGATCTTGGGTCCTTTTGAGGTTCACAAGGTCATAACCTGGTCAATTGGGGTAGGAGGGAGAAGACAGAGAAAGAAAGGGAAGAGAGAGAAAGAGAGATAGGGAGAGACAGAAGGAAAGAAAGAGAGAGAAAGAGACAGAGACAAGGGGAAAGAGACAAAAAGAAAAAGAGACTGACAAAGAGATAGAAACAGAGAAAGGGAGAGATTAAAGAGACAAGAGAGACCAAAACAAAGACAAAGAGAGAGGCAAAGAGACAGAGACACAGAGACAGAGAGAGAGGCAGCAAAACAGACAGGAAGACAAATACAAAGATCGAGGCAGAGAGACAGAGAATCCCTCTCCTGTCCCCAAAAGCAAGCCCCTCTCTCAGTCCTTTTGTCCTTCACTGGCCTCTCAATTAGCCTAGACCCAGAGGCCTTTGGGCCTGACTCTAGGTCAATGGGAATTTTCTCCAACTGACAGAGGAGTTGGTCATTTCTGGTCTGGCTATTTGGATTACCTCACTCAAGAGGTATCAGGTTTTTGGTGAGTAAACAGCCCATAACCTTACCCTTACATTAACTTGGGAGACCCACCTCAGCCACTGAGGAAGATACTAGAGTGGAAAGCTCAGGGCTAACCCCCACCTCTGCCAAGACCTCAGTGACTGTGGGGCAGTATGTTCCCAAATGTAAAATAAGGGAATTGGATGACCAGCTCTCATATCTGGGATCTCAAGTTCCTGGCCTGCCACAATCAAAAGAGAAAAAAGATCACTCCTCCTCACCTGGTGGGTCCTAGCCTTGAGGACTATGAGGGCCATCGAGTCTGGCCAAACTCACTACTTTCAAGGAAGAACAGAAGCTTCCAAATGATGGGGTCCTTGGGATGTATATATGTTTATAACAGTCTGTAATATCAATCTGTAACATCAGTTTGTGAATGGGGTGCTTTGGGATCTATGTCTGTAAAATCAATTTGTAAAAGCAGTCTGTAAGATCACACCTCACCCCCCCCCAGTCTCAGGACATTGACTCTGCCCCTTGCCCCTGCCAGCACTCTGCCCAGCAACAACTCATGAGCTGTTTATCTCTGCTTGAAACAATAGCTACTTATGAATCCTTCACAAAACTATCTATAAACATTTTTAGCTTAGGCAAATGTTATCTCCCTTAGTTAGAGTGGCCAGCTGCACCATGAATTCCTCAGTGCCCTATCTATAGGGTAACTCCTTAGCCAATTATACCCACACTGTGTCTCTGATGGCCTTGGTTCCCAACATCCATCTTGTCAAGCCTGACATTGAGGGGTGGCAGACTGGGCACTCCTTAGTGGCCCTGACTTTAGTGATGTGTCAGGCCTAAAACCACACCTCCAGGTAGCCCCGCCTTGGGCTATTTCCCAGTGAATCATGGGCAATACACCTGTGCAGTTGATATTTAAAGTGCATGGTCCTTTAAGCACTGACCACTCCTTAACTCCTCCCTGATCCCACCCTTACTCACCTAGTTAGCATAATTGGCACCTGATTTACTGTCTTGACTCCATAAAACTATGCCTGTGAGCCCTGGAAGTTTGCAGGTTCCCTAAGAATCTAGCCCGCTGTCCTTGTACAGCGTACCAATAGACTTTACAATCTTGACTCCAAGTTTGCTTGAGCCTGGTGAATTCCTTCCAGACGGGATGCCAGGGTGGGTCCCTGGCAGAACCACTTACCCTCCTCCCCTCCTGATCACCCTTCCCTTTTCAGCAGCAGCAGGTGGCTTTGACCAATCAGAAAGCAGACAGCGGCCTTAGGCCACTGAGGCCCAGATAAGGACACATCTAGGTTGGACTGAAGGGGGTTCAGTATTCTGAGGTTGTTACTGTGCTTGAGTAGTATATGTTATCTAACAGAATTAGAGCCTCATTAGTAATAATTCGGTTAATGTTTGGGAGGGGCGAGTAACCCTTGCTTATTTAACCCAGCTTTAGCTTCTGTACCTCTGGCCTCTTGGCACTGTGCCAGTGACTGGACCTCCCGCTTCTCAGGAGATTCTAATAAATCTTTCTACCTTCACTTTGAGAGATCTCCGAGTGATCAATTTATTTGGGTTAGGGTCTCTGTACCCCACACAAGGTTCAAGAATTCTGAAATCCCGTTATCCAGCCCTAATTGACTGGCTTCCTACCGCTTCCTCTTCCTTCCCCTACATCACCCCACCTCCAGTATGAAGACTATATCTTGTCCCGGCCCCCCTTCCCACTCCCTCCCCTTCTATTCCCATCTATAAATTTTAGCAGGAAATAAGATTGCAAAAGGGATCGTGGAAGTCCCGCACAAACTGTAGCATAATTTATTAATTTTATCCTGCATTACCTAAAATTCACATCCTGGTAACATGTGCCAAACAAGGAAAGACCATCTCCAGCCTGTTTCTCTCCCCACTTTTCACCACTAGTCTCTGCGCCTTATTAAAGGCGTGCATGATTGCTGCCCTGTTTCTTGTTGCCAATCAGAGCTTGCCTGCCAAGTACCCAAAGTACCGCGCATACCTACCCCCATTTCATAATCTTACAACTTCATAAATTGGCGATTCGTCTCCAGCCCCTGGACCCCTCAGTTCTCTCCCCTGCACTTGCCGCTGTCTCCCATCCTCCCCCGCCCTCCTCACCCTTATATCGGCCCAGCTAAGCCTCAGCTCTGGATCGCTCCTACACACGTGCTGCTGGAGGCCGGCTGGACAAAGTCCCGCGCCATGTGGGCCCCCGGGGCTGCCCAGCAGCGCTCCTGCGCCTCCATCCCGAGCTCCCTCTCCCCGCTCCTTAAACCTCCCAGCTTCCGTCCCCGCCCTCTCAGCTGAGACCCCGGACAGCCCCGGGGCTCGCTCTCCCCCGCCCATCACCGTCTCCCGGGCCGCGCTTTCTGCCCCTCGCCTTTGCCCAGTATAGCGCTCTCCCTCGGGGGCCAGACTGACCGAGCGATCTCGGACTTCTTCCCTCCAGCATTCTATTCGTTGGCATTCGCTCCCGCAAGGGTCGGGGTCCGGGTTCTCGCCGCCTCCCCACGCGCACGACCCCACGGAAGGGGCTCGCGCGTCGGTCACGCGGTAACGAGGGAAGCCACGAGAGGACTCCCCAAGGGAGCTACGCGGCCTCCAGCGCCGGAGCCCGGATCTCTATAGTTCCCCGCGGCTTCTTGGGCGCGTTGCCATGGAAACGGAGAGGGCGTGGCTCGTTCATTGCAGCGCCCCCTGACGTCACTTCCTCTTCTTGCTCCTTGACCTGGCTCCGCTTCGGAAGTCTGTGCGGAAGGGGTCAGAGGTGAGTCCCCCCGGCGAGAACCCGGACCCCCCCCCCTCTGCCCCTCCCCCTCCTCTCCTCCCCCTGTCCCTCTCCTTTTCCAGATCTTCTACAGGACCATTCGGTTCATCTCTGTAAACAAGTATTAGGCGCCCGCTGTATGCGGGGCGCTGTGCTAAGCGGTGCTGGGGACGGAGAGGCGCTCACAGTTGTCAGCTGTGGAGCTAAGAGTCAGGATGACAAGAGGAGGGCAGCCGGTGTCATGGATCATAGAATATTGGCGGGGGGTGTGGGGGAATGAGGGCTAAGAAGCTGGGAAGGGAAAGGGGGCTGGGGTGAAGGGCTTTGAACGCCACTCTCAACATTCTGTACTGGCTTCTGGAGACACTAGAGAGCCGCTGAAGGTTACTGAGTAGGAGGTATCGTGCTTGATCCTGCATTTTAGGAAAATCATTTTGGTATCCAAATGGAGGATGGACTGGAGTGATGAGAGACTTGAGGCAGGCAGACCCCTCCCCCCCAGCAGCTACTGCGAGAGTTGGCTTGAGGGCTTAAGGGTCTAGGGCGGGCAGAGAAGGGGGCATATTCAGCAGATGCTGTAGAAGTGAAATGAGTCAGAGAGGCAGCAGAGGTGAAATGGACCAGAGATGGGGAGAGGTGAAATGGACCAGAGATGGTGCAGAGGTGAAATGGACCAGAGATGGTGCAGAGGTGAAATGGCCCAGAGATGGGGAGAGGTGAAATGGACCAGAGATGGGGAGAGGTGAAATGGACCAGAGATGGGGAGAGGTGAAATGGACCAGAGATGCTGCAGAGGTGAAATGGACCAGAGATGGTGCCGAGGTGAAATGGACCAGGGATGTTGCAGAGGTGAAATGGACCAGGGATGGGGAGAGGTGAAATGGATCAGAGATGGGGAGAGGTGAAATGGACCAGAGATGGTGCAGAGGTGAAATGGACCAGAGATGGTGCAGAGGTGAAATGGCCCAGAGATGCTGCAGAGGTGAAATGGACCAGAGATGCTGCGGAGGTGAAATGGACCAGAGATGCTGCGGAGGTGAAATGGACCAGGGATGGTGCGGAGGTGAAATGGACCAGAGATGGGGAGAGGTGAAATGGACCAGAGATGGTGCAGAGGTGAAATGGACCAGAGATGGTGCAGAGGTGAAATGGACCAGAGATGGTGCAGAGGTGAAATGGACCAGAGATGCTGCAGAGGTGAAATGGACCAGGGATGGTGCTGAGGTGAAATGGACCAGGGATGGTGCCGAGGTGAAATGGACCAGGGATGGGGAGAGGTGAAATGGATCAGAGATGGGGAGAGGTGAAATGGACCAGAGATGGTGCAGAGGTGAAATGGACCAGAGATGGTGCAGAGGTGAAATGGCCCAGAGATGGGGAGAGGTGAAATGGACCAGAGATGCTGCGGAGGTGAAATGGACCAGAGATGGTGCAGAGGTGAAATGGACCAGGGATGGTGCCGAGGTGAAATGGACCAGAGATGGGGAGAGGTGGAATTAACAGGCCTTGAAAACCCATAGTGCCTTGTTGCCCATCGGTTATACAAGAGGTTCCCATCACCTTCTGGCTCCCGCTCAGACTTTCCAGCTCTTCCTTCTTGTGACTCACCTTCATGAGCTCCATGTTTCAGCCTGTTGGGTGTTCATGCCCTGCTGCCATTGCCTCCAAGATGCCCACCTCTCCTCTCTGGCTCTGAGAAGTCTTAGATTCCTTTGGGGCTCTCTCTGGTTCCTTAAGTTCCTAGTGTTCTCCCTGCCCTCCACTGTCTTGTTCTACCTGTTGAAATGTCATATTCCTTGCTACTAGATCACGAGCTCCCTGAGAAGCGGGGATGGCTGCTGTTTGTCTTTGCCCCCCATTACTGAGCCCAGTGGCTGAGTGTGTACCTTGTGTATAGTAGGCAAAAGTAAAGGAAAAGTGACCTCCATGGGGCAGGAAGAGACACAGAAGTTTTCTGGGGACTAAGGCAGGGCCAGGCTGTCTCATGATGGGCTCTTCTCTTCCCCAGCTCTGTCTTTGTGAAGAGGGAAAGGTGATAAGGAGGGGGGAGGGTAAGAGGTTCTGCCAGGGACCCTGATCACTCTCAGTGACCAGAAACACTGCAGTCCAGTCTGGAAGGAATTCACCAGGCTCAAGCAAACTTGGAGTCAAGATTGTAAAGTTTATTGTTATGCTGCACAGCACCGCGCGGGGCACAGCGGGCGAGGATTCTTAGGGAACCTGCAAACTTCCAGGGGTCACAGGCATAGTTTTATGGAGTCAAGACAGTAAATCAGGTGCCAATTATGCTAACTAGGTGAGTGAGGGTGGGATCAGGGAGGAGTTAAGGAGTGGTCAGTGCTTAAAGGACCATGCACTTTAAATATCAACTGCGCAGGTGTATTGCCCATGATTCACTGGGAAATAGCCCAAGGCGGGGCTACCTGGAGGTGTGTTTTTAGGCCTGACACATCACTAAAGTCAGGGCCACTAAGGAGTGCCCAGTCTGCCACCCATCAGTGTCATGTTTGACAAGATAGATGTTGGGAACCAAGGCCATCAGAGACACAGTGTGGGTATAATTGGCTAAGGAGTTACCCTATAGATAGGGCACTGAAGGATTCATGGTGCAGCTGGCCACTCTAAGGGAGATAACATTTGCCTAAGCTAAAAATGTTTATAGATAGTTTTGTGAAGGATTCATAAGTAGCTTATTGTTTCAAGCAGAGATAAACAGTTCATGAGTTGTTGCTGTGAAGAGTGCTGGCAGAGTCAATGCTCTGAGACTGGGGGGGGGGAGTGTGACTTTACAGACTGCTTTTACAAATTGATTTTACAGACATAGATCCCAAAGCACCCCATTTACAAACTGATGTTACAGATTGATATTACAAACTGATGTTACATAGATTGATATTACAAACATATATACATCCCAAGCACCCCATCACTGCCAGCTCCTTTGATCTACATTATTTCATTTTAGTATTATCTAGCAGTTCTCTGGGAACTGGGAACTCACCTTCCTCCCAAGGCTTCTGCCTCAGCTCTTCCCAAGGCTACTGTCTGGTACTTTTATAAGGAGTCTTGTTTCAGCCATTCTTGCAGTTCTATAGAAACCTAACCCTTTGCTACCTCTCACACTACCATTCCTTTCCCCAAACTAAAAACACCTCTAATTTGGCCTCAGTAGTTAATCCAATCAATTGTATTAATACTTAATAGCTCTTTGTAATGGAAATGTAGATTTAAAGATCTTCCCTGCCCCTTGACCCTTTGATTGGCTTAAGAGACTCTGAAAACCTTCCTTGATTTGAAAATATACTCTGCCCCCTAGGCTGAATGTGGTCACATGCAGCCTGTGGCTGGAGGCTTGGTTTTCAGGAATGACCACACCTTGATGCTGTGTGATTGGGCAGCCGGTCAGGAGAGTGGTTACATTCTCTGACCCAGGAGAGGGCTATATAATTCCTGATGTGAAGCTTTGCTTTGGGGCTCACTTTGAGAAGTGTGTGATTTGACCAGACGAGACTCTGGGCAGCTGTTGAGAGCCCCCCGGCTTTGTAAACGCAGATGTTGAAGCTTCCCTCTCTGGTAACTGTGATTTTGGTATTGATAATGGTTGGACAGTTTGGAAGCCTGTCTGTTTGAGCTGTCTGTATACTCTGAAGTTCAGGGTGCTAACCTTTTCCCCCTGAACTAGGTAATGTTTGATTGATTAAAGTGAGCTTGTTAACCGATTTTGAGTTGCTTTCCTTTTGAAAAGCAGATCTAAGAACCTGTGTTGGCAGCCGCCCTGGAGATGTTGGGGTGCTTGCCGCTACACTCTTACATTACCTTGAAATACACAATGACTTACACACACACACACACACAGAGGGAAATAATACTGAACTTACTTACAAAATATAAGGAAGTAATAAGAATGTACATATGATATTCAGAATGGGGAAACTTCACTGCATCATCCCACACAACCTGGAAGTGGTACATTTTGGGGGATAACCATCTGCGGCTGAGGTGGGGTGGAGGAGCTCATGGGAGGTTGAGAATGAGGGTTAGAATGGTTGATAGTCTGACTTTAGGATTAGTGGTTGGGGTGTGAGGGAGAGTCACTAAGGAGGGGAGGGTCCGGATGGCGTGCCTGACACCGTGCTAAGCACTTCACATATATTTCATTCCATGAGCGATGAAAGAGTGACAAAATTTCAAGCTCCCTCTTTTACAGCCCAGAGATCTTCCTCCCTCACTGCCCATTCTCTCCTCTGTGGCTGCCAAGCCATCATGCCTGAGTCTGAAGCCTCCCTTGGACACTTGCAGCTGCTCAGTCTTCTTCCTCAGCCCTTTGGATGTCCAGAACTGGATGTCACACTGCCAAGTACTGTGTGCAGGGCAGCGGTAGGCAGGGCCATGACTTTCTGCCTCTCATATTTGTCACCCCTTCCTGGGGCTTTCCTTCCCTGACCCAGCCTTTCCCACAAATGCCCAACTTCTCCAAAGGTCGGGGGCCCGGGACCCCCCAACTGGAAAGCCCGATTGGCGCCCGCTGGGGACCCCAGGGATCTGGCTGCTCTCTGGTCCTGCTGTGGGGTTGCTGGCACCTGTGCTGCGGCCAAAGGCGCCGAGGGAATGGATCATGATAAACAAGGAGAAACCAGAGCCTCTGCAGGGTGCACAATGTCAGAGTGTGAATGAGCTGCCTCCAGAACACTCTGCCCTCTCTGGAAGGGGGAGCCTGGCAGGTCCCCGCGGGACAGGGTGCTGCCTCGGCCTAGGCATCCCCAACAAGTCTATAGCCTCCCTGTGGCTGCCCCCTCACCCCACTGGGAGTTCGAGTGGACCCGCTCCCCCAGGCTCCTCCCTATCCTTCCTGTCCCTCCCCAAGCTCGTGTTTTCATCTCCACGTGAGTCTTTCACATTGGCTATCGTGGTCATGACGTCATCCTCCTGGAGTTCCACGCGACCTGCTTTCATTGGTCCACTCAACTGCCGGTCGCGCTACTTCCTTAAGCTCCCTGTTCTTCTGGGCTCACTTCCCCAAGAGTCCGCCCTACACCAGCTTCTGATTGGCCACCCCATCCTCGATTCATTCCCCATTTCCAGTCACTGGATTCACTCAAGCCAATCGATCCGCCTTTGATTGGCCCTGGCCTCCAGGGTTCCACCCCCTTAACTTATTTCGCCCTGTGATTGGCTACTACGATCATTCCATGAGACAGTAATCCTTGGGTGGGATGGTTTTGGATTGGTCACAGAGCGCGCCACGCAAGGGGCGGGGCGTCCCTCGTCTAGCTTCTTCGGATTGGTCCATTTGTGCCTGGGGCGGTACAAGATTCACGCCCTTCGCACCCATTGGCTAATCGCCGCCAGGGCTCGAGGAGGGCGTGTTCCCTCTTCGTTCGCGGATTGGTCAGCTGGCATGTCTTGGAATGGCGGGGGGGGAGGTGGAGAGTGGGGAGCGGGGCTCCGTTAAAGGTACAGGAAGAGGGAGGCCGGACGGGCTACAGCTGCGGTACTGGCCAAGGCAGCAGCGGCAGCAGAGATGGCGCAGCGGGGCCTGGCGGCCGAGTTCTGGCAGGTGCCGGCGGTGACGCGTGCCTACACGGCAGCCTGCGTGCTGACCACGGCGGCCGTGGTGAGGCCCCGCCCGGGGGACCCCACCCGAGACCGGCCCCCCACTTTGTGAGCCCTTGTGTCCCCCCAGCCTGCGGATCTCAGTGTTCCCCCCCTGGAGCCCGGGTCTTCCTGCTTCCTCCCCCACAGCCTCCGGAATAACCCCCCATCCCCTCCGCTACGGCCCCCAGGATGACCCCCCCCATAGCCCCCAGGATGACACCCCCATCCCCTCCCCCATGGTCTCCAGGATGACCCCTCCCCCACAGGCCCCAGGATGACACCCCCACATCTTTGTGACTCCCCCCAGATTCCCCCTCCATGTCCCTCCCCCAGGCCCAAGGGTGCCCATGCAGCCCCTGCCTAGCCCTGCCCCACCGGGATTTTTGTCATGTCCCCCTCAGCAGCTGGAGCTCATAACCCCCTTCCAGCTTTACTTCAACCCGGACCTCATCTTCAGGAAGTTCCAGGTGACTGACCAGGCTCAGGCCGGGGTCAAGGTTGGGGGAGAGGGAGTCAGAGAGGGGCTGCTCCCCCTCCAGCTCCCCCCAGCTCCCACTCCTCCTCCCTGGCAGGTGTGGAGGCTCGTCACCAACTTCCTCTTCTTCGGGCCCCTGGGATTCAGCTTTTTCTTCAACATGCTTTTCCTGTATCCTTTGCGTGCTCCCCCACCCCAGGCGGGGCCAAGAGCCCCACATGCCCATGGATACATCAGAGCAGGAGGGGGCTGGGAGCGTCCAGCCTCAGTGCCCTCCTGTGCCCTCCTCCAGCAGCAGAGGGCTGGGTCAGGGAGGGCGAGAGTTCCAGCTGCCTACCCCCCTCCAGACTGTCCAGTTGGGATGTTTCCGATAGTGTCCCTAGGTACAGATACTGCCGCATGCTGGAGGAAGGGTCTTTCCGGGGACGGACAGCGGATTTTGTCTTCATGTTTCTCTTCGGGGGAGTCCTCATGACAGTATCCTTCCTGCCCCATTCCTCCTGCCAGGTGCCTGGGCTCTGTCCAGCCAAGGGAGGCAGCAAGGCCTCCTCCAGGGCCCTGCTTAGACCCTTCTCTCTGGACTAGAAGGGGAAGGCTAATGGAAGCAGACAGCACTTTATGAAGGCCCTTCTGCCAGTGCTGCCCAATTTTGGAGGTGGGGAAACCAAGGCAGGCAGTGTTGCCCCACTAGGGAGAGCCCAGGTTCTTGGTTTAAGCGGGGGGGGGGGGGGGGTTTGAGCGCCCTTGCCCCAACCCCCTCCTTGACTCCTGAGCCCCCAGCTCTTCGGGCTCCTGGCCAGCCTCTTCTTCCTGGGCCAGGCCTTCACCATCATGCTGGTGTATGTGTGGAGCCGGCGCAACCCATACCTCCGCATGAACTTCTTCGGCCTCCTCAATTTCCAGGCGCCCTTCCTGCCCTGGGTGCTCATGGCCTTCTCACTGCTCCTGGGAAACTCGGTCCTGGTGGACCTTCTGGGTGAGCAAGTGCCCGGGCTGGCCTTCCAGGTGCCATGCCCTTCAGATTTGTTTTCTTGAGCCTTCTCTTTGCTGGGCCCCTTCCTGCCCCCCCACTTAACAAGCCTGCTCTCTCCTGCTCAGGGATTGCCGTGGGTCACATTTACTACTTCCTTGAAGATGTCTTCCCCAACCAGCCTGGGGGCAAGAGGCTACTGCTTACCCCCAGCTTCCTGTGAGTACTAGGGCCTGCCCACCCCTGGGACTGGGGCCACAGTTCCCTCCTCTAAGTTCCAACCTGTGGGGGCCTTCATCCCTTGTCATCCCCTGGCCATTCAGGAAGCTGCTCTTTGATGCCCCTGAAGAGGACCCAAATTACAGACCTCTTCCTGAGGAGCAGCTGGGCAGGGACCCTGTGGACCCCCAACAGTGACCACTTCCTTCCAGCCTGAAAAAGGTGGGCCCACAGCTCTAGCCAGGAGGCTTGCCTCCCTTCCCCTCATCCCACAGCCAGCCTGGGAGCCCAAGTGCTATGGAACAGCACCATGGCCCTAGGCCCTCTCCCCCACTCCAGGAAATGGGAATGGAGGCATGGGCCAACAGGTGAATCTAATAAACACTTGGCAGCCTCTGTGCCAGCCTTGGCCTACTGGTACCTTTGTGCATGCAGCTGGGGGCTGAGGGTCTCCTCTGCCCTGAATGGAGCTGCCAGCGTCTTCCTCCCATATCTGAGTGTAAAGGGCTGTGGCAGTTTGTGAAGGCCTCCCTAGCTGGAGAATGGGCCACATACCAAGGAAGCCGGCGGTCCTCCTGGGGGGGAGGGGCTTCCTCCAGGGAAACCCATCGGCGGTTTCAATCTGGGAGCAACTCTCTCCACATCTGGTGCTGCAGAGAATCTTAAATGGGGAAGAACCCACAAGGTTCAAAGCCAGAGACCCCATGGGAAGGAAGCCAGAGGGGGCTCCCTGAACAAGTGCAGTCTGTTACTCAAAAAGAAAGTGTCTTCGGCCTGGGCTAGGACCACCCCACTGAGCCCTGGTAGGGAACAGGAGGCAGTTCTTCTGTTTTAATTGTTAAATGGGGACAGTCCTCTACAGTGCTTAAATAAGTCTGCTCCAAGAGGGTGCGAGGGGAATGCTAGTGCGGGGCCCTTCTCAGCCTCATCCCCAGGATTTGTCTTTTCTGGGGTCACACTCCTACTCCAGTCCCACCCTTCCCTTCCTTCATGTGCTGGAACAGGATCAGATCAGCTGGGCCATGGTCCTTGGATTGGGCATGCCAACCTGCTCGAGGTTCCAATCACTATTCTGACAATGTAAGCCCCCTGAAGGCAGGGCCTTCTGTGGCTTTTGTACTTGTATGCCAACCATGCCTGACACACTAAGTGCTTTTTCAGTAATCAATCCCACAACCTTGAGGAAGGGGTAGTCTGAACCAGCCTCCTCCACAGGTGAGGGTGTGGTGCTAGGCAACCATTACTGCTCCTGCAAGAAACAGCTGCCCACTGGCTTCCTGGGCACCCAGGCATGTTGGACTTTTGCTCTTCCTCCACTGGCACAAATTTAGGGATGGCTCCAGGGAGGGGCACTTGCTAGGCTTTTTCCAGGTCTCCATGACCACAGCTACCTCTCTCCTCTGCTTCCATTACAGATCTTACCTTTCTCTCAAGGGGAGGGTTGGGGTATTGTGAGAGGTCTGTGGGCCTTCGCAGTCCTCTACCCCCACAGGTTGGGGGCTGAACTGTGTCCACCAGCCTGGTAGTGACAAGCACAGCATTCAAAGCCACACTCTCTAGCCATCATGTCTTGGTTGCCCAAGGCTAGGCCTGGCCAGCATGGCCACTAAGGATTAAGAGGTGGGAGGAGAGGGCGATGCAGGCAATCTTGACTGCACTTTGTCTAAGGGGGTTGCTGGCCCACTGGCCATGACCCCAGCTGGATCTCAAAGCACATCCACTCATGGGGGGTAGGGAGCTTTAGCTGGGATAGGGCATAGCAATGTGGTTTCTCCTTGATGGGGGGCATCAGAGGCCTCCCTCAGTGGCCATGCAGCTGGCCAGAGAAAGGCTTTCTCCATGCTCTTGTGGTCAAGGCCAAGAAGGCCCAAGTTCAGATCCAGCCTCAGATATTAGCTGTGGATTGCCTCAGTTTCCTCAGTGGAGATCATACCAACACCTGCCTCATCAGATTTGCAAAGCACTTAGCCCAGGACCTGGCCCACAGTGGGCACTGAATAATTCATTCCCTTTCCTGGTCTTCTCCCACCAGATTGAGAGCCCAGGGTCAAGAAGGGTTTGGGAAGCTGAGGTTCTGGCCAGGCTCTCCCACAGACCCAAGGTGCCCAAGAAAAACAGAACCGTCCAACTCCCTGTCCCCCATCAGATAACTGAGAGGCATAAAGGGCCCACTCCCCAGTGCCCCTGCCAAGAGCTGCACCCAGATCCCAGCTTTAGCTAAGGAAGTCAATACCCCACATTCTCTTTATTTAAAAAAATCTTCCTAGCTGTGCCATGGGCACCTATACACACAAAACAAGCCTATCAGACCAGAAAAGCCATTCTTCACCTCCCCTGACCCCGGGCCAGCCAGGCTGGGCAGGGCAGTGGAAGAGGGACCCCAGTGAAGGGCACCCACCCAGCCTCTTCTACCCACAGAGAAAAGGAAAAAGGGCCATCTTCCAGAGACTTCACTGTGAGGGGCCAGTGGGTTACCAGGCTGGAGCAGTGTTGGCCAAACGTCTCATCCGCCTGTGGAGCAGAAGGGGCACAGTTAACAAGGGGAGGAGGCCACAGCCAAGGGCTCACTGACCCCTCAGCTCAGGCCCACCCTTCCTCACTGAAGGGAGTGAGGGCAGAGACACCGTCTCCCATGTCGAATCACAGCCCTCCCTCCAGCATCACCTGGCTGGTCCCCAAGTGAGCCAAGCCAGGCCCAGAGTACCCTGAGGTCAGGGAGGGACCCTGAGAAGGACCAGAGCAAGGACAGAGCCTGACTGACATGGGGGGGAAGCCCTGGCTAGCTGGGGGCATCCTTCCCTTGGGCCAAGTAAAGCCCTGTGCTCTCAGTCAGGACAGACCTGTGTTCAAAGCCAACCTCAGACACAAGCTGGGTGACCTGGGGCAAGTCAGCTCCTCTGCCTGAGCCTCTGTAAAAGGGCACCCTAACGAGGCTGCTGTGAGGATGTAGTCAAGGCACCTGGTGTTCCTGTCCTGGTCTCTGATCTTCTTCTCCATCTCGGCATCAGTCAAGGTCTCCAGGAGCGGGCACCACTGGTCAGCATCACCCGTGTTGCGAATCGCAATCTCCACTGTGGGCAAAGGGTTCTCACTGAGGGAAGGGACAGACAGATACGTTTTGGAGAGAAGATGCTCCTGCTCCTGAGACGGCCGCCTCAGTGCTCGGCTACGGCCTTGTCCTCCGAGGATGCCCTCTGTCATTCCGCCCCCACTGCTGTGCCCCAGACACACACACACCTGGGGCTGGGCTCCCACTGGTGTACCCCAGCATCTACCCTGGCCTCTCAGATGGCCAGACTGGTCCAAATTCAGCCCAAACACATCACGGACTCCATCCTCACTAGTCCTCCTGCCCTCCTACTTCTGGATGTTTTCCATAGATGTGACCCGCTAGACCATACTCTCCCTGGGGGCAGGGGCTGCCAAGATGAGAACAATTGGCCCCTGCCCTGCACCTGCTCACATTCTCCTGAGGAACCCACACATGCAAAGAGAAGATGAGCCATAATCAATACAAAAACACAGCAGAAGATTGTGCTGGGGGAAGTGGAGATCATGAGTGGGGCAACATGGAGAAGATCCCCCATGTGGGGACAGCAGGTGCCAAGGCCCCAAGACACCGTTTTGGCTAGAATGGAGCACCTGAGATGGAGGCATGTGAGCTCAGCCTTCAGGGCCCAGGAGCACTCTGTCTTCTCCCCCAGAGTAAGTAGGGAGTCAGGGAAGCTTCTGGGCAGACCCATGCTCTTGGAATATCAATTTAGCATCTGTGCTGAGGACTGGATTCGGGGAGACCAGTGAGGAAACTAATGCAAGGTCTGAGTCAGAGGCAATGAAAGGTGAGCTAGGCCCTGGGAGGAGCAGATAAAGAAATGGGAAGGAAAGCTGACAAGCCGGGGCCACAGGCCCAGGCCTCAGAGATAGGACCGAGCCACAACAGAGTCAGCGGCAATGCCAAGGGGCAGGGCCCCTGTGGGGTCATCCAGGCAGAGACCAGTGGGCAGCCCAAGATGTGGGATTGGAGCTCAGAGAGCAAAGACCTGGGCCTGGGCGAAGCGCTGGAGCCATCTGGCCCAGTCAGCTGCCTAGTGTCAGTTCGCTCTGGCCTGCCCCAGGAGACTTCTTGGCGTCAGTCTCCAAGCAGAATTGCTGTTTGTGGGGTAGGCTGTTCAGGGAGGAATGAACTAGATGCTTCTGAGGGTCCTTCACCTCCCCTGGAGCCACAAAGGGAATGTCTGCCCTAGAAATTCCCTATACACACGAAAGCAGATCTAGACCAGACAAAGGCCCTCAATTACACTCCTCTCGAGGGAAGTCCTCACCCAGGCTTTCAATCCCAAGCCAGGTCTGCTAAGCTGACTCGGAGGCCACTGGTGGCAGAGGAGGGATGGGCTGGCCATGGGACCCTGGGCCAGTCACTTCACTATTCCTCTCAGTTTCCTAAAGTGTAAAATGGGAATAACAACAGAACCTCCCTTGCACGGTTGTTGTTAAGACCGTGCCTGACACACAGCAGGCCCCACGTAGCTACTTATGCCCTTCCCTGCCTCCTGAAAGGCTGAATGTGGTCACATGGAGCCTGAAGGGAAGTAGAGCCCACAGGAAGCTGGGAGCCAGAGCCAGAGACAGTGGGAGAGAGGAGCTCAGGCAAGGAGACAGAGGCTTGTGAGTAAATGTTGGTCTTGAGGTGGTTTGTGGGAAGGCTGAAGGATGCTGTGGCTCTCAGGGTTGTTATGGCGTCTAAATAAATGCTTCAGTTCTGTCCTCTACCTGGAGAATCCATCATACTTTGCAATCAAATGTCATGTGATATTTATAGTCACGGTCTTTATTGTGATTGTGGGTGCTACAGAAGGCAGGCAGGGGCATCTCCCCCACCCACCCCCTAGCCCAGCTTGACCTGAAGCAGAGTTAATGACCCTCACCTCTAGCCATGTGCACACATCCCTGGCCAAGGGCCAGGCAGAAATGGCATGGGGAGGGGAGGGGAGAGGAAGGAGTCCAGCTGGGCCCAGCCTGACACCTATTGTGCTGATTAGGCCCACCCCACCCTATGGGCTTCAGACAACAAAGAATCTCACACCCCCACCCTCCGGGTGATTAAGAGGCAGATGACTTGTCTGTTAGGATTGCTGACACAGGGCTGTGGGTGCCCTGGGCACCCCCCCGCCCCCAGTCAATGTGGTGCTGAGAACTAACTAAGCACAAGCCCAAAGCACATGAATCATGGCCAGGGAGGGAGGAGTGAGGGCCAAGCCAGCCCCTCCTGGAACAGACCCAGGCTGGCCTGACTCCAGAATCTGTACCCTTCAGCTCCCAAGATCCCGATTACAGAGTATAGAGTGAACCACCGAGTCTGGAATTGCCAGAGTCTAAAGCCAAGCCAGCTCGATGGATGAGGCATCTGAGAGAACCTTGGGCCTGGCAGGGGCCTCAAGCAGGGCCTGGGAAGTGAGAGGCAAGCAGCTGCTGGAGCCAAGCAGTCAAGCCTTGGGGCCCCAGCAGCCTGTGCCGGAATTGCTCTGGGGGCAGAGCCCAGGCATGCTGCCCTCAGGTCTCTGGGCCCCTAGATGTCCAGACTGTGGAGCCTGTGGCAGTGGGGGCAGAAGGCCACTCCATGCCTTCCATTCCCATCTCAGGAGTCACGTCCAGAAGCCACACCTGCTTTTCCTGCCCACCTCCCACCCCGACAAGGTCGTGTGGTTTGGGACAGGCCTCTGGCCTGCTACTAGCTCTCCTGGCCAAGGGCAGTGTCTAGAAAGAAGACACTGTACAGGCAGCCCCTGGGCCAAGACCTGTATTGACCAAAACTGGGTGAGGGAGGCTAGGCCAGGGAAGAGATGCCTTTCCTCCCTCCCAGCCTCTCTGGGCCTCAGCTTCCCATCGCCAGTGCCAACCCCTTCCCTGTCTGCTTCTTACTATAACAAGCAGCCCAGGACAAGGCACCAGATTCGGCCCCTGACCTCAGTCCACCCTCATGAAGCCCCTGCCCCAGGAACCACTGGTGGGAGGCATAGACTGACTTTCCTGGGCAGCTCCAGGCAGGCCCGGAGGCCTCCGGTGCCCAGTTGCCAAGAGAGAACCCACCAGGCTGATGCCCCCAGAGAAACTAGAATTCCTCCAAAAATCTACTGGGGGCCCCATGCCAAGTTGTCAGGGGTCACCACGGGGCCAGAGCAAGTGATACCCTGTCACCAACGAGCCATAGCCTCCAGAGTATGACCAAAAGGCTCTGCCAAACCAGTGTCCCTTCTGTAGCCTGGTCCTGCCCCAGAGCACTGCCAGACCCCAAGATGTGCTCAGCTCCTCAGCATCATGGATGTGGGGCCCACCCCTGGCCCAAGGCCACCAGGCCCAGAGCATGCAGACCCCAGACAGGCTGACTGAAGGCCCAGGGCAAGGGGGACTCAATACAAAGAGGACCCCAAGAGGACCCTCCTCAGTGTATCACGGATGTGGAGCCCACCTCACCAGGCAGCAAGCAGTGCCCCTCACAGGAGAATGAAGTCTCTATGGCAAGCTGGGACCAGACAAAAGGAGGTTCCCTGCCAGTCCCCCAAACACACGCGCACACACACGCACACACACACACACACACACACGATGAAGCTGCTCAGGGGCCCCAGGAGGAAGGGTGGTGGCTGCCTCCCACCAGCAACCTCCCCATGACACCTGGGTGACAGACGGACCCTGCCCCTGCCCCCATGGGGTGGGGTCCCATAGCAAAGGTCAAAGACAAAGATCAGGCCCACCTCTACCCGCTGTGAGCCCCACCTGAAGGCATAGGTCTTCTGATGCCAGCTGAGCTGGCCCCGAATGCTGTAAGCAATGGTGGTGACAAATTCCCCGCCGAGGCCGAGCTCTGAGCACAGCTTCAGAGCAAACTTTTCTGGGGAGTTCTCCTTCTCAGACATGTCCCACTCAAACTGGTCGACCAGAGAGATGTTTCCCACATGAATATTCAACTGGATGCAGAGAAAAGGGGAAAGGACATGGATGCAGGCCCCCCACAGTGAGACATTCTTACTACTCCCCACACCCTCCCAGAAAGGGTCCCGCCCCATCTCAGAGCATCTGCTAGAGAAAGAAGGGCCATGCCCAAACCTGTAGCCCCAAGTGTCCGGGCTCACATCAGCCAGAGGGAGAAGCCCCTGGGGTCTGGCAAAACCATCCTACCCCATTCTAAGTGTTCTAAACTGGCAAGGACCACTGCCCTCTGCCCCTGGCAGCCCAACCAGCCTGGAAAGAGACCAAGGGCACAGGGCAATGGGCACCACCAGGCACCTGCTGTGGGCATGCTGGCCATGGACAAGGCAGGAATCAAATCTTCCTGTCCCAGAGCCCAGCTCAGGAGATGGGGGCTGGAGTCCAAAGGAGCACCTTGAGACTGGGGGCCCCCCCTCTACTTCAAGGGGTCTCTCTACTTATCCCTGCCCCCCAAGGTCTGAATCTGGGGCAGCAGAGGGCCAGGAGGGCCCTGCCCCTACCTTAATGATGACTCGCTGATCCGACTGGTCCTCCAGGAGACTGTCAGTGGGATAGGACTCTATCTGCTGCCGGATGGCCGAGGCAATGGCAGGCACAAAGGTCAGAGGGTTCAGATCGAGGTCGTCACAGAGAATTTCTGAGAACATTTCTGGGGTCATCAGTTTCTCTGAGATTAGAGACAATAGGCAGCCAATGAGTGTCCAAACAGGGTAAGAGACCCCCTGGTCCCAGGCGCACTACTGGGGAAACTGAGGCAGGTCATACTATGTGGTCAACAATGATATCTGTGCACATGGACCCTCCAGGGTGCTAAGAGATCCAGGCCTGGGAGGCCTCTGGACCCCACTATGGAAACAAGGTCCTGACCCCAATCCTGCTGCCCTTGGGGCTCTGGCAGCCTGGCAGGAGGCTGAGACAGGCAGCTGGCATCTCCCTCCTGCTCCAACAGCCCTGGTTCAGCTCCTGAGAACTCTCCTCCTAGGTCACCCTCTAGGCTCCATCAGAGCCCTTGGTGGATCTTCCATGAAAACATCAACACTTTGTGAGGACACAGTCAAGGAAGGAAGAACAAGGGAGGAAGGCCTGGGGTTTAGACCTCTATGTTCAGTGCACAGTGGTCAGAGAACCTGAAGGCAAAAAGACAAGAGTTCGAATCTCGCCTCAGAGACTCTCTAGCTGTGGGATCCTGGAAAAATGACTGAGCCTGTCTGCCTCAGGTTCCATAATAACGGCACCTGCCTCCCAGGGTTGTAGTGAGGATCCAATGACACTCTTAGCACAGCTCCTGACACACAGTAGGTACTCTATAAATACTTAATCCCTGGACAGGCGGATTGACACTCGCTGCAAGCTCCATTCCTGGCCTGTCCCAGCCCCTCCTCCTCCTCCCTCTCACGGGCAGGCAGCCATCTGCTCTCTCCCCTGTCACTGATACGGCGGGCTGGCCGGCCTCCCTGAAGACAGGGCAGAGCAGAGTGCAAGAGTCCACTCTTCACTCCACTGGGCAGTCCAGATGGCCAGCACTGGCCCACTGGTCAGCCACAGCACCATGTCAGATGCCAACTTAAGTGAGAACCCCAAAGAACGCCCTCTTTCAAGAGACAAGGCTCTGCTGTCCTGACCCCATCCTAAGGCAAACACCTTAACAAACACTCATCAGCTTGGCGATGGATGGACAGATGATGGATGAGAATACAGATGGACAGACGGATGGTTGGATGGATAGGTGGGTAGATGACAGACAGACAGACGGATGGATAACAGATAGAAAGATGAAGGGACAGATGGATGATTGGCTAAGTGCTGAACAGATGGAAGATGGGGGGTGGCAGATGGCCCTGCCTCTTTTAGGTCCAGGACTTCCTCAGGCAAGCCGAGCTTTGTCCAGAAGGCACCACTGCCCTTCTGGGACAAGCCCAGCCCAGGACTCTGGCGGTGCCATCCTGTGAGTCTCCGCGGCGCATCTGCCCATCTCTCCCTCCTCAGCAGATGCCCACATCACCCTCAGGCCAGTATCCGGGGGGGGCCTCTCCCTGGCCCTGCTGCTGCCTGTCACAAAGATCTCCCCTGGCCATCCTCCTCACAGCCAGAAGCCCACCTCAGGGCGCAGGCACCACAGGCAGTCTCCTTGGCAGTCTCTTTAGGAGATCACTAGCTGCCCTTAGCCCTGGTGCCTAGGCTGATGTGACCCCCATGCAGGGCTGCAGGCCTGTTCTCTCCAGGGGCTCGAGCTGCTCTCAGCAGGCCATGGCTCCCCTTCCCAGGCACCCAGCTTTTCTGGTCAGGCCCCACTTTACCCCTACGTAGCCCACTTGAGGCAGGACAGTTTTAGGAATGGAAGGTGTCCACAAGAGTCCAGCCGGGCTGTCGAGGTGGTCACGTGCATTATACGCTAACGGTAGGAAGGTGAAGATGGGGAGAGCTGACAGCCAGCTGTGCCCCAGCCGCAGGGCACCACTTGGGGTCTGCCCTAGCATTCAGAGATATGTGGCAGGTCCATGCGTCTCGACCAAACACTGCCTCTATCATCCAACAATGGGCTGGTTCCCTCTGCCGTCGGGGAAGCTGGGGATGCTCTTGAAAGTACGACTCTGAGCAGGGGCCCTGGGCTTCTTCCCAAAGGGCCCAGGACCCTAGAAGGCCCACACAGCTGGCCTGGGGCCCAGCCTCGCTCCCCACATACCGTTCATGTTCCACGTGAATGCGTCTCTTAGCTTCTGCCCGTCAATCTCCATGTCCAGCCTGATAGGGACCAGGACCTCAGGCTGGGATGCATTTTCATGAATCACTGCAGGGTCATGGTCGTCAAAGCTGAGAAGAGAGAGGAAGCGTTTCAGCAGCAGGGCCCCCGAAGCATCTGCTGCCCCTGGCTGGAGATCCCACAGGCAGAGAGGCCTTGGAGAAGCCCTGATACCCCCATCACCACCGTGGAGGCCACAAGGATTCACACCAGGCTGCACAGCAGGGACCACAAAATGGGCACTACCTCACTCCTGCTTCCTCATCACAAGTAAGACAAGCCACTGAGGGCTCGAGGCAGCAGCCACAGACACTCCCCAGCAGAGTAACCAGGGCAGCCTGCCTCAGTTTTCTCATCCATACAATGGGGATCAGAACTGCAACAACTCCCCAAGTGGTTGTGAGGCCACTGTTGGCATCACCACACCCCCCCAGCCGCTGCTGCGCTGCAACCCAAGGCTCACCAGAGGGGAAACGTTCTCTTCTTGTCCCTGCCCATGCGGTTCCTATTGATGGTGGTGGAACAGGGCACAGCATCGAGATGGTGGGAGCTGTTCGGCAATGTTGGCACCCACTGGTTGTTCCTCTTGGCCTTCTGCTCCCTGGAGGAGGGGGTATGGAGGACGCGGAGGGGAGAAGGAATGGTTGAATGAACAAAGTAAGGCCCCTCTGTGAGGAATAAGGTTATACAAACCAAGGCCCCAACTCAATATGACCTTTCTATTACCCTGAGTTGTTTGGGAACAGCAATCCTGAGAACTTGAGGGCTGCTCCCCTCCTGGGACCCTGGCCAGGTCCTTGAGAAGAGATATGATAACTCCCCAATGCCTGGAACTAGCCACTCCAAGGAAACATCGCTCTAGAGGGGGCCTTGGAGGGACTGGCCTCCCTCCCAAGCCTCACACCAGATACGATGCCTGCTAGGAACACCTGGCAGTATGCCTTCTTTGTCCTCAGCACTACTTAAACTGTAAGATTCAGACCCCAAATTGGAATCTCACCCACGGAGGGGACGCCTTGCCTGGGATCCTCCTGAGCCGGGACCCTGATGGCCATACGGGGATTCCCCAGCTTGTGTGGTCAGGTGTTGGTGCTTCCCCGCAATGGTGATGCTTGTAAATATGTGTGTATATATATATTTATATATATATATATATATATATACATATATATAGTTTCTCTTATCTTCCTATTCCTAAGCCTTTTACTCTGTTATCTCTGCTTTCCCTCCCATTCACCTACATTCCATTCACTGGAATCCTGAACCTCCTCAATCAGACAATGGTGAGGAAAAGAGGGAAAGGGGAGGATGCAGGGGGGAGAGGAAGGGGGAGGGGGAAAAGGGATGGGGAGGGGAAGGAGGGGAGGAAGAGAAGGAAGGCAAAGAGCAGTGGGTAGGGGCCTGGGGCCTCAAGGCACACCCCTGCCAAGACACTTGGGGTCCAGGCTGGAGGTAGAAGTGGGAAGGGAGGAGCCAGGAACGTGTACCTGGGCGGCCCCACCCAGAGGAGGTCACCTGGGTGGGCCAGGACACCCCCTTGGCTGACCACCATGAATGTGCTCAAAGCAAAGCAGGGAAACCAGGATGGAGGAAGCGGCCAGCTCCCTGAGTTGTCAGAGACGTCCCCAATTCCACGGGGAGCCTAAGCAGCCTGCCTCGGTGCCCTTGCTTGTCAGAACATGACCTTCCTAGCCACTCCCTGCCCACAGAGGACCACGGCTGCTACCATGGTGGGAGCTCCCAGCCCAGGCGTCTGACATGCAGGCATAAAGGTGGGGGGTTTGAATGTGCCCTCTGGCCCCCGTGCTGCTCTCGGCCTTCAAGGCTGCACTGTGGCAAAGTGCCAAAGCCATGCCAGGCCTGGCAGGGCCCACCTGTTGGTGCTGGGGCACCCCCGTGCGGGCCGACCCTGTTACCTGAGATAGGTGGGAGGCTCTGTGCTGATGGACACGGCCTTGTACTTCTCATCGTTGCCATCGAGTATTTCCTCGACTTCGGAGGCTTTTAACAGGGTCACGCTGGTGGCCAGGGTGGTGTAGCCGTGATCTAAACCCAAAAAGACGCAAATGCCGTCATATGGGACTCCACAGCTGAGAGACTGAGAAGGCGCGTCCAGGCGGGCATGCACGCCGGAGGCAGGACGGGGGGGGGGGCATCAACCCTCGTCCTGGAGACCCGCCCCAGGGGCTCTCCCAGAAGCGGCCCCCACACAAAGGAGGCCAAGTGGGTTCTGGGGTAGAGCCTCCCCGGATGGGAGGAGGGAGCTCACTGCAGTTGGAAGGGTACAAAAAGCCAGACGGACTTCTGGATGGAAGAGTCTGGCTCCCCCGCCCGCCACCCCTCGGGGACGCCCCAAGGCAGGCCTGCCAAGCAGCACAGACACAACCACAGACACGGACACGCGGACGAGGCCACTAAGCGACACGGACGCCCCCGCCCCCCCCAAGCACAGGCATGCCATGCCATGCGTCTGAGCCCGGCGCGGCTGGTGACTCGAGCCTCCCCAAGCACACCGTGGGCCGCATCCAGTCACCAGGGACGTCGACATGCCCACAGCCACACGGGAAAGCCTCTGAGCTCTCCTAAAGCGCTTTACGGACCCGGGCGTCTTCAGAGCCCCGGCCCCCGGCCCCCGCCCCCAGCCCCCCGGCCCATGAAGACGCCCCCGCAGCCCTAAAGCGCTTTATCATCCCTCTCGAGGCAGTTTGGAAACAGGCTTACAAACCCTTGTGAAGACGCACCCTTAGCGCTAGGTTTGGATTTTTTACCATGTGATGACGCCACAATTTTCTTCCTCTCCTCCACGGTGGCGAGGCGCCTCCAAAGGGAGGGGTACCTCTTGTACAGAGACCCCCGGAACATGCGCAAGTAGTTCCCCACCTGCCGGGAGGAGCCGGAGCCGGAGTCAGAGCCGGAGCCGGAGTCAGAGCCGGAGATGGAGACAGAGACAGAGAGACAGAGGGAGGGAGAGACGGAGACAGAGATGATGGAGACAGAGACAGGGAAATGGAGACAGGGACAAGGAGATGGAGACGGAGAGAGACAGAGGGAGGGAGAGATGGAGACGGAGAGACAGAGGGAGGGAGAGATGGAGACAGAGATGATGGAGACAGAGAGACAGAGGGAGGGAGAGATGGAGACAGAGATGATGGAGACAGAGACAGGGAGGGATGGAGATGGAGAGAGAGACAGAGGGAGGGAGAGACGGAGATGGAGATGATGGAGACAGAGACAGGGAAATGGAGACAGGGACAAGGAGATGGAGACGGAGATGGAGACAGAGACAGGGAGATGGAGACGGAGAGAGACAGAGGGAGGGAGAGATGGAGACAGAGATGATGGAGACAGACAGGGACATGGAGCCGGAGAGGATGGAGCCGGGGCGGGACCCAGGAAAGGCGGGGGGAGGGGCAGGGGAACAAGGGAGCCGCCACTGCCCCCCCACGCCGCCCAGCAGTGATTATGCACCCACTGTATGCGGGCGCAGGGGCCGGCCCCCTCCCCCCAGTGCCCGCAGGAGGCTCGCTCGCACCTCGGACCCGATCATGTAGAACTCGCCGTCCTCCTCCAGCTGGAACTTCACCGGCTTCTGGCCGAACGTCTTGCTCAGAGCCATCATCATCATCGCGCCCGAGGCCCGGTCCCCACGGACCCAGGCCTCCCCGCCTCCAGCAGCCGCCCCGCACCGCCTCAGCCGCCGCCCACACTCGCCAGGCCGCACCGCTCACTGCGCAAGCGCGCGCGAGGACGGCGGCGGGAAGCGTGCGCGTGCGCGCCTCTCCGCGGGCCGCCGGCGCCTGCGCGCTGCCTCCGTGCGTGCCGTGCCCATGCGTGCCAACGGCTATGCTCCTCCCAGCGCGCGCGCCGGGCCTCCCAGTGCGCGAGTCCGCCCCGTCGGCGCAGACAAAGAGCTGGCCCCGCCCCCGGCCCCGGCCCCGCCCCACGTGCGGGCCTTTAGGGGCGGGAGCGCCCTCCCTGCGGGGTCTTTCCGACCTCCGAGCTCTCAGTAGGCCCGGGCTCGGTCCGCGCTCCATCCTTCTCCCATCCCTCTTTCCAGCCGCCCGTCCTAGCGGTCAAGTCGGTGTCTGGGGCGTGGGGGGCCCCACCTGCTCTCCCTCCCCCCTCGACCCCCTCACCCGGCCCCGCCCTTCCGCACCCCTCGGGGCTCCCTCTTCTCTCCCCTCAGTCCCTTAGCTCAGGCGCCTTCTGGCCCGTCCTCCTTCACCTCGGCTCCCAGGAGGAGGCGGCCTCAGCAGGGTGCCTGCTCGAGGCACCCCCTGCCCCCCCCGCCATCCCCGCCCCCCAGGGCACCCCTGCCCCCGCCCCCGGGGCACCCCTGCCCCCCCGCCATCCCCGCCCCCAGGGCACCCCTGCCCCCGCCATCCCCGCCCCAGGGCACCCCTCCCCCCCCGCCATCCCCGCCCCCGGGGCACCCCTGCCCCTCCCCGCCCCCGGGGCACCCCTGCCCCCGCCATCCCGCCCCCGGGCACCCCTGCCCCCGCCCCGGGCACCCCTGCCCCCGCCCCCCCGGGGCACCCTGCCCCCGCCATCCCCGCCCCCGGGGGCACCCCTGCCCCCCCATCCCTGCCCCGGGGCACCCTGCCCCGCCATCCCCGCCCCCCGGGGCACCCCCTGGCCGCTATTCTCACAGAGGGTTCTGGGCTCCCGCCGCTGCCCCTTAAAACGCTCCTACTAGCAGGACTGCCGAGCCAGCGTTGCATCCTTGGCTCCCAAGGCTGCTTCCAGACTGGAAAGGTCACGAACACGGGCAAACAGGGGGTCTGGAGAGCCTGACTCGGGCTTGTCCGAAGGAGCCCCTATGCCATCAGCCACATGTGGACAGCTGTCATTAATGATGCGACAAAGGGAGAGAATGGGGGAGGGGTGGAGGAAGAGGGAGGGGGAAAAGGAGAAAGAGGAGGAGGAGGGGAGGGAGGGGGAAAGAGATCCAGGCTGTGTTCTAGAGGGAGGAAGATGACAAGGAGAGAATGGAAACTGGCCCTCATGAGAAAGCCCCAGGATGACCAGAAGTCTCCAGTGTGGAGCCCAGGAAGCAGTGCCACGCTGAGACCAGAAACTCTGAGGTCCCCAGCTGTCTACAGTGATGATTGTTGCAAATCTTTTCCATTTTTCTTTGCTGCCTTGTCCTCCTCCCACATTCATCCTTGAATGCGCGGAGGACTTGCTTAGTCAATCTCACCAGTTTATACTGGTTTTAACTTCCAGACTTCTTTTTAAGACAGTATTCTCATAATTGTGCACCTACTCTCCGAAGAGAAATTTTCTCCTAAGGCTATTTTCTGTTCTAGGCAGCTAGGTGGCTTCACAGAGCGCTGTCCTTCATATCCAGCCTCAGACCTACCTTTCTTCCCCTGCCCCCCTCCCTCCCTCTCTCTCTCCCTCCCTCCTTCTCTCTTCCTCTCTCCCCTTCGCTCTCTTCCTCTCTTCCCCCCCCCTCCCCTGCCCCTCTCCCTCTCCCCCCTTTTTCACTTTCTCTTTCCCTCTGTCCACTTATGGCATCACCTTCCTGAAGTCTCAGAACTCTTCAAGAAGGAAGGGTAAAGAAAAAGAGGAAGAGAAAGGGAGGGAGAGGAAGGTCAGCTGTAAAACTAGTGTCGAGAGAATCAGATAAGACCATGTTTGTAAAGTGTCTTGTTAACCTTCAGGTACTCCAGAAATGTCATTAGAAATCTATTACTGCTCAGACTTCTGGATGAAATGATCAGCAATGTCGATGGCATCCATCTTTCATTTCCAATCACTTGTTCAGTGGTTCCAGGAGAGGTGTTTCAGTGGCCCACCAGATTTCCTTTTTCTAGAGTTTTTCACTCTTTCTCTGCTGAGCTTCTGATAAGCTGACTGCACAGACAGCTTCTGTCTCAAGGAAAACTCCCATGGCATAGCCAGGCTTTCCTTGTCCATTCAAATAGGACCTCTTCTTGAATCTGACAGAGAGCAGCAGTGGATGGGGAGGTGCATGCTGGGCATGGGCCAGCTACAACATGGCACCAGTGAGGAGTGCCAAGGAGGGACAATGGGAATTAAAGGCAATGGATGCCAGAGGAGAAGCCTGGCTGCTTCCAACGGGCAGGAACAAGGGAGGACATGTGGATGTCAAATGGCTCAGTTGGCTCCTGGCAAGGTCAGGAGTAGGTGGAGAAGGCAGCCAGCACTTGGGGCAGCCTTTGGCTTCGGCCGATCTCATTGGAGGGGTTTCACATTAGGGAGATCTCCGCTTGCCGGCATAGTTGAGTATTTTGTCTCCACTTAACTCAGCGCACAGCATCTTTCCTGATAGAACTTGAGCCCCAAGAGCACGAAGACCATGACATTTCTGCCTGTGTAACCTCAGTGTCCAGTATGGCCCCTGGCACAGTTGCCTGTTGGGAGGTCATATGACTTGCACACTGCTCTCCCTGTGCCCATGCCTTGTTCCTTGTCCTCTCACCAAACCTGCCCAAGCCAGGCTTCCTCTGCTTTGAGGCCAGTGCTGCTTGCTGGTGCCACCAAGCCCCTTCCAACCCAGGGAGATGCCACATGCTAAGAGGTGCCTGCTCCAGGTTCTTCACCATCTGTCTACATCCCCTTCTCATGGCACCAGCCTCTGGACACAGCCCTGCTGCCTCTCTCTTCCTCATCTCCCACCTCTCTCTACCCACTGGTTCCCTGCTGCTTCCAGAGGCCCAGGGCTCCCCAGACTTAAAGCCTCCTCATGGACCTGCCTCTTCCATCCTTAACTCTCCTCCCTGTCACCATCAAATTCCCAGAGGATGGCTGCCATCATTTCTTCTCTCACCACCTCAGTTCCCCACACTCGCCTCCAAGGTAACTGAAGGTCTCCCTGATGGCTAAGCCCAAAGACCTCTTGCCAGACCTCCCCCTCGGCCTCCCTGCAATCACTAATGCACCCCTGGCCTTCTTGGGGACACCACTCCTCATTGGCTTCTGTGGGTCTGTCTTCCTACCACCTGTCTGATGGGTTGCGTCAGGGAACAGCAGTGTCCTCCTCAGTGCCTGCCCATAGACCCCTGTGGACTCATGGTAACCAGGAAAATCTGCTGACAGTTGGCTCCTTGGCCAGACTTCTCCAACCTGTTCTTGGAATGTTGGTTTCCTAGACCCAAGTGAAGGATTTTACGTTTGTCTCTCACCTAGGTTGAGTCCTAGCCTTTCCAGGACATCAAGGCTATTGGGATCCAGACTGTCATCTAGGGTGTTCAAATCCTGACCATTACCCTTGAGTTTTCACTGCCCCACATCCCTGGGCAAAGCTTTCCAAGCTTTGTTTGCTCCCAGTGAGATGGGGTGAGCCCATAGCCACAGACCTTGCAGAACTGTTGTGACAGAAACTGCTTGTTGAAGAACTGTTTGACAGAAACCAACTAACTTGCTGCGTGACTATAGACAAGTCCCTGCCTCTCTCTGGGGACTGGACTAAATGACCTTGAAATTCTCCGGCTCATTTTCCTTCTCTAAAATGGAGGCCAGAGCCCCAACCTTCAGAGCCAGCACACATTGGAATTTGGGCAATGGTGGTGTTCCTGGGATATTAAACAGACAGAACATTGAGAACTGACATTCCCACTGAAGGGGCCTTTCAATCATTACCTCCCAAAGACTTAGGAATGGCCTGAGGTAGGAATGCCTGCCCCTGTCTAGGCCTGGAAGGGTCAAGGTCTAGTCTAGATTCCAGATCTAGGCCCTGGAATCCCCCGCCTCCCAACTTTCTATGAGCTTTCCCACTTGGCTTTGAGACTATAATCCTCTCAGCTGGTCTTCCACTGGGGCCTGCAGCCAGTCTCCCAATTCTCTGTGCCCAGCCACTCCAGATGGACCCAGGCTACTTCCCACCCTTGATCCTGTCCAGACCCCAGTCTCCCTTGGCCACATGTTCCAGGTTCCAGTTACCCCAAGCTACTGGCCACTCCTAGATCTCTCCCACAGTCTTCCTGTATATAAGATTCATCTTGCCTACATTAAGGTGCTCAGATTCCTTAAGTCTGGCCAATATGACCAATTGTTAGAATCACAAGCACCTCATTTGGTTTTCTGATAAAACTTGTCTTTGCCTGAAAGGAGGCTTAGGTTGAATTCATTCAGGCAGGACCCATGTATCACTATTTCAGGGTCCCAGCACCACTAAATGTCAACACGCCTATTATGATTCTGCCCATTTTACAGATGAAAGAGGGCCCTGAAGTTCAGAGAGCTTAAAGGATTTGCCTGAGGCCACACAGCTAAGGATCTGAGGCATGATTTGAACTCAGGACTCCAAGGGTCTTCCTCCATATTTGTTTCCCTGCCTTTCCTAACTTCAGAAGGGAGGAATTGGGTTCAGATCCCACCTCTTTGAACCTGACACTGATTATGTTCTGGGCTTGAGTCATTAGTGAGAAAGGCAGTCAAGATCCACCAAAAAGGAAGCCCAGGTCATTTCCAAGGAGGAGGCCAGACAGGTCCAATAGAAAACAGGCTGAGTTTAATCATCGAATGGACGGCCCACTGATACAAAAGACACTGCCATACTATACACAGTTACCCTTCTTTGGCAGGGGACAGAGGACAGCCAGAGGCCTGTCCACCAAAGTGGAAGGGCACCCAGCAAGGGCCCCAAGGCCAAGATCTGAGCAGGACTCACTGCCTGCTTAGACTTCCAGCCCCTGAGGGCGGGCCTAGTGGGAGGGAGAGCAGAGTCAGGCTCCCCCTTGAGGCAACCCTCTTAAGGGTCAGGCCCAGGCTCTGTGAGCATGTGGAGACTTGAGGGAGCTTTTCTGGGTCTAGGTCTGTCCCAAACTGGCTGGGTGAGCCTACAAGAACCAGCTTTGGCATGAGGAGGGAGCTCACTTTGAGCTCCGCCTCTGGGGCCTTGTTGCCCCTTGGAGCCCATGACTCAAGCAGGCCTGTGGGCACAAGGTGGGGGAAGGAAGACACCCTGGGCCCTCAGGATAGGGGGCAGTACCTGCATGCAGGAGACTGGATCACAGCCACCTGCTTTCTCCAGACTGGATACAAGGGCTGCCCTTTCTGCACACCACCCTCCCTCTCTTTTGAGGATGGGCACTCTGAACGGGAGCCAGAGTGGAGAGGAAACACAGGGAGGCATTCCTGAGCTGGGGGCCTGGGCAGGTATCTCTCCTATCAGGAAAAAGGTGAGCCTAACATCCTGGGAAGTAGGACATGTCACTAAGACCTGGGGTTTCCAGGAAGGCTGGGACAAGGAGCAGGAAGAAGGGAGGAAAAGGAGGAATCAGAAAGGCTGCTAAGGGGGCCTGCTTGAAAGCAGAATGCCAAAAGGCCCACTGTCTGCCTGGGTGTGTCCCTGAGACTTGACCAAGAACCTTTCAAGGTGCCCAGATGGCCGGAGAGGCTAGAAAATGCAGCCCACTGTCAGGCACCCTGGTGAGCAGGAGGACAAATAAAACCCAGGCCTACTGTAAGGCCCAAAGGCAGCTCACAAGCAAGAGTGAAGAGAGAGGCCATATCCTGCCTCCTGAGCCCACCCACCTTAACTGGGATCCATGGCTTGGGATGGACATGCCCTATTCAGAAGGAGCAGCTGAAGGGAACAAGGGAGGCAGATGGAGGGGAGAAAGGAAGGTAGCATTATGTGTTCAATGCTCCCTGGGAGTGGGGACAGCAGTCAGTCCAGGGGGAGAGGCAGTGGATTCTGAAGATCCCAAGAGAACCAGCACTTAGGAAGAATTCCCAGGGGAGCAGGGTGTCCCAGCTGGGATTCTGAAAGGGTGAATCCAATGACAGAAAAGGCAGAGGACAGAGCTGACAGTGTAGGCCACAACCAGCATGGCCTGGAGTCTCTTTGCCTCCAAAAATATGGGCTCTCAGGCTACAGGACTCCCTAGCCTGCATTGAAGCCCAGCTGGCAGCCAGCTGCCTCCATTGGAGGGCATGGGGGAGCCTGAGGTCAATCTTTATCCCAGGGCCTTCATTTCCATCCCTGAATAAACAGTACTGCCTGGTTCAGGATCATCCCCATGGGAGGCTGGCTCCCAAAGAAAATTTGGGAGAATGTAGGGCCTCCAAGGCCAGTGCTTAAAGGAATGTGTTTGAGGGAAGGGTGGCAGACCCAGTACAGCTGAAGAAATCTTGGCCAATGAGGCGTGGGAAACCCTCCAAGACTCTCACCTTTACTGGGTCAAACTTCCAGTATTGGCGACCATGGAGGAAGTAGGCATAACCTGAAGGGAAAGGGGGGGGGGGTCAGTGAGAGGAATGGGCCCCTGGCACCCCAAGGGGCCTCAACTTACTCCCCCAGGCTTGCATCTGGCACGATCTAGCCGGCTTAAAGGGGACATGAGAGCTATTTCTACACGTATGTGCAGGAGGGCTTAGCCTTCTGCTGTCTGGCCCAAGGGGAAGGTGGAGCAATGGGTTCCAAGGACCCTGCCCAGCCCAGTGAGTCCCTCCCTTCCCATGGCCCAAACCCACCATGGCTGTCTTGGAAGGCAGCACTGATCTCAGAGGGTACTCCCCGCCAGTCAGTGGTCCTTCGAGGGGAAAGGCCATCAACGCGTCGGGTGCTGGCATGGAAACGCCAGTAACTGCCCCCATAGAAGAAGTAGATTTTGCTCTTTCCTGTCCCCCATACTAGTGCTGCATGGATGGCTGAGCTTGTTAGACCTAGGTCAGAGAGTGGGGCTGGGCCCAGCACACGCCGCTCTCCAGCATACACCCAATATTGAGAGCCTGGGCAAAGGACACCAGAGGAGAAATGTTCAGGGTAGGGGGCAGAGAGACAAAGGGAGAGGCACTGAGAGCAGGAGCTGGGCATCTCCCCGCCAGACTAGGAGGAGAAAGCCCCTTCCCTTGCCCTGTGATGAACAAGAGGAGGAGCATTTACTCTCTAGACATGAGCTGGAGGTATGTGGCCCCATCCCAAGAGGATACAGTGAACATAGGCACAATGGTAGAGGCATGAAGGAGGGTGGGTGGAAGGAAGGAAGGGAGGAGAGAAGGGGAGGGAGGGAGGAAGGGAGGGAGAGGGGGAGGGAGGGAGGAAGGAAGGAAGAGGGGAAGGGAGGAAGGGAGGGAGAGGAGGAGGGAGGAAGGGAGGAAGGAAGAGGGGGAGGGAGGAAGGGAGGGAGAGGTGGAGGGAGGAAAGGAGGAAGGAAGAGGGGGAGAAATGAAGGGAGGGAGAGGAGGAGGGAGGAAGGGAGGGAGGGAGAGGGGGAGGGAGGGAGAGAGGGAGGGAGGAAGGGAGGGAGGGGGGAGGGAGGAAGGGAAGAAGGAAGAGGGGGAGGGAGGAAGGGAGGGAGGGAGAGGGGGAGGGAGGAAGGAAGGAAGGAAGGAGAGAAGGGGAGGGAAGGAGGGAAGGGAGAGGGAGGGAGGAAGGGAGGGAGGAAGGAAGGAAGGAGAGAAGGGGAGGGAAGGAGAGAAGGAGAGGGCGGGAGGAACCAAGACTTGATTAAGCACTTACAACAATCACAACAATCCTAGGAGGGATGCACAGTTATTGTGCCCCTTTTACAACTGAGGACACTGAGGCACAAAGCTGAAGTGCTTGGGGCCCAGGCTCAAACAACTAGGACTTGACCTCAGGGAGGCTCCACCTGCATCCTTTCCTGGCAGCCTCTGGCCATTCTTTCCTCTCTTTCTCTAATCTCCCTGGACCTTCCCTACTGTCCCTCTCACCCACTCTCACCATCTCTGCCCCCAGTCCCTGGTCTCCCATAGCTCCCTCAGCCTGGGAGCTCTAAAGGGAAGCTGACTGACCACAGAACCCACCCTCAAGCCCCAGACTCCATCCCTAATCCCTTCCTGGGCATTCTCCTGAGCCTCACCCTGGAAAAACCAAATGTTGCCCTGTGGATCCTCAAAAGCAGCATCGACGTTGGTGGGCAGGCCTTGCCAGTGGCGAGAAGCCAGGGCTGGGTAGCCAGGCTGTAGCTGCCCTGCCCTCAGCCTCCAGACAAAGCCTGACTTGAAAAAGAAGAGTTCTCCTCGGATTGTGGCCGCAGCATCAAAGTCTGTGTCACAGGCATCTGGCTGTGTGGGGGACATTGAGGCAGAATGGGGGGAGGCATTAAGACTGGAGGATGGTGCCAGGCAAGGGGTGGGGGGCTGGACAGATGGTCCTGGGGCCTCACCTCCAAGGAGATCTCATTGGTGTCTATGTCCTGTGGCTGGGGAGGGGGAGGCGCTTTGGGGTGGGGTCCGGTGGGCCCTGGGACTGGAGGAGCCTGACCTGGGTGGGGCTCTGGGCTAGGCTGAGGTCCAAGCCGACGTCCATAGAGGTGCTGGATCCCCTGCTGGTCATCTGGGCTCAGGCTCAGAGGGTAGCGGAAAGTGTAGAAGGGGGACATCAGAGCTTTGGCTTCAGTTGAGTGCTGTAGGCCCAGCACATGGCCGAACTCATGGGCAGCCACCTGGAGCAGGTCTGTGCCTGGGAGGGATGGACAGGAGCAGTCACGGGAGGCTTGACACCCTAGCAGCCAGGCTGAAGGCAGGGATCCCTGTCCAGGGGACAGATAGCCATCTGCCCCAGGGCAGTGCCCCCAGGCCCACCCCATCCATCCCAGCCTCACCATCTGCCCTGTGGCAGTGCCCCCAGGCCCACCCCATCCATCCCAGCCTCGCCATCTACCTGGCCTCAATTCACCCCAAGTTGAAGGCTCTCATACCCAGGTCATTCCCAATGGTCCAGGTCTCATCATAGTCAAAGTGCACATCCCCCTCTCGGTGGGTCTTGGGGAAGAAGGCATGAGCCAAAATGCCTCCAGGACCATCGAAAGGCAGATTGTCTCCATGCCAGTACCTGGGGAGAGGCAGAGGTCAGAGGCTCTGCTCAGCTGCCCCTGACCTGGGACATTGACAAGGGATTCATTTCTGCAGCCCAATCAGGGACCAGGGGCCCCCACCCCCATGCTCACCTTGGGGGCCCCCACCCCCACCTTGAGGACCCCCACCAGGGGGCCCATACCACCACCCTGGGGGCCCCCACCCCCACCAGGGTCCCACCCCAGGGGACCCCCATCCCACCCAGAGGGGCAGTAGGGAGACCTCTGGCCACAAAGTCTAGTTCTTGATTCTAGTCCACCTGCAAGTATGACCTTGAACAGGTCTTTAGTCCTGTGAAAATGGGATTCTTCCCCTGCACTGCCACCAGCCCCTCAAAGCTCTCATTGTGACCAGGCTCAGCTTCCCTGTTCAGTGCCAGGGCCATCCCCTAGAACCCCAGGGAGCTTCAGTGACTCACCTGAAGTGCTCGTGGGCCCATTCAAGACCTAGCAGCCATTGAAAACCAGGCATCCTGGTCCTGATTTCCAGGGCAGGCCTTTAGGATCCTCAGCCTAGGTATGATGTGAAGCCAGCCAAAGGCCATGGGCAGTGCCAGGGTTCCTGCCAGGGCCAGAGTGGTCCCTGACCCTCCACTGGGCACTTACCTGGTGAAATCAATCATGATGTCTGCCCTGCCTTCCTGAACCTCCGTGAAGGTAAGCGGGGTCACACTGCTCCAAACCCTTAAGGCCTCACCCATCAGCTGCTGGACTTGCTCCTTGACCAGCTGCCAGGGGAACCGCATGATCCTGGATAACGGGAGAAGGGATGTTGGGGCTGGGCTATGAGTCTGATCCCCCCAACTCCAACCATGGTCAGGCAGGAAGGAAGTAGGAAGGGAGGGAGGGAGGGAGGAAGGAAGGAGAAAGGGAGGGAGAGAGGAAGGAAGGAAGGAAGAAGGAAAGGAGGGAGGGAGGAAGGAAGGAAGGAGAAAGGGAGGGAGGGAGAAAGGAAAGAAGGAGGGAGGGAGGGAGGAAGGAAGGAGGAAGGGAGGGAGGAAGGAGGGAAGGAAGGAAGGAGGAAGGGAGGGAGGAAGAAAGGAAGGAAGGAAGGAAGGAGGAAGGGAGGGAGGAAGGAAGGAAGGAAGGAGAAAGGGAGGGAGGGAGGAAGGAAGGAAGGGAGGGAGGGAGGGAAGAAGGAAGAGAGGAAGGAAGGAAGGAAGAAAGGGAGAAAGGGAGGGAGGGAGGGAGGAAGGAAGGAAGGAAATGAGCATTTATTAAGTGCCAGCTATGCACCAGCCTCTATGCTGAGAGCTTGTAGGGGCTATTATGAATCACATTTTACAGCTGAGGAAACTGAGGCAGATGGAGGTTAAGTGACTTGCCCAGGGTCATTTAGCTAATAGGTGCCTCAGGCTGAACTTGAACTCAGGGCTTTCTGACTCCAGGCCTGGTGCTCTGTGCCCTGTGGCACCTCCAGGTGCCCATGGCAGGCCTCCAGCCTTGTCTAAATGTCTGTACAGAAAGCTGTGCATGGAGGGAGAGAACATGAGAACCAGTGAAAGTGAAGCCCCTCTCCTGCCCTCTCTTCCTTGTCCCTCCCCTCCTCCCCCAGCCTCATCTAAAGGAGTGTAGATGAAATGCTCCTCTGCCAGTGTCTGCCATCCCACTACTGGGCCTCTGGAGACATGGCCTCCGTACCTGTAGGTGAGGTTGACCTTCTCCCAGCGTCCACCAGACAGCACAAAGCGTTTTTGCCGGTTCTGGAGGCGTGATCTTCGAGGCAGGTTGGGCACCCCACAGCGGGGGCGGCCCTGAGCTATGGCCCACCAAGGAGCAGGCTGCATGGGGAGGACTGGCTTGGAGGCTGCTGCCTTGGGGACAACCTCGAGCCAGGGCTCCTCCTCCTGGAGCGCTGAGTCCTGTACAGAGAGCAGAGGAGCCTCAGAGGAGTGCTCCCTCCCCCACCGCAGCTGCTCTGAGCCGAATCTCAATCCCAGCTCTAGCAGGGAACCCCCGCCCCCACTCACCAGCTCTCTGAACCTCTCCCCTCAATCCTGTTCAACCCAACAAACCTTAATCACTCCCTACTGTGGGCGGGGCTCTGTACGTAGTACCTGGGCTACAGAGATGAGAGTTAGCCAGGACCTGCGCTCAAGGGGCTTCCATTCCGTCCAGTGTCAGGATAGGATCCAGATAGGGAAGTTCCTAGTTGTCACACCTGCCTCAGTTGCCCTCCCACAGAGTAGATAATGGCTGCCTTATAATTAAAAGGCTATGTTATCTCCTCCAAGAAGCCTGGACCCAAACCTGGATGCAGTAGGAGGGTAGAGATAGGTAGAGGCATGCTAGGCCAAGGCCGACCTGTGGTGGCTGGAGAGTAGGGGGATAAAGATGGGGCTGACATGACCAGAAGGAAGGAGAGCCCTGTATCTGTTAAATCCCTTTGTCAAAGTGAAAGCCATCATGTGACCATCCAATGAGAGCTATAGGAGTCATTCCCAAGTGCATTCTTTATTGCCATGGCTAGAGGGCACCCCAGGGATACCCAAGTATAAGTCCCTCTTTTTATAGGAGGGGAAACTGAGGCTGCCCAGAGGCACACAGTGGTAAAGCTGGGATTCAGGATGTTCTCTGCAGCCCAGCCTCTGTGTCCCTCCTCCCAGGGTCTGCCTGCCCACCTGTCTGCACAGCCACAAGTTGCCCCCAGGCCTTGGCTCTCACTTTCCATTGCCCACCTACATCACACTACTGCAGAAGTCCCCAGGTTGCTTCTGGCCTGGGCTGCCCATCTACCTGGAGGCCTCAGTGCCAGGAGGCCTGAATGTCAGAGGGCCACATGGACCCAGAGCAGGACACTATCCTCCTTTAGCCCCAGCCCATGGCATGGTCTCCCCTGGTTTGGGATTTCCTGTTGTAGCTGAATAGGACTGCTCTATAGTTCCACCTTCCTGCCTGAAGGGAGGAGACCAGGTCCCTTGGTGAGATGGGCAGCTTAGCTGGGGGGGAGCATACCCAGGAGCCAAGATGCAGGGAACAGCTAGCTCATAGAACACAACCCTTCCCCTTTGGGACCTCAGTTTGCCCCCTAGGAAGCAGAATGGCTTTCCAAATGATCTCCTAGACTTGAGCATGTCTCAGAAACAAGGATACCCCCTTCCCATCCCCACCCACATGCCTGCTAACTCCTGCCCAGCATTTGAAGCCCATGAGGGAGGCCTTGCAAGTCTGTCTACTCCGACTGTACATCTGAGGAAACTGAGGCTATAAGAACAGACATTACTGGCTCTAGGACATAGAGGCAGCACATGACAGGGCCAGGATTCAAACCCAGGTCTCTTGATACCACATCTAGCCCTGGTAAGAATCTATCCTAGCTAGGCTGGGGTCATCCACAATGAAATGGTTCCCTGGGACAGGCCTGCCCCAAGAGCCCCCTGGGATGGCCCTGGAACCCTGCCTCCACCACCTTCCTGCCTCTGCCACCCTGGCACCCCCAGCGTCTCCTGGAGTGCTGCCCCTAACGCCCCAGTTTAGCCAGAGGGATCTCAGCCATCTCTTAGCAGTGCATGTCTTTTGGGGGTGAGGGCAGGAACATGGTAGTGGTGAGCTGAGCATCCCTCTACCCCACTAGCCCTAGACTGGCCACCAGGTACCCACCCACCAGACTGAAAAGGGAAGAAGAAATCTCTGCAGGCCCCTCTCACCGCGGGGCAGCCTGGGATAAAGAGCACTGGCGTGAACCCAGGCATTGGAGGAGCCAAGTTCTGACCTGACAGCCATTGCCTTGTTGGGCGACCTGCAGAGAGTACTCTCCCCTCTCTGCACCCCACTCCCCACATTTCTAAGATGAAGAGGCTGGGATGGCCCATTTCTAAGGGCCTGACTGGCTGGCAATTCCTGGGGCCTCTGCTGCCTAATGTCCAGTGAGCAGGAAGCTAAGCACAGCCGTAGCAGGCTCCTGCAGAGGCCCCCCACCAGCCCCATTCAGAGCCCCAGGGGCCCCCTTTGCTGCCTCTCTTTCTCCAAGCCCCTTCGGGCCCTGAGCCAGTCTCACAAAGGGTGCTGCTGGAGTAGGGCCAGGCCAGCCTTCCCAGAGGACCCAGCAGGCCCCAGAGTTGATGTGGGTGCAACCTGGGCTGTGTACTCTTCTCTGGAACCTCCTGGCTCAGGAAGCAGGCTTCTTCCCAGGCATCCTCAATGGCACTTTCCTCCAAGCCAGCCAGTGGACACACACCATGAGCACACACAGGCACACACAGGCACCCACCATGGGGAGACACCTGTTTTCCGCCGTGGCTCCCAGCCCAGAGCTCTAGCTCACTGGCTGCCTCAGTCAAGCCCTTAGGCTCTGGAGGCCCAGCCCCAGCAGGGTGCCAGCGCAGGCTTGGGGGGTGGGGCAAAGGGAACCCCAAGTCTCCCTTTCCTGTTCCCCAAGAGCCCCCAGGAAGTGGGGAGGGGCGCTGAGGGCCAAGGGCACCGAGGCAGAGGGACCCGAGAGGAAAGGCTGGAGGAGAAGAGAGGAGGAGCAGGGGGCCAGCCCAGACCTAGGCAGGGAGGACACCCACAAGGGCACAAGGCAGAGAGCCCGGGTGCAGCGCTTGGGGGCCCCATGGGGGGCCGGGTTGTGGCTGGGGGATCTGGGGGAGCACCTCCAAACGGATGCGCCGCAGGGAGGAGCGCTTCTATCTCACCCCTAGCCCCTCTCCAGCTCGGGGACCTGGTGGCACTGCTGAGTGGGGGCTGCGGGGGCGGAATGGGGCCGGCCTGAGACTCACGGGCAGTGGCGGAGGCGGCCGAGCCAGGACCCGGGCCGGGGACGGGAGCAGCAGCGGGAGCAGCAGCAGGAAAGCTCCGGGGAGCCGGAGCGGACGGCGGCTGTGGGCCAGGGCTGGGGCCATCCCAGGGCGGGCGCCAGGGGCCTGCGGGGCGGGCCCGGAGCCGGGGTGACTGCGGCCCTTTATAGGCTCGGCCTGTCCCGCCCCTCCCCCGCCGAGGCCTGGCGGCTTCCCCCCCTCTCCCTCCGCCCCCCTCTCCCCTGGCTCTGCCCCCTCCCCGCCTCTCGGGTCTGGGCCTGGCCCTGCCCCCCTCCACCAGCACCCAGCCCGCCTTTTGTTCTCTCTCCCTCTCGGGGCAAGGAAGGGGGAGCCATAGGAGGCCTGCCTCTGCCCTCTCCCCACATCTGGAGGGCACCGTGCCACAGTCCCCCCCACTGGTGGTGCCCCAGATGGTGGCTGAGGAAGCCCAGTGCCCTAGTGGGGAAAGCCAGGTGAGGGGCACAGAGCCAAGGAGGTCAAAGGCAGGGATGAAGGGCCAGGAACTGGGACCCAGCAGCTGGTCAGTCAGGCCCCACAGGGAGTTTGGCTGGGGGTGGGGTCACTTTCTGGATAACCTCCCAACAGGAAACGTCTTCATGGCCACAGAAGGCCCCTTGTCAGAGGATGCTGGGTCATTTGTGGCCAGTCTAGGGCATACCTGACCTGGCTGGAGGGGACCCCAGAGGCCACCCCCTACCTCAGACACACACATGGAAGGAGCTGGGCCTGGAACTAGACCAGAGGGGACTCTCCCCCGCCCCACCCCACCCCCAGTCATGGCCTTTAGGAAACCCAGTAGGGCTGGCTGGGATCCCAAGCAGCCCCTTGACTGACCTGCCCACCTGTCTGAGTCACAGGCCCCAGGCTCTCCTGTTCTGCTCTGACCTCTGGCATCTGGCCACCTTTTCCAGTCTCCTCAAGCCTCTGTCCCTGCCACTTCTCCTCAGCTCTGACTCCACTGGCCTCTTCTGGCCTCTACTTTTTTCCGTGGGGCTCAGCTCTATACCCCATCTGTCTCTGACCTGTTTCCTAAGGTCCAGTCTGGCTTCTGGCCTCTTCCTCTGTCTGATACCCTCTGCTTATCACCCCTAATTGCCCTCTCTCCTCTTTGGCCTCCTTCTCTCACCTCTTCTTCCCACCTCTGGCCTCCTCACCTCTCACCTCTGGTTTCCTCCTCTGGCCTCTTCTCCACTTTCACGTCTGGCCTCCTTCTCTGGCCACTGTGTGGCAGGCTTCCAGAGATTTCCACAGTGTAACTCAGTGATAATACATGGCTGACTAAGGTAATAGGCATCTCACTCCAGTTTCTTTGGCTCTCAAAGGTGCATCCATTGTCTCTTTGGCTCTTCCATGTGGGCACAGGCTCTCCCCTGCTACAGCTGGCAACCCTTCCAGATCTCTAAGACCTTTCTCCTCTTTCTAGATTCCAGGTGGAGTTCTCCTCCAGAGCCTGGGGACTCTCCCCGGGCTCCAGGGGCTCTCCAGGGCCAGCTCCACTCTGTAGGGCCTGGTGGACAAGCTGGTTGTCTGCACCCATTTCTCCATGCCCCAGCCTGTCTCTTTGGGAGGTATTGAGCTCCAGGGGAGCTCTGCCAGGAGAGCTGGTGACTGGGCCAAGTTCCTCGCCCATCGAAGGACAGCAGTCGCCATATGACCTCACTGCTGGGCCCTTCCACCCTGCATCTTCTCTTTCCTTGGGCATGTCCCTTTGGGATGGCAAGTGGCTCTTGCCAGCTCTCTGCACCTAGCCTTGTCATCCTATGGGTCGCCTGCATGCTGGACTCCTTGGAGGTGCTTACAGAGCCCCAGCGTGGCTGCAGAAGCCATCTCATCAGCAGGGATGTGCCAAAGGACATGAAGAGTTTTCAACAGAAGAATTCCAGAAGATACACTCTCCAAATGGTCAGGAGCTGGAGAAAGGCACGCAGCAAGCTGAGGCTTCCCTTCCCTCTCTGCAGAGGGGCAAAGATGGTGGACGGCAAGCTGCCGTGGCCCAGGAGGCTGGGCCCATGCACAGACCCACCCCAGCCCTGTGGACAAGGCATTGGAAGCTTAGATGGTTCCTCATGGCCAGATCATTCCAAAGAGGAAGTCACCACGTTCTTCATCATAATAGAGCGTTTCACAAATATTTCATTTGACTCTTACAACAGCCCTGAGAGGTAGGTACCATCATTGTTGCCATTATATAGAGGAGAGCAAGGTCTAGTGACTTGCTCAGGGTCCCACAGCTAGTTTGAGGTCAAATTTGAACTCAGGTCTTCCTGACTCCAGGCTCCTTGCTCTATGTGCTATGGTGCCACCCAGATGCCTTGTATGATACGAATATGAATGGGATACATATTTAATTCCTCTACAGAAGAATAAATATCTGTACAGCTCCTATAGAGAATAGGGCACTCCCAGAATACATTGGGGGCAGCTAGGTGGCACAGTGGATAGAGCACTGGGTCGGGGGTCAGGAAGCCCTGAGTTCAGGTTCAGCCTCAACACTTACTAGCTGTGTGACCCTGGACAAGTCACTTAACCATGTTTACCTCAGTTTCCTCATCTACAAAATGAGCTGGAGAAGGAAACGGCAAACCACTTCAGTATCTCTGCCAAGAAAACCCCAGATGGGATCACAGTCAGACACAACTGAAAAGACTAAACAACAAAGAATTCATTGATGGAAATGCTTGGAAACAGGATTCAGTAGCTTACCTAACTCATCCAGTCTGCTGGGAGACTGCTATAAAGTCCAGGCAGAGCATGAAGCAGTTGGGCGTCTTTATACTTCACCTCAGCTCTGCACCATCCCGTCTTTTGGCGAGCCAGGCCAGGAGCTCAGGTTCTTCCTCTGCCAGCTGTTCGGCCCTTCCTGTTCTGTCAGGCAGCTCTGTTCATTGACTCAACAATCTCTGGACCTCTCAAGAATAGGCTGGCTGGGGTTTCTTCTTCTTAAATGGTATAACTCCTTTCTCCACTGTTGTTCTCATGGGGTGGGGGGAGGACAGAAGGGACCCCCCCAAGATTTTCCATGCCATAACAAATGCCAAGTCCATTCAGTGGTGGGCCACCACATGACTTAAAGTAGCCTGGGAGTCTATCATGGCTAACATGTCCAAGAAACAAGCTGAGCCACAGGTGTGCTTGGCAGGGAATATCTATCTGCACATGCTCTGTACACCCCATGTTTCAATGGGAATCACCAGTGTTGGAAGGGTTGTGGGCATATAGCTATGATGGTCCACCATAGGGAGAGCTGAATTCAGGCATTGGGCATCTCAATCAGGAACTGTGGCAGAAATGCTTCTAACCATACCACACAGTTTTGTTCTGTTAGCTCACTCAGGGCATCACTTCCCAGCATGCATGGCAAGGGAAGGAGAGCCTGAAAGACAGCATATGTACACTCAGTTCTTGTAGGGTCCTATGTGTAAAGCACTCTATATGTGCTATCAAGGCTGCCAACACCACCAAGCTGGGTCTATAGAAGCAAAAAGGGTGCTCAGCAACTGTGGAAAGGCTCTCATGGAGGAACATGAGAGAATAATATTGTGGTGTAGCAGGAACTTAGGCAGGAAGTGAGGAATTCTGAGGCACTGGGGACAATTTGAGTAAACTGAGACAGGGAGAAAGACCAGGAGAGCAGTATACATTCTCCATGTCCTGCTGTGCCTGTCCCTCAAGGGAAGAGGAAGAGGAAAGTTGGTGGAGGCTGAGACTTCTTTCTCCTTCTTCTGTCTCCTGCTGTGCCCTCTTCCTGACTAAGCTGAAACCTTTGGAGGGAAGAGGGGCCGTGAACAGAGACCTGTGTCTGGTCATCTGCCCATGGGCTTCCCATCACATACCCCACTCTCCTTCAGCCTCCTTTGGGAAGAGGAGTGGTACCCCCCACTAAACAAGGAGCATTTTCCCATCTTATATAGCCTGCACATCCCAGTGACTCTGAACTCCTCTAGACCATTTTTCAAACCTCATTCAACCCCCACCTCTTGATTCCTCATTCCCATCATCTTTGAAGCTTGAACTGAATCCCACCCAGCCCTTCCACTGTGCCCTCTGGAATGCCTGTTTTGTAGGCAACAAGCTCCCCTTCATCTTCAATCTTTCCCCCTCCCACTCCTTCCATCTGCCAGCTCTTACTGAAACCTGACTATATTCAATGATACAGCCTCCCTGGCCTACTTTTCCAGTCCTGGCTGAACCTTCATTAATTCTCCTCAGCTCTCTGGTTGAGGGAGGGGAACTGGAATACTCCTTGCTCCCCATGGCCCCCTCCAGGTTCTCCCCCTTCCTCCTTCACTCAGAAACCACTCTTCCTTTGAGATTCATGCTATTCATATCTATAACCCAATTAGAATCCTGGGAGCCGGGCCCTCACTGCTGCCCAGCAATCCTACTATACATCCCTTATCAAATTACTCTGCCACTCTCCCCAGTGGCTCTTCCAAACCTCATCCCCCAAACATCCTATGACTCTCCCTCCCCCCGCCCCATTCTCTCAGCTGCAAACTTTGCCTTGTACTTTACAGAAAAAAAAATTGAGGCCACTTAACCCCAATTGCCCTCCCAAAAAAAAGGCAAAAAAAATTGAGGCCATTAGCCTTGAGCTCCCTCTCCTTCCCTCATCCTCATCTTCTATCACTCTGTCCCCTTCATCATGCCCCTTTGATGAGGTGGCCAACTCCTGACCACTTATTCAAGTGATCCCATTCCATCTTGTCTCTAACAGGTTCCCCCCCCCCTTCTCTGTCATCCCCCTCCTCTATCTCTCTTTCCTTCAATCTCTCCCCCTTTACTGGCTGCTTCCCTATTGACTGCATGTCCAACTGCCCTTCATACATCTCAAACTGGATTCCAATAGACATCTTAAATTCAGTAGTCTGAAGCAGAACTCATGATCTTATCCCCCAAACCCTCTCCCAAACTCCCTGTCACAGTCCAGGGCACCCCACCCTCCGGGTCTCTCAGGCTCCCACCCTAGGAGTCCTAGATTTTTTACTATTTCTCATCCCCCCCATATCCAGTCTGTTGCTGAGGCCACATGCCCCCTCTTCTCCTCTGACCCTGCTCCCACCCTGGGGCAGACTCTCGTTGCCTCATCCCTGATGTCTGGAAGTAGTTTGGGAGTCTGCCTGCCTTGGACGTCTCCCCACTCTGGTCCATTCTCATTCCTTTTTTTTTTTTTTTTTTGCTTTTTGGAGGGCAGTTGGGGTTAAGTGATTTGCTCAAGGTCACACAGCTAGTTTTGGTCCATTCTCATTCTGCCACTAAAGTGATTTTCCTAAGTCAAAGTTTGACCATGTCACCTCCCTATTCAATACACTCCAGTGGCTCCCTATTGTCTCCAGCATCAGATACAAAACCCTCTGTTTGGCATTCAGAGCCCCTTTTAACCTAGATGCCTCCTCCTCTTCCAGTCTTCTTATGCCTGACTCCCTGACACATCTGGGTCTCCCTGCTGTCCCACCTCGAAGACCCATTTCTGAGCATTTTCTCTGGCCATCTCCCCATGCTTGGAAGGCCCCCCTCCTCCACTCCTACTACTGACCCCCCCATCTTTTAAGTCCCAACTACAATCTTGCTGTTTGTGGGAAGCCTTTCCCAACCCACAGCTCTGACTCACTCTGCTAACGATTTCCCATTTATCCTGTAGAGAGCTTCTTTGTACAGATTTGTTTGCCTATTGTCTTCTCCGTTAGAGTATGAACCCCTTGCAGGCAGGGACTGTCTTTTTTTTTTTTTTTTTTGCTTTTTGGAGGGCGATTGGGGTTAAGTCACTTGCCCAAGGTCACACGGCTAGGTTTTTGTTTGTGTGCGTTAAGTGTCTGAGGCCGGATCCCAACTCAGGTCCTTCTGACTCCAGGGCCGGCGCTCTACTCACTGGGCCACCTAGCCGCCCCGGGACTGTCTTTTCACTCTTTTTGTATCTCTCAGGCTTAGCACAGTGCCTGACATATAGTGGATACCTAATAACTGGAGACTGATTGATTGATTCAATGGAGACTACAGTGATGGAGGAGGAGTTCTGAGCAATTGAAACCCCACTAATGTCACTAGAAGAGAGATAATAAAACACCTGATCATCCCTGACCTCTCCCCACCCCTCCCCTCCACAGGCCTGTGGAGCCAAGGCAGCCTTATCTCCCTGGCACCTTGCCCCTATCTCCAATATCCATCCTCTGCTTATCCACTGGCTCCTTCCCTACAAACACACCCAAGTCTCCCACATTTCCCCATTTGGTTCTTTTTTTTTTTTTTGCTTTATGCCTTTTGTTGTCTTCAATTAACAAATTTTTTTTCTCCTCTCTTCTCCCTCCACTATAGAAAAAAGGAAGAAAGACAAACAAAATCCTTGTAAGAAACAGGCAAATCCCCACATTGGCCATATCTAGAAATGTAGACATCTTTCTGCCCCTTGAGCCCACCGCCTCTCTGTCAGAAGGTGAAGAATCTGCCTTATCATAAGTTTTTTAGAATTTTAGTTGATCTTTGCATTGATCTGAATCCTTCAGTCTTTCCAGGCTGTTTGTCTTTACAATATTGCTGTCATTGCACCCATTGTTCTCCTGGTTCTGTTCACTTTGATGGAATTGAATTTAGTCCACTTCATAAGAGGCATCAGTTTCAATAAATGCCTATACTTGGATTAGAGGGTGGTCTGACTGAATTCTTTGAGATGGCTCCACCACAATACATCATAAAACTCCAACAATTTTGGGGTGGGCAGAGCCCCCACCACAGCAACATCACTACATATGAGTCTCCCCCGATCTCTCTCAAACTTCCTTTCATCATTTCTTACAACACAACAATAATCCAACACTTTCATATACCATAAAATTGTTTAACCATTCCCTAATTGATGCCCCCCCTTAATTTCCAGGATGTTTTTCCCATCACAAAAAAAGAGACAGTATAAATATTTTTGTACACATATGTCCTTTGACTCTTTCTTTGGTGTCTTTAGGGTAAAAAGTTTAGTGGGTTGAGTTCCAAATTGCTTTTTCAGAGTAGATAGATCAGTTCACACATCTACCAAGCACCTGTTAATGTGCCTGTTTTTCCACAGCCCCTCCAGCATTTGTCATTTTCCTTTTTGTCAACTTTGCCAATCTGAGGGGTGTGAGGTAGAACCTTAGAGTTGCTTTCATTTTCATTTCTCTAATTATCAGTGACACAAAAAGTTTTTTCATATAGACGCATTGCTAGTTTGTTGCTTTTTTTTTTCTTAGAAAACTGCCTGTTCATAAGCTCTGGTTCTTTAGAAATTTGAATTAATTCCTTATATGTCTTGGAAACCAGAACTTTATCAGAGATACTTGGTGCAAAGGTTTCCTGACCACGGTCAACTATTTCCCTTCTAACCTGCATTCAACCTAAACTTTCAGTTCCAAAGTTAATTTCATTTCTTTAGTTGACAAAAGACTACCTTCTCTCCCTCCCAATTCACAATTTAAAAAACAAAGAAAAAAACCTCCCAATAAACCTACATAGTTAAGTAAAGCAAACCCCAGCATTGTCAACAGCCAAAGAAAGAGGCGCCTGGTTCTGTGCCAGCTTCCTTGGTCTCCTGTGCCAGGGAGCATGTACAGCTGCATCACCAGGCCTCTGGACTTGCATCTGCTCATCATGGGGAGGAGTTTCCTGCCTCCTCCTTATAAATGCCAGAGTGGAGGAAGAGGATGTGGATGCTGGCTTCTCTCTCCCTCATCCAGAGCCCAGGGCCCACTTCTTAGCCACCTTTCTTTTTCACCTCTTCTTCCCTAATAACAAGCCCCACCCCCTCCCCACCCATAGTGGGAGTTTACTTTCAGTGCAGGATGAATCTCTCATTGATTCTCCCCTCCCTCACATTCCCCCTTCCCCCCTTTCCTGCCTGTTTCCCTGTAGAGTGAAATGTATTTGGCAATTCTTCCTTCTTTTGGCCAATTCAGATGAGGGGGAGGTTCATGCTTTGCTGCATCCTTCCTCTTTGTCTGGAGGTCTGTTAAAAAGACCTGCTTTGGGGTGATTGTATTCCTCCACTCCCTCTTGGATCCTTGAGAGACTTCCCTGTGATTTAGCTATTCCCACAAGCTAACACTATTCTTCTTTTTCACAGCCAAATGCCTTGGAAAAGATGCCAACACATGTTGCTTCTGCTTTCTCCTCCCACTAACTTCTCAATCCCCTTCCAACCACACCACTCACTTGGAACTGTGCCCTTGGAGGTCATTAGTACTAACAACAATATCGACAATAAGTGCTGGCTTGGAGGCTGAGAAAGCATGTTATCTTGTCTGGTCCTCACAACAGCCCTAGGAGGTGTCCCTAGAAGCTTAATCCCAGTGGGTGTTCCTGGACAGGGTAGAGTTGGCTGGCAGAACTCAGTCTCCTTCTTTCCTCCACCTGTTGGACTGAGGCAGAACAGAATCCTTTCTAGGCTTTTCCTGTCTCTTCTGGAAACAGAAAGGATGTTAATGCACAGACTTTTCTTTAGTCACTGCCCTCTCCTCCCTACTGCCTTTCTCTCAGATGATGTAACAGCCACATTGTATTATAAAAATTAGCCCTTTTTTTAAAATCTAAGAATGGCACGTGGTGAGGGTGTGGGAGAGGGATCCACTCTAGCCCCCTGGGAGTCTATGGTCAGGCCTGCTGCGTCCGGCCCCTCGGGACCGAATTACTCTGCATGGCTCCGCCGGGGCCTGCTCCGGTTCCTAGATAACGGTCCGTCCCCGCCCCACGCGGCGCGACCCCCAGCGCCGGAGGAGGCCCAGGATGGACATTCCTCGGTATGAACCCGTGGCCGAGATCGGTGTGGGCGCCTACGGAACCGTGTACAAGGCCCGCGACCCGCACAGCGGCCACTTCGTGGCACTCAAGAGCGTGAAAGTCCCAACCGGAGGAGGAAGTGGAGGGGGCCTGCCGGTCAGCACTGTCCGGGAGGTGGCTCTCCTTAGGAGGCTAGAGGCCTTTGAGCATCCCAACGTGGTCCGGCTGATGGATGTTTGTGCCACTGCCCGAACTGACCGGGAGACCAAGGTGACCCTAGTGTTTGAACACGTGGACCAAGACCTGAGGACATATCTGGACAAGGCCCCTCCACCAGGGCTGCCCCTGGAGACCATCAAGGACCTAATGAGACAGTTCTTAAGAGGCCTAGACTTTCTTCATGCCAACTGTATTGTTCACCGTGACCTGAAGCCAGAAAACATACTTGTGACTAGTAGTGGAACGGTCAAGCTGGCTGACTTTGGCTTAGCCCGGATATACAGCTGCCAGATGGCACTCACACCTGTGGTAGTCACTCTCTGGTACAGGGCTCCGGAAGTTCTCCTGCAATCAGCATATGCAACACCTGTGGACATGTGGAGTGTCGGCTGCATCTTTGCAGAGATGTTCCGTAGGAAGCCTCTCTTCTGTGGAAACTCTGAAGCTGACCAGTTAAGCAAAATCTTTGACCTGATTGGGCTCCCAGCAGAAGATGATTGGCCTCCTGATGTTTCTCTGCCCCGTGGAGCCTTTACTCCTTGTAGTCCCCAGCCTTTACAGTCTGTTGTGCCTGAGCTGGAGGGGCCTGGAGCACAACTGCTACTGGAAATGCTGACCTTTAGCCCCCACAAAAGAATCTCTGCCTTCCAAGCTCTGCAACACACTTATCTACAGACAACTGGGGAAGGGAACCCAGAATGACCACTGGAGGGACTGTATCCAGGACCAATACAGAAGACAAGCTGTCATTTCCCCTGCCCACGGACACTAGGATCATTCCCACTGCCACTGTGATGGATGGTGTCACAAGGCAGGAGGGAGAACATGATCCTCCATACACAAACCCTTTCCAAATCCTTAACCATTTTACACAGAATCTTTTACTGCCTTAATGACATTCCCCTACCACCAATGCCCTTGTGAGACATCCCCTTGTCCCACCCTAAGCCCCTAGATTTGGGGGGAGAGAGGGAAGGGGGATTTATACAGAAAAAAAAACACGAAGCTGGTCTGGTTTTTAAAAAAAAAAAAATCTAAGAATGATATAATGATATTCAGATTCATGCATCCTCTTCCTGATTTTATGGAATGTTTTATTCAATGAAAAGTTACTAATATGGGGGCGGCTAGGTGGCGCAGTGAATAGAGCGCCGGCCCTGGAATCAGAAGGACCTGAGTTCGGAGCCGGCCTCCGACACCTAATCCGCACAAACAAAAAACCTAGCCGTGTAACCTTGGGCAAGTTACTTAACCCCAATTGCCCTAAAGGGGCGGCTAGGTGGCGCAGTGAGTAAGAGCGCCGGCCTCGGAGTTTGGATGACCCGAGATCAGATCCGGCCTCAGAAAATGAGCACCCATGCATAAATCAAATGACTAGCCGTGTAACCTTGAGCAAGTTACTTAACCCCAATTGCTTTAAAAAAAAAAAAAAGTTACTAATATGATCACAATAGCTCAGAGCCCCCAGTTAGGAAAACTCCTAACATTCAGATAGATGTTTGGCTCACTACCAAACTTAAATTTTTGTGTCTCTCTAACTAACTCCCTCCCTCTTTATGTTTGAGGCAAAAATTAGGGTATAGAAAATGTTTGGTTAAAAAAAGCAAATGTAGTTATTAGGGAAAATTAGGGAAGTGTAATGGTAATAGGAATTTGAGGATCTTCTCTACCCCTTAATAGACTTAGGTGAATTTGAGGACCTTTCCTGATTTCCTGCCCCCTAATAGGCTGAATGTGGTTACATGGAGCCTGTCGTAGGAGGCTTATTTTTCAGGAGACACAACTTTTGTTACTTTATAGTCAAGTGGGTCACAAGGGTTGTGATGTTCTCTGACCCTGGAAAAGGCTATATATACTCTGAGGTGAGGTTTTACTTTGGGTCTCACTTTGAGAAGACTAGTGTGATTTGGCCAGATGAGACTCTGGACAACCATTGAGCCCCCTGGCTTTGAAAACTCATATGTTGGTGCCTCTCTCTCTGGTGACTAACTAGGTGTGGATGTAATGGTCAGACAGCTAAAAGCTGTCTGTTGGTCTGGTGAATTGTGTTATTTTCTCTGTCTGTATTTTTTTTTGTCTGCTTATAACTTCTGTTTGTATTTTCTTTGAAGTTCAGGGTGCTGAATTTTTCCCCTGAATTAGGTAAATGATATATGTTTGATTAAAGTAAGATTGTTAACCCCTTTTTGAATTGTTTTCCTTTAGACAAGCAGATCAAAGAACCTGTGCTAGCAGCCATCCTGGGTGTGCTAGGGTGCTTGCTGCTACAGGGAGGCACAGACATTTTGTGGGATGTTCCTCAGACCCTGATAGGTAGCTTCAGTCCTTTCAATTTCTTCTACCAATCTCTCTTTACAGTTTCTTCCTTCACTTGCTGCTCCTGTGCCACTTTCTCCCTTTTATTCCCCAATCAGGGTGAGGATGTTGTATGTTGCTGCTGTTTCTGCTCATTGTTTTCTCTTGAGTACTCCATGTGTTTCTTTAAGACCTCCCAGGCATGACTCACGTTAATGTTTCATTTGACCTCAGAGGGTAGAACCAGGAGCAATCGGGAGAGTTATCTCAGAACCTAGCCTTGGGGGAAAGTAGCAATCCCCAGAAAGTGGCAGCTCAGACAGAGCTACATTCCCATTTTGGGGGGGGGGGTGTTTTCTGGAATGGAGATTTCAAGCATAGGGTGGTCCAGATAAGCTCTGATGAGCCACACAGTGGTCTGAATGAACCATTCTGGAATTAGGGGCCTCCTTACTCACAGGGAAGTCCTTCTTAATTTAGACTATGTGCCAGCCCCACAGTGATGAAGCTCCTTGGTCAATACAGATATGGGGCCACTAAACCTAATGCCATGGGGGGGGGGGGTGCAGGACGTTTATTATGGCTATGCAATGGTTAAGAAATCTGATCAGAGGAGATCCTCTGAAGCCACCTCTATTCTGCAGAGGAGAATGCTTCAAACACAGTGACCCCTGGGTATCTCTGTGCCCCTCAGACAATTGTATGGCAGTAGAGACAGATAAGCTGTGGCCACAGAGACTGGCTTGGCCTGGGGTGAACTGGCCAAGTGCCTTCTCAGATTTCACAGGGCCCCCACTAGAGGGTGTCTGCTGCTCCTCCCCTTAGAGTTCTAGGTGTATCTTTGGTGCCTTGAGGTGCAGGGGTTTCTAGTTTAAGAGTGAGGGTTGTGACAGAATCAGGCATCCCACTCCACTTAAATTATTATTAAATTTATAAAATAATCTGAACATGATAACTTTTTCCAAGTGAGAACACCCCTCCTGAATAAATCAATAACTCAGTCAGTCAAGAACATTGAAATAAGTGTGAGTAATCTAGTGAAACGGCAAAGAAAGGAAAGGATGAAGTGGAGTGGAGGGGGTGGAGCCAAGATGGTGGAGCAAAGGCAGGGACTCACCTGAACTTTTCCAAGTTCCCTTTCAAACCACTCTAAAATAACACCTCAAAACAAATTGTGGAGCAGCAGAATCAACAAGTCGATGGGGTGAAACAATTTTCCAGTCCAAGACAATTTAGAAGATCAGCAGGAAAGGTCTATCTCCTAGGGTTGAGGGTGGAGTGCAGTCCAGCACAGGCAATGCCCCAGCAAGCCAGTAGCACTATGGGAAAGGGGTTGAACAACTGGCCCGAAGGAGATTACAAGAGATCATTTGCCTGGCAACAGATGCAGGACTCTGTTTCATTGCCCACACAAAGTTTTGGGTCAAAGTCTTGGGTGAGAAGTATATGGAGGAAAAAAGTGGAGAAGAGGGCTTATGGTCACTCACAGACCAGAGCACAGGTCAGTAAAGCAGTGACCACACCTCTCCTTATATCATACCACCTTGGAAGAACTGAAAATTTACAGGGTTCCAGAACTAGCTCTGACAACAGTTCCATAAAAAACCTGAAGCTTGGGGCAGTAACTCCTCTACCCCAGGAGCAGGGCCCAATTTTAACATAAAATTAAAAGCCAAGAAAAAGTCTGGAAAATGAGCAAACATCAAAAAAAAAAAAAAAAAAAGCTGACCATAGAAAGTTAAAACGGTGACAGATACTATCAAAACACAAACTAGGAAGACAACAATGAGATCAAAGCAGCTATATACAAAGTCTCAAAGAAAAATGTGAATTGGTCTCAAACCCTCGAAGAGTTCAAAAAGAATTTTTAAAATCAAATAAGAGACGCAGAGGAACAATGGGGAAAAGAAATGAAAATGATACAAGAGTCAACAGCTTGGTAAAAGAGGCACATAAAATACTGAAGAAAATAACATCTTAAGAAAAACAACAGACTTGACCAAATGTTAAAAGAGGCACAAAAATCCCCTGAAGAGAATTCCTAAAAAAGTAGAATTGGCCAAATGGAAAAAGGAGGCACAAAAATAATTCCTTAAAAATCAGAATTGGACAAGTGGGGCTTACTGACTCCACAAGACATCAAGAAGCAATGAAACAAAGTCAAAAATGAAAAAAAAAATAGAAAAAATGTGACATATCTCATTGGAAAAACCACTGACCTGGAAAATAGATCAGAGAGAGATAATTTGAGAATTATTGGACTACCTGAAAGCCATGATCAGAAAGAAAGAGCCCAGACATCATATTTCTTCTTTTTTTGGGGGGGGGGGGGCGGGAGGGCAATTGGGGTTACATGACTTGTCCAAGGTCACATGGCTAGTTTTTGTGTTAAGTGTCTGAAACCGGATTTGAACTCAAGTCCTCCTGACTCCAGGGCCAGTGCTGTATTCACTGCACCACCTAGCTGCCCCAGACATCATATTTCAAGAAATTATCAAGGAAAACTGTCCTGTCATTCTAGAACAAGAGAGCAAAATAGAAATTGAAAAAAATTCACTGGTCACCTCCTGAAAGCAATCCCCAAATGAAAACTCCCAACAATATTATAGCCAAATTCCAGACTTCCCAGGTCAAGGAGAAAATCCTTCAAAGCAGCCAGAAAGAAACAATTCACATATCATGGAACTACAGATAACGCAATAGTTAAATAGCAACTTCTACATCAGAGGGTTTGGAGCATGATTATCCAGAGGACAAAGGAGCTAGGATCACAACTAAGAATCATCTGCTCAGCAAAACTGAGTATTCTTCAGGGGGAAAAGGATATTCAATGAAATTGAGGACTTTCCAGCATTCCTGATGAAAAAAACCAGAGCTGAACAGAAAATTTGATTTTCAAATTCAACACTCAAGAGAAGTATAAGAAGGTAAAGAAGAAAGATACATCATAAGGGACTCAATAAAGTTAAACTGTTTACATTCCTACATGGGAAGATGATACTTTGTAACTCCTAAGAACATTTTCTTTATTAGGGCAATTGGAAGGAGTCTACATATACAGAGGGCATGGGTGCGAGTTGAATATGATGGAATATCTCAAAAAAAATTAAATTAAGGAGTGAGAAGGAGGGGTGTACTAGGAGAAGGGGGAAGTGGTAGAAGGGAGTAAATTATCTCACATACAAGAGGTGCAAGAGAACATTTGTAGTCAAGGGGAAGATGGGGGGACAGGCAATGCTTGGCTGAAATGGAATGACTGCACACAGAGAGTACATTGGGATTGGCTCAGTCACACCTTCTGAGTCTTACAGGAAATGACAAACTCATTGGGCTTGCAGCCCTGAGGACCTGGCTAGTAGTCTATCCAAACCTCTGAGAGAGGATGGCTTGTGGTGTGAGGAATAGAGTCTCCTTCCCCTCCCTTCTCCTGCTACCAGAGACTGATCTTAGAAACTTTAAAGGACTGGAGGCTCCAGACTTCTCCTTGGGGTCCTAACCATGTTCCTATAACTTCAGTGACTGGTAGCAGAGTTTACACTGGAATCAGTGGCCAATTCAAACCCTGGGGGAAGGGCAACTTTGGGATTCCACAAAGAGCCTAGGGAAAGCTATGTCATGAGTGCCCCTACAGGGGAGGAAGACCTTCCCACAAAGGGGCTTCCTGAGCTCTGGGTTACTCCTTTGGCCAGGTTGCTCTTCACTGGGCCTGCCTTTCCCTATCATGGGGGTTCATGTTCCTGGGGTTATAGTGTCATGAACACCTTGGGTAGTCAGTCTGGTGAAGTCTGGCTCCCAGAACCACTTTTTGTAATGCAGAAAATAAAATACTTGGGATTGCAAAGGAAACTCGTTATATCAAAACATAGTTTTGTTTTGTTTTTTTTAATCTGCAGACCCCAGGGTCTACAATCTGTCTCAGTTTCTTCATCTGAAAAATGATCTGGAAAAGGAAATGACAACCCACTCCAGTGTCTTTGCCAAGAAAACCCCAAATGGGGTTGGGAAGAGCTGGACATGCCTGAAATGACTAAATGAGACCTCAGGGTGAGAAGCCCTGCTCTAGACTTGGGGGAGAATGTGCCCTCAGAGATTTGAGGGGAGCAGATATCTTGTACTAACTGTTCCTGCTCACTTTTGGAGGCTCATTGAGTCTGGCTGGCAAATAGATTTCAGTTGGTGATCAGTGGAGGCATCAGCAGCATCATCAGAAAGACCCCTCCAGAAGAAGTAAGAATCACTCTCTGGAGCCCTGACTTACCCCTGAGCAGCAGTTGGGATAATAACCACAGAGCATGGACTCCACTAATACTGTCTTTCTTGAGTTCACATCATTTTCCTTTCCATTATCAATCAACCAGTTGGGAATTTCTGAAGATATCACAGTTGGTATAAAATATTCCTTCCAACAGTCAATAAACATTAAGCATTGACTATGTGCCAGGCACTGTGCTAAGTGCTCAGGATACAAAAAGAGACAAAAAACAACCCCTGCCCTCAAGGAACTTACAATCTAATGGAGGAGAAAACCAGCAAACAACAGATAAACTACATCCAGGATAAGACAGGAAATAATGAACAGAGCAGATGCACTGGGATTAAAAGGGGGTGGGGAGGTGGAATTTTAATTGGGACTTAAAGGAAGCCAGGGCGATCCAAAGTCAAAGTGGAGGACATGAGGCACTCCAGGCATGGGGCCAGAAAGAGGAAATGCTAAGGGCCTGGAGATTCAGGCTCTTGTTCATGGAACAGCCAGGAGGGGTGAGTGGACTGGAAAGGAAGGAAGGAGCTAGTTTATGAAGGACTTTTGTATTGATCCTGGAGGCAATCTTGGGAACCACAGCAGTTTATTGAGTAAGAAGGGGTGGGGTGAGATGATCCTACCTGGGCTTTAGAAGATCCTTTTGGTCACTGAATGGAAGATGGACCACATCACGGAGAGACTGAGGCAGGCAGGCACCCAGTAGTTATTGCCATAATCCAGGTGTGATGATGAGGGTCAGCACCAGGGTGTAGGCACAGGGCAGTAGTGGAAAAGAGAAGGGGTTCTATTTGGGAGACACTGCAGAGATACAGTGGCCAAGCCATGGCACCATATTGGGTTGGGGGAGTGAGAGAGTGAGGAGCCCAGGATGACCCTTCGGATGGGAGCCTGAGGCACTAGGAGGGTGGGGGAGCCTTCTATAGTGATAGAGAAAGTAGAAGGGGGAAAGATTATGGCTTCAGTGTTGGATGTGGTGAGTGGTACATACCTACTGGACATCTAGTCAGAGATGTCTAAGAAGCAACTGGAGACGTTCCATTGTCCAGCTTCAGCAGCAGCGGCACCAGCACCAGCAGCAGCAGCACCAGCACCAGCAGCAGCACCAGAAATACCAGCAGCAGCACCAGAAATACCAGCAGCAGCACCAGCAGCAGCACCAGCAGCACCAGCACCAGCAGCAGCAGCAGCACCAGCAGCAACAGCAGCACCAGCACCAGCAGCACCAGCACCAGCAGCAGCAGCAGCACCAGCAGCAACAGCAGCACCAGCACCAGCAGCACCAGCACCAGCAGCACCAGCAGCAGCACCAGCAATACCAGCAGCAGCACCAGCAGCAGTAGCAGCAGCACCAGCACCAGCACCAGCACCAGCAGCACCAGCACCAGCAGCAGCAGCAGCACCAGCACCAGCAGCACCAGCACCAGCAGCAGCAGCAGCACCAGCACCAGCACCAGTACCAGCAGCACCAGCACCAGCAGCACCAGCACCAGCACCAGCAGCAGCACCAGTACCAGCAGCAGCAGCAGTACCAGCACCAGCACCAGCAGCAGCAGCACCAGCAGCAGCAGCACCAGCACCAGCAGCACCAGCAGCACCAGCAGCAGCAACAGCAGCAGCAGCACCAGCACCAGCACCAGCAGCACCAGCACCAGCAGCAGCAGCAGCACCAGCACCAGCACCAGTACCAGCAGCACCAGCACCAGCAGCACCAGCACCAGCACCAGCAGCAGCACCAGTACCAGCAGCAGCAGCAGTACCAGCACCAGCACCAGCAGCAGCAGCACCAGCAGCAGCAGCACCAGCACCAGCAGCAACAGCAGCACCAGCAGCAGCAATACCAGCAGCAGCACCAGCAGCAGTAGCAGCAGCAGCACCAGCAATACCAGCAGCAGCACCAGCAGCACCAGCACCAGCACCAGCAGCACCAGCAGCAGCAGCAGCACCAGCAGCAGCACCAGTACCAGCAGCACCAGCATCAGCACCAGCAGCACCAGCACCAGCAGCAGCAACAGCAGCACTAGCACCAGCACCAGCAGCACCAGCACCAGCACCAGCAGCAGCAGCACCAGCACCAGCAGCACCAGCACCAGCAGCAGCAGCAGCAGTAGCAGCAGCAGCACCAGCAATACCAGCAGCAGCACAAGCAGCACTAGCACCAGCACCAGCAGCACCAGCACCAGCACCAGCAGCACCAGCACCAGCAGCAGCAACAGCAGCACTAGCACCAGCACCAGCAGCAGCAGCACCAGCACCAGCAGGACCAGCACCAGCAGCAGCAGCAGCACCAGCAATACCAGCAGCAGCACCAGCAGCAGTAGCAGCAGCAGCACCAGCTATCCCAGCAGCAGCAGCAGCAGCAGTAGCTCTGCTTGGTTTGACTCTAGGTAACACCCCACCTTCTCCAGACAGTAATTGACTCTGTTTCTGATTCTCCCTGTACCTGGAGGGCTGCAGGCAACACTCACCGCCCCCTCCATTCCCCTCACAGCTCCCCCCAAGCCTTTCTTCGAGGGAGCTCAGAATGGTGCCTGAGACTCCATTTGCCATCACCCACTCTGCTCAGCTTCTGCTGTATCCCACCCCTATCCTCAGCATCTCTGCAGGAGCCTCCCTTCTCAGCTGCCTTCTGTGTCTCATCTTCCCCATTCAGTTGTAAGCTCCTTGAGGGCAGGACTGTCTTTCTTTTTCTTATTTGTATCCCCAGCACTTAGCACCCTGGTTGGCACATACTTGACACTTCATAAATGTTTATTGGATTGGGCTGAATTGAGTTGAAAGGTGTGAGTCTCAGGGATCTGAAGAGAAGTCAGGACAGGAAAAGCAGAAGTGAGAGTCATTATGGTAAAGACGATCATTCAGTCCATGGGAACTGAGATCTCTCAGAGGGCCCAGGACAGAGCCTGAGGGACACCCTTGGTTAGAAGGCCTGCTCTGGAGGAAGAGTGCCTAGAGAGGGAGGAGGAGAGCCAGGGGAGCCTGGGGAACACCCAAAGACAGAGGGTGTGGCCTGGAGGAAGGAGCAGCCAGAGAGGGAGGAGGAGAGCCAGGAGATGGGGGGAGAGCAGTGTTCCTGAAAACTCAGAGGGAAGAAAGTGTCCAGGAGGAGAGTGCCCAACAGTGTCCAAGGGGCAAAGAAGCCAAAGAGAATGAGGATGGGGGGAAAGCCACTGGGTTTGGGCAACTAAAATCGTCAGTGGCATTGGAGAGAGCAGTTTGGGTAGAATGATTAAGCTGGAGGCTGGATTGGAAGGGGTTAGGAAGAGACTGAGAGGACACACAGTGGGGGCACCAGTGCAGACAAACTGCTCAGAGAATTCCAAAGGAAGAGGCGTAGGACTTGGAATAGTGAGGGTGGAAGGATCAAGGGAGGGACTTTGAGACTGAAGGAGATGTGGGTGTGATTCTAAGCAGTAGGGAGGCTCCAACAGAGAGGAAGAGATTGAAGACAAGTGACAGAGAGGAGTAGAGGGGGGATCTGATGGAGGAGACTAAGGAAGGGGATCCCCTAAGCAGGTGGGGGTTGGCCCCCTCATTGTGGGAGACAAGTGAACAGAAAACCCGGGTGATGGGAGGGGAGGAAGAGGGGAGAAGGGGGTGAAGGTAGTGCTCTCACCTTGCACAGAGGAGGTCACTGACGGAGAGTAAATGCAATTGGAAAGTATCATTTGGAGAATATGTGTAGCCAAGGAGCGCACCTCCTGACTCCTGACCTTGAACACCCTTTTCTCCCTTGATGGAATCCCCATGGAGTTGTGGATGGATGGAGCTGGCCTACTGGGTGGGCCAGGCCCCTCCCTTGCTACTGGTTCTGGGGAAGAGGAGTATACCAGCTGTTGCCTGGCAGTTCCTTGGTGCCCCTGGGGGCTTAGTTGCTGCTGGGGTTAAGCTGCTCAGGTGCCACCCTCCAGCCTGTGCAAACTGCTTGATGCCCACAAGGTGGCTGCCTAGACATGGCCATCTCCCTTTTGTTACTGGGTCATCTCCTGGCCCTGGGGGCTCCTGCTGCTGCCTCCAGTTACTGGTAGGTCCTTTGTCCCCCAACCCATGTGGCCACCTGGGGGTTTTGCCCTTGAAATCCTTGCCCAGGAAAAAAATAAGCACAAAAGAAATAGGGGCCACAAAGAGGTTTCCAAAAAGGGGGAAATGTTTATTTTCTTTATAAAAGAAAATGTTTATAGCAGCTCTTCTTGTGGTGGTCAAGAATTGGAAGTTGAAGCGTTGCCCATCCATTAGGGAATGGCTGAATAAATTGTGATATGTCTTTGATCCAGCAATATCACTTTTAGATCTCTGTCCCAAAGAGATCATCAAAAAGGAAAAAAGGACTCACATGACAAAAATATTTATAGCAGCTCTCTTTGTGGTGGCAAAGAATTGAAAATTGAGGGGATGCCCATCCATTAGGGAATGGTTGAACTAGCTGAGGTACAGGTATACTATATATGGAGCATTATTGTGCTATAAGAAATGGTGAGGATACACTTGGAAAGACTTACATGAATTGATGCAAAGTGAAGTGAGGGGAACCCGGAAAACCTTGTATATAGTAGCAGTGTGTAATGGAAATGCAAATTTAAAGATCTTCCCTGCCCCTAGCTTGAGTGCACCTGGAGCCTGTGGTGGGAGGCTTGTTTTTCAGGAAAGCCCACACCTTGATACTTTGTGATTGGGCAGTGGGTCAAGGAGGTTGTTACATTCTCTGAGCCAAGAGAAGGCTATATAAGCCCTGAGGAGAGGCTTTGCTTTGGGGCTCACTTTGAGAAGTGTTGTGTGATTTGACCAGATGAGACTCTGGGAAGCCGTTGTTGAGAGCCCCCCGGCTTTGAAAACCCAGATGTTGATGCTTCCCTCTCTGGTAACTGTGATTTGGTATTGATATAATGGTTGGACAGTTTGGAAGCCTGTCTGTTTGATCTGTAAGTTCTGTAACTGAAGTTCGGGGTGCTGACCTTTTCCCCCTGAACTAGGTAATGTGTGTTTGTTTGATTAAAGTAAGCTTGTTAACCCATTTTGAGTTGCTTTCCTTTTGAAAAGCAGATCTAAGAACCTGTGTTGGCAGTCACCCTGGGGATATTGGGGTGCTTGCTGCTACACAGTGACATTGTAACAATGATCAACTATGAATGACTTAGATATTCTTGAATTTTTTTTTTTTTTTGCGCTTTTTGGAGGCGGGGAAGATCGGGCAATTGGGGTTGACTTGCCCAAGGTCACACAGCTAATAAGTGTTAGGTATCTGAGGTCAGATTTGAACTCAGGTCTTCCTGACTCCAGGGCCCATGCTCTATTCACTGCAGCACCTAGCCACCCCTGACTTAGATTTTTTTTTTTTTTTTGCTTTTTGGAGGGCAGTTGGGGTTAAGTAACTTGCCCAAGGTCACATGGCTATGTTTTTTTGTTTGTTTGTGTGTTAAGTGTCTGAGTCTGGATCCAAACTCAGGTCCTTCTGACTCCAGGGCCAGTGCTCTACTCACTGCGCCACCTAACCACCCTGACTTAGATATCCTTAAATATTGGATACAATAATCTAAGACCATCCCAAAGGATCCATGAAGAAACATGCTGTCCACCTCCAGAGAAAGAACCAATGTTGTCTGAACACAGTCTGAAGCAGGCTACTTTTCATTTTCCTTCCTTCCCTTTCTTCCTTCTCTTCCCTCCTTCCTTCTTTCCTTCCTTCCCTTTCTTCCTTCTCTTCCCTCCTTCCTTCTTTCCTTCCTTCCCTTTCTTCCTTCCTTCTATTCCTTCCTTTCTTCCTTTCTTCTCTTTCTTCCCTCCCTCCTTCCTTCCTTCCTTCTCTTCCTTCCTTCCTTCTTTCCTTCCTTCCTTCCCTTTCTTCCTTCTCTTCCTTCCTTTCTTCCCTCCTTCCTTCCTTCCTTCTTTGTCTTCTTGAACAAAATGACTAATATAGAAATGTTTTACATGATTGCACATGTATAACCTATATCAGATTGCTTATCATCTCAGAGAGAGTAGAGGACGAGAGTGGGGAGGATAGAATTTGGAACTCAAAACCTAAAAAAAAGTTTTAAATTATTTTCATATCTAATTGGGGGGAAATAAAATATTATTTAAAAAAAGGAATAATGGGCCGCTTCTCCCCTCTTCTCCCCAACAGCTCAGAGCAGTCTTGGCTCCCCCTTGGGAAGGCAGGTAAAGGGTCAGATGGTAGGGAAAGCTAGACCTTGGGACTCACAGCTTCCCGTCTGCTGCTTCAGAGGCATCAGCTGATGCCCAATAGCCGAGCAGGGAACTCTTTGTCATTGTAATGCCTGTTATCTCAGCCATGAAGGTTTGGGAGCTGTCCTCTGCCCAGCTTTCGGATACTAGAGCCAGATGGGAGGTTATCTGCTCATGCTCCAAGGTTGGCCTCGTTGGCCAGCTTGGCCACATCGCAGTTAGACTATAGCATCTGAGGGGCCGAATCCAGCTATGGAGGGGGTTCTCACCAGGACTGGTTAGATCTTGGGTCAGCCAGTGTTGGGGGCTGGGGCAGGCTTTTGCTATGCTGTGTGTAATTTGTATGCTAAAGTTCCTTATAAGGTATATGTTTAGATTGGCTTTATGATTGGATAAAGTATAGCTAGGGGAGTGGTTGAGAGTATATAAGATGTGCTATGCGGAAGCTGAGGGAGAGGATGTGAGCGATCGAGAATAAACAACTCCTGCTACCTCGGGTGTTCTGTCTGGGTTTATTCCTCCTTGGAGGCCGGTGACGACCGAAGACTCGCCATGGGAGTTGGTGAGTAGAGAGGACGGGGTTATACAGTAGGTACAGATCGACCCTCCGGCGGTGCCGTAAATAAGGCAACCCCGGCAAGCCAGCTTCTGCTGGAAGCCTCCCAGCCCATCGGCTGCCCCTTCCCTGGTGGGACAGCTCGGATAAGTGAGGAAGCTTTGCCTAAATTGGCCAGATTTCCAGCCGCCTTTTCTGCTTCTGCCCTCTGGGGCCAGACAGTGTCTGAGGCGGGCCTCACCTGTTATAGGGCCTCACTTATTTTCAGTCATGTTTGACCCTTTGTTTCCCTGGCAGCGATACCGGAGTGGTTTGCCACTTCCTTCTATAGCTCATTTAACAGATGAGGAAGCTGAGGTCAATAGGGTAAAGTGACTTGCCCAGGGTCACACAGCCATAGAGTGTCTGAGGTCACATTTGAACTCAGTAAAATGACTTCAAGCCAGATGCTCTGTCCACTATGGCACCACCTAGTGGCCTGTCTCTCATATAACAGACAGTCATCCTGCTGCCCCATCCACCTAATTCTTTCAATCCTATCCTGGACTCAGAGACATTGACTGTCCTGGCTGCCCTTCACTGGGTACCCTCCAGTTTATTAATGTCCTTACTAAACTGTGGTGCCCAAAATGACCCGAGGTCCAAAGAGGGCCGAGGACAGAGCATCCCCCTTCTCATTTCTGGAATCTGTACCTTTCTTGCTACGAGGAGATGGGTATTTTTTGGCTTCCATATTGACCTGCTAGCTCCTGTTGAGCTTGTGGTCCACTCCTACCCCCACATCCTTTTTGAGAAAGCTGCTGCTATCCTTGTGTGCCTCAACTTGTACCTGTAAAGGTGATGTTTTGTGCAAGAATTTGCACTTATCCCTTTTGATTTCACTTTATTAGACTGAACCCAAGGCTCAAGCCCAGGGGTGGGGAACCCAGGGCCGCGTGTGGCCCTCTAGGTCCTCGAGTGCAGCCCTTTGACTGAAGCCATGTTTTACAGAACAAATCCTTTGATTAAGGAGGTCTGTTCTGCAAAGTTTGGACTCAGTCCAAGGTCCGCACTTGAGGACCTCGAGGGTCACAAGTGACATGGAGGCCTCAGGTTCCCCACCCCTGCAACCCCGCTATCTAATCTTCCATCAGTTCTCTCTAATCCCAATTTTGGGTCATCTGCCAATGAGATGAGTGTGCTCTTTATGTCTTCAGCCAAGTCACTGAACCCTTAGCACCCACTCTGAGTTGTGCAGTCCTGACCCCCGCTGATTGAGAATAGGTGGAGCATGCTGGGCAGGTAGTGCTCTGAAGCCTGACTGAGCTCTAACCATCCCCTTCTTCCTGGCCACAAGGCAGTGGCCTTGGTCTGCTTCCACCTGGGTGGTTGGCCTTCGTTCTCGCAGAAGACCAGAATGACACTGCTATGTTAGAGTCCAGTGTCAGTGTGGCTGCCTGCAGCTGACCAGGGCTCCCCCACAGGCCAGGAACAGATAGCCCCTGCTAATGTTTGGGGTTAATTCTCCAAATTTGCAGGTCCTGTGTTTCCTTTGAGCTGTTTCAACTTGGAGCAAGGGATGGTCTTGGATCATTGTATCCAAAATTTAAGAAGATCTAAGTCATTCTTACTTAAGCATTGTTACAATGTCACTGTTACAATATACAATGTTCTCCTGGTTGCACTCTCTTCACTTCCATGATCGAGCCATCAAGGACAGAACAGGCTGGCTTCAGACAATCACTGTCTCCCTTTCTAGAGGTTTGGCAACCATCCCTTTATTCTTTGGTCCTAACACCCAGTGAGGTTACCCTTTGGATACCCATCGAGTAACAAAGTCAGCAATGACCGGGGGTGATTGGGATGTTCTCATGATCGCCGCTCCCCAGACGAAGGTTTCGGGGCACTTGTGGACATCCCATGTGACATGAGGCACCCCAGGGGCTCACGTGCTGCCAGCCAGAAACCACCAGTCCCTACAAATAGGGTCTCCCTTCTGGCCTTGACAAGCGAGAGTGGGCTATGCGATGTGCCCACCAGGTGGCGCTCTACTCAAGCTAGCCACCGAGTGCTCTCCCCAAGGTACCCAAGGTTCTCTCCAATATGTGTGTGGCAGTCTGCTCCCCAGGAGTTGGGTAAGAAAGAAAGAACCCCTTGCTCCTTGCTCTCCATCCTGAATTCGAGCCTCAAAGGTGAGGAAAAAAAATATTGTCCAAGAATACAAAACCTGGAGAGATCTTGGATTTTGGTCCTCCCTTGCCTCTGTGCTACCCTCAAAGTCAAGTCAAGCCAAGGAGCACTCATTAAGTGCCTACTGTGTGCCAAGCACTGGGGAGACAGAGGAAGGCCAAACTAGGCCCTGCCTTTAAGTGGATGACTGTTTAATGGGAGAGACAGCCTACAGACAGCTATGTCCATGTAAGGGAGACTCTGGACAAAGGGAAAGGGGGTCTCAGAGGGGAAGGCATTAGCAGTGGGGGTGGGACTGAGGATGGCCTCCTTCTTGGAGGGCTTGGAGGACTTGGTGGGCTTAGAGCTAAGACCTGAAAGAATCCAGGAAAGTCTGGAAGTGGAGGTAAAGAGGGAGGGTATTCCAGGCACGGGGAACAGCCAAGGCAAAGACACAGGGTCTGGAGATGAAGAGTCATGCTCAGAGAGCAGTAAGATTGAATGAATGAAGCACTTATTAAGGGGCTACTGTGTGCCTACCACAGTGTCAAGTGCTTAGGTAGAAAACAGAACAGTCCTGCTTTCAGGACCTTCCATTTCAACAAAGACAACTCAGAAGGCAGGTCTTGGTGACAGAGGGCAAGTCCCGTGGTCCTGAGGGTACAAGCTCAGAAAGCTCTACTGCAGCTGGGACACCAATGCTCCATTTGACCACTTGGGCAAGGGGGATGTCTCTAAATTCATGTATCTCCTGTTGCTTTAGCCTTTCACCTTTGTGGCTAAAAGCATTGAAAGGGCCATCTACAATCAATCTCTCCACTTTCTCTCTCCCCTCTCTCTTCTTAACCCCTTACAATCAGATTTCTGACCATCCCAAACTGACCCAAACTGCTCTCTCCAAAATTAGAAGTGGTCTCTTAGCTGCCAAATTCAATGACCTTTTCTCCCTCCTCATTCTCCTTGACCTTTCTCCTCTTGGTTACTCTTTTCTCTGTAGGCTTTTGGGAACCCTCAATAAACTGAACATGGAGGGATGAGAGAGGGTGAGGAGGGAGGAAGATGCTTCATTGCATTAGGCAGCAGATCACTGCTTGTCTGGAGAAACAAATATCAAGAATATCAAGGGAATCAATGAAAAAATGGGAAGGAAAGTGACCTAGCAGTACTAGCTACAAAGTCATAATAATAAATGCAATTTGGTAAGAAAGAGAGATTGGGAGCAGCCAGGTGGCGCAGTGAGTAAGAGCTCCAGCCCCAGAGTTGGGAGGACCCAGATCAGTTCGGTCTCAGATACTTAACACACACATAAAAATAACTGGCTGTGAGCAAGTTACTTAACCCCAATTACTTAAAAAAAAAAATAGAGAGATTGAGATACACAGAAGCAAATGAGCAAAAGAACCTAGTGATAAAACCAAAGGTCTCAGATATTGGAGCAAAAGTTCATTATTTGACAAAAACTGTGGGGAAAATGAGAAAATATTATGGCAGAAACTAGGCCTAGACCAGCATCTCACACCATACACCAAGATCAGGTCAGAATGGGGACATGATTTAGACATAAAGGGTGATGCAATAAGCAAATCAGGAGAGCAAGGAATAGTTTACCTGGCAGATCTATGGAGAGAAAAAGAATTTATGACCGAACAAGAGATGGAGAACATGATGAAAGGTAAAATGGATAATTCTGATTACATTAAATTAAAAAGGTTTTGCACGAATAAGGTCAATGCAGCCAAGATTAGAAGGGAAGCAGAAAGCTGGGAAACAAGTTTTACAGCACGTCTCTGATAAAGGCCTCATTTCTGAAATATATGGAGAATTGAGTCAAATTTACAAGAATACAAGTCTTTCTCCATTGGGTTAAGAGTCAAAGGATATGAACAGGCGGGTTTCAGAGGAAGAAATTAAAGCTATCTATGGTCATATGATGCTCTAGATCACTATTGTTTAGAGAAATGCAAATTAAAAACTCTGAGGTAGCACATCACGGCTATCAGATTGGCTAACATGACAAAACAGGAAAATGATCAATGCTGGAGAAGATGTGGGAAACTTGGAACTTTAATGCATTGTTGGTGGAGCTGTGAACTGATCCAACCATTCTGGAGAACAATTTGGAACTAGGTCCAAAGGGCTATAAAACTGTACGCCCTTTGATTCACAAATACCACTTCTAGGTCTGTATCCCAAAAAGATCATAAAAATGGGAAAAGAACCCACATGTGCAAAAATATTTATAGCATTTCTTTTTGTGGTGGTCAAAAACTAGAAATTGAGGGGACACCTATCAATTGGAGAATGGCTGAAGTTGTGGTATATGAATATAATGGAATTCTATTGTGCTATAAGAAATGATGAGCAGGATGACTTCAGAAAAACCTGTTAAAACTTACATGAACTGATGCTGAGTGAGGGGAGCAGAACCAGGAGAACATTGTACACCATAACAGCCACAAGGTGCAATGACCAACTTTGAGAGACTTCATTCTTTTCAGCAATGCAATGATCTAAAACAACCCCAAGACGGAAAATAGAAGATGCCATCCACACCCAGAGAAAGAATTGTGGAGTCTAAATGCAGATCAAAGCAAATGACTTGCTTTCTCTTTTTGGTTTACATTTTCTTTCTTGTAGTTTTTCCCTTTGGTTCTGATTCTTTACAACTTGACTAATGTGGAAATATGTTTAATATGATTGTACATGTATAGCCTATATTAAATTACATGATATTTTGGGAAGGGGGGAAATTACAACTCAAAATCTTATAAAAGTGAATGTTGAAGACAAAAAATAAGTCAATAAATAATATTTCTGTTCATACAAAAAAAAAGAACACAAGAGAGGATTCAATATAAAATTTCCATATGAAGAAAACCTATGTGATAAATACTACACATTGTTTTCAAAGCTACCCAGCTTTGCTTTGCTTCCTTGTAGGTTTTCTTCTGTTCTCTCTCCCTTGCCCCAGGCTACAATTAACCTCAGATATATAGACACACACATATACATAGTGTATACACACACACACACACACACACACTCATAGTCATATGGCAGGTTGTACTATGCTTTTCCTTCATAGGTCCAAACCTTTCCCTGATTCTGATTTTTAAATCAGCCAGCTGGTCATTTCCTAGACCACAGCAGTGTTCCAACCCCATCACATCCTATCTGACAGATTGTCTAGGAAAGGTTCCCCCCAATTCTCTTCATTCCTTCTGCTCTTGGCTACACTGGTTTTGTTTATACAAGAAAGTGTTCATTTACAATAATCAGAATTACGCATTTCCCTTCAGCTGCTCTGGCCTTATCACAGTTCTGATAAGGCGGAATCTCCTTCCTTTACCTTTTTCCCTAGCTTCTTTCAATTCTTGACCTTTGACTCTTCTAAATCAATTTTGTTATGTTTTTTCATTCAAATAGGTTTGTTGTTTTGTTTTGTTTTTTAACAATTTAATTAGGTTGGCATTGAATAATAGACCAATTGAGTAAATTCTTCTTACTGTCATTCTGATTATATTGGCTGTCCCTAACCATAAACAGTGAATACCACGCTGGGCCGCCTTTCAGAGCTGTCTTCAGAAGGCCTTCAGAACTGGGGGAAGGGGGGTTGAGCGCCGAGGGCAGGATGGGCCCCTCTGTCGGAGAAGCCAGGAATGCTTCTGGAGCCCAAGAGAACCGAACCAAATAGTCAAGACCCTGCTCCACGGATCTACGAGCCCTGAGGAGACGACTTCGCAGTCCCAGGTCAGCGGGGAGACGCCACCAACAGCAGGAATACGCCAGCGCCTGGGGCCAAGGAATGGTCAGCTTCCCAGGGGCTCCGCCCCCTCGACCAGGCCCCACCCCTCACCCCTACAGCCCCAGCCTAGGCCGTTGTCCCCTTCGAGCCTGTCCTGTCCCTGTCCTTCCGAAACTGCCATGCCCCGTGGAAGCCGCAGTACCGCTGCGCCCGCCCCATCGGGCAGGTGAGCCCCAGGGATTGGGGTTGGGGGCGGTCTGGGGACTGCGGGAGTGGGCTTGGGGTTGGGAGGTCCGGGCAGCCCAGCCAGGTCACGGTCAAGGTCATCTCTGCTGGGGGAGGCGGGGATAAAGTGAGAAGGTTCCTCCCCATGAACTTCCCTCCCTCCACAGCCGCCTGAATCCCCCCATGGCCCCAGCCCCTGCCCCGAGCAGCGGGCAGCCAGGCCTCTTGTCCCAGATGGCATCCACGGCGGCGGGGGTGGCCGTGGGCTCGGCTGTGGGCCTCGTGGTGGGTAGTGCCCTTACCGGGGTCCTGAGCGGGGACAGCAGCCCCCGGCCCGAGCAGGTGAGTCTGAGGGAGCCTGGACTGGGGCCCAAGGAGGGGCACTGGCCCAAGGCACTAACCCAGCGCCCCTGGAGCACCCTTCTCGGCTTGGTTAGGGGCCAGTCCCAAGGTGGCAGGGGCCCAGGCGACCTGCGTAATGACCCCCAGAGTGCCCCCTGTTTCTGCAGCAGTGTCTGAAGGTGGTGCCCACGCCAGCCAGTGCTGCCACTTGCTCTGGGCATAAAGGATCTCATCTGAACATCACCCAACCTTGGGAGATAAGGGCTATTGTGAGGCCCCTTTTACAGTTGAGGAAACTGAGACTTAGAGAGACATAAACCCCCCACCACCACCACCAGCACCCCAAACACACACACTCACACACACACCTAAACACCTGGGCTGGAAATTATCTAAGCCAGGATGAGCAGCCCTCCCCTTTTGCAGATAGAAAAATTGAGGGAAGCCAGAGAGAGGCCACTAGGGGGCAGCGCAGGACAGGGCTAGGATTGCATCCCGGCTCTTCAGCCCAAGGATGCGCTCTGCAAAGCTGAGAAAGCCCCTGGTGCTGGAGGAATCAGGGTCCCCCTCCCCAAGGATCAGAGGTTGCCCGGGGTCCTCTAGGTGGAGCCATAGAGCGCTGGCCTTGGAGCCCTCAGGACTCTTCTTTCTGCCTGGGTTCGAACCACGGCTTACTAAATGTATGACTCTGGGCAAGTCACTTCACCCTGTTGGCCTCAGTTTCCTCATCTGTCAGAAGACAGGGTCACAAAGAGTCAGATGAGACTGGCCCCACAAAAGCAAAGTCGCTCCAGACCCCCTGTGGGGAGGAGCTTCTGGCTGTCCAGAAGAGAAGCTGGACTGATGAGGGCAAAGTGGGGGTGTGGGTGACCCCCGAGCACTGATAAAATGCCTACTGTGTGCTGCACTCAGGGCAGACAAGGCAGAAAGGCCCAAGGGGGTGGGGTGGGGAAAGGTGAGGCAAGGAGGGTAGACGGCCAGGGCAAAATCTGGGAGGTGGGAAATGGAGGGACCAGTGCAGCGCCTTGGAGGTCTGGGGGAGGGGCGCTGTCCATTGTGGGGGCTGCTGCTGGGGTGGGCAGCTCCCTTCCCTGGGGAGGAACTCCTTTACCTCTCTAAGCCTCTCTCCCTGGGGCTCCCCAGGCCCCCCAGGCAGCACTGCCAGCCCCTTCAAGGCCCTGCTACTATGAAATCAAGCAGTTCTTGGACTGTTCTACCAGCCACAATGACCTGACCCTGTGTGAGGGTTTCAGTGAGGCCCTGAAGCAATGTCAGCGAAGTTATGGTGAGAAGGGAGAGAGGGCTGGGGTATGGGAGGGAGGAGGCAGTGCTTGGGGCTGGGGCTGGGCTGGGCCTGGGGCTAGGGCTGGGGCTGAGGCTAGGTGTGGGCCTGGGCCTGGGGCTAGGGCTGGGACTAGAGCTGGGCTAGGCCTGGGGCTGAAGCTGGGGCTGGGGCTGGGCCTGAGCCTGGGGCTGGGCCTGGGGCTAGGGCTGGGCCTGAGCCTGGGGCTGGGCCCACCTGGGGCAGAACAGTTAGGGTGGCAGCCAGACCCTCAGCAGAGGGCTGAAGATGGGTGAGGTCAGCATGGCCCCAAAGCCCCCCTATCCCTTGCCCTGGCCTGGGGCTCCTCTCCTTGCAGGCCTAACCACACTTCTGTGAAGCCAGACTTTGCAGCCCACTGTAGGGTCCCCCTCTGCCAACACCTCCATTGCCCAGAGCAGGCGATCAGCTGACAAGAGCCCATCCCCTTTGGAGATGTTCTCAGGGATGACACTTGAGGAAAGGCCTCCGTCCAATTAAAGGGGGTCTCTTCTCCTTCATCTGTGTCTGACTCTGTCTGGCCCGTCCAGGCTGTTCTTGCTGTGCTCACCATGCCACTCTGGACACCAGGGGTGGGGACTGTGGCCGCCTGCCTCGTGCACTCAGGCTGCTGTCCTTGGGAAGCATGAGGTGTTGCTCACTGGGCTTTGGGGAGATGGCCATGGTTGGCCCAGCCTTCCTGAGCAGGGCCTTCCCTGGCCTTTCTCACCCACCCCAAGCCCCAGCCATCTCCACCATTCCCAGACATTGTCTCTACACTTTGGGTGGCTGTGGGTGTGGGGCTGAGCTCTCATCAGGATCCTCAGGTGTAGCCTTGGGCAGGGTGGGCACTCAGGCCCCAGGCGTAGGCACTACCCTAAAGTCCTATCTACTTCTGTGTCCTCCCACATAGCAAGAGCAGAAGGGAGAGCAGCTTCAGAAAGCTGGGCCTTGGGCTGTCCCGTGTGGGCCTGGGGTTCAGGGCCCTTTTTGGGCATGTGGCAAAATGAGCCAAGAGAAGTCTGAAACAATTGGTCAGGGTTGGTCCCCTGCCCCACAGGCTCTGCCTCCTGTCTCTGCCCAGGCTACCTGCCTACCTGGGGCCTGGCAAGAAGGTGGAGGCTGGGAGGCTGATGGGCTCAGGGTGGGCTGGAGGGCTGCCCTCTGCCCAATCACCTGACCTCTCCTGGGGAGGAGCAGCCCCCCTCCCCCCATCCCACCAAACTGACCCATCAAATTCAGCCAATGCTTATAAAACACCCGCCCCCTGCAGTGTGACATGTCTGGCACAACTACCAACCTGCTGGGGCCAGCTAGGGCAAGGTGGTCAAGGATAGAAGCAGGTGAGTGGAAGGTTTGGGCTGTAAGGAACAGGAGGTGCTGGAGTGGAGGAAGGGAAGGAAGGAGGGAGGGAGGGAGGGAGGGAGAGAGGGAAGGAAGGAGGGAGGGGGGGAGAGAGGGAAGGAAGGAAGGAGGGAGGGAGAGAGGGAAGGAGGGAGGGAGGGAGAGAGGGAAGGTAGGAAGGAAGAAGGGAGGCAAGGAGGGGTGCAGACTTGGGACTGTGCTGTGAGCCTTGCTTTGGGAAGCCAGAGCCCTGGGGCCCACCTTGCTAGGACTCCAAGGGTCTCACTGTGTAGGATCTCACTGGGTTTCTGAGGTCCCCCCGCCCTGCTCTGAGGGCCTACCTCATAAAGGGCATAGTAGGATGCCCCCCTCAGACTGTGGTTTCATCATTCCCTTCTCCTACAGCCCCAACCTTCTCCCAGTTTCCTCCCACTGCAGCCAGGGGCTAGGTGGGTCCAGGCCTGGCACCCAAGGGAGGAGGGGGGTGAAGAGCAAGGATTGTAGCCAGACATTTGGGTTAGCCTCTGGTAAGAGGTGGTGAGCCTTGTGCCCCTGGGGCAAGGGGCTCTAGGGGGGACCCAGCCCCCTGGCATTGAGATGGAAGAAGGAGACCTGGAGAGGGCAGGGAATGGCCCAAGGTCACCCAGACCTACATAAAGCAGCTGAGCTCTGAGGCCAGGTCAGGCCCTCTTTCTCCCAAGCCTCTGTGGGCCTTCTGTGAGGGACTACCCAGTGAATGGGCAGCAGGGGGCAGGCTGAGGCCATGGCTAAGACCGACTTAGGAGCTGAAATCAGGTGGACACTGGGGAGCTGAGAGGGCAGGTGGTGCCAGGGCTCTGGCAAGGGTCAAGGGCAAAGGTCATCCTGAGCCCACATTGGACCTGAGGCTAGGGCAAGACTGAGGGTGAGCCAGTCAGTGCCATCATTGCGACCCAGGTGGCATCAAGCCTCTGCTAAGGTCCAGGGTGGAGCCCAGGGGGGCCAGGGTCAGTTTGAGCCAGATATGGGTTCAGGGACCAGAGCCCTCCTAGGGCTGGTCTCTGCTTAGTCTGGGTCTGGGGACCACATGGAGCTTAGAGGCTCAGTCTCACCACAGCTGGGTCTCAGTGGTTGAGGCTAGATTGGGTCAGGACTTTCCATCTGGGGCTGCTGAGTCAAAGCTGGTCCAGGGCCAGGGCCCTGATAGGCTTCTGAGTCAGCCCAGGGCAGGGAGAGGGATCAGCCTCCTTTTAATCCAACCCAACATTTGGCAGCCACAGGGATTCAGAAGGCCCTCAGGGTTCATGTGGGGCACCCCCATTTTGCAAAGATGGAGCAGAGAGGACTTGGTCCCATCAGCATACCTGGCAAAGTAACAAAGTTGGGGCTCGTGCCAGGCTCTCCCTGCCCCCCACCCCAACCTGGGTATTTCTTGCCCTGGGCTGCCTCCTTCTGAGGCACACTGTGTGGCCACTCCCCTTTGCCTCAGGCCTCTTGGTCCCTCCCCACCCAGTGCCCTCCCCCATCCCATCCGGGACATCAGTCCTTCCATAAATGGCCCAAGTCTCTGGCCCTGACTGGGGGAGTCTGGTTGAAGGCTTTCTCTCTGGCTGGCACCTACTGCTGCCTGGGTCCTGGGGAGACAGCTCTGGCTGGTCCCTGAATATTCCTGCTTTCTCAGCTGTCAGGAACTCAGGTCAGGTAGGAAGTGGATGAGCCCAGGGCTCAGCAGGGGCCCAAATCCACCTGCCTCTCAGGGATGGACTGTGCCCCCTCCCTGTGCCACTATGGGCATCATTGGGCATGGTGGTAGTCTCCCCTGGGGCCTCAGGACCCAGAAGGCCTGGGGGAGGGAATGCTGGCTCAGGGCACAGCTTTCAGCAGGACCCCTCCTGTCAGTCAGTGGAGACCAAATCCCCAAAAGGAAGTTCACAGGGCTGGGGCCCAACCCTAGAGGCTTCTTCAGTTTCTAGGGAAGGACTAGAATGTCTCAGGGAGTCCAGGTTCACCCGTGGCCAGACCAGGGCTTCCTCTATTCTAAGGGTTCCCAGACCACTGGCCCTGTTGTCTGAACATGAGTCCCATTTCCCAGAGGAGAAGGCTGAGGCCCTGAGAGGGGATTTCTATTCAGGAAAGGGCTGGGCTAGGGTAACTGCTGGGGACATGCTAGAATTCTGGGACAACCCAAGGCAGGGGGCAAACCAGAGGGGCTTCTAAAGGCCCCAGTATTTGCTCCTGGAAGCCATCATGGCCCACAGACGTAGTGCCCAGCCCAGGTCCTAGTGCCCATGATGACCCTCAGACGTGGTGCCCAGCCTGGGTCCTGATGCCCACCATGGCCCTCAGATATGGTGCCCAGCCAGAGTCCTTGTGCCTATGATGACCTTCAGACGTGGTGCCAGGCTCAGGTCCTTGAGGCCCTTTCCATTAAGGCCCAAAGAGTTCAAAGGAAGGAAGCTTCAGGACCCAGGAGACAGAAGGCTGAGGTCAGGCCTCCTTCCCTCCCTCTGGGTCCTGGTGGGGCTGCAGTGAGGGCCGGGGCCAGTCTGGCAGATGGGTCCAGATCATTTATTGCCTGAATCAGCAGCTTGGGGCAGACACAGAACCTAGGAGACCCTGCCCTACCCTTGTCCTCGAGTCTTAGGGACCCTGCCCAGCCCAGCACTGCCCCGGGCCTTGCTCAGTCAGTAGCCAGCAGGCACGCCTCCCTTGCGGGAATCTGAGGCAGCCGCCCAACCGTCCAAGGTCCTGGCAATCCCCTGGACCACAGCAATGAAGTCCTCGGTGGTCTGGGTGTTATGATTCCGGGCCCTCAGTTCAGGTCCCACAGCCTGGAAGAGAGAGAACCAGCTTGAGCATGGCAAGCACATCAGGGACCCCTACCTTCAGCTCCCACCCCACAGCTGCTTCATAGGGGAGCACTGCAGGGCCCAGCCTCCCCCACTTTGCCTATCTGTCTGTCTCCTTCCCTCTTCCTCTCTCTGGCTTACAGCCCCTTCTGCCATGGGGAGGATGGTACCCAGGGGCCTTCTGGGGCCTGGTTGGGCTTGGGAGGCGCCTCCCCCTCCCCCACACACCTTTTCCAACTGGTCCTCCAGGGTTGTGGTGCTGGGGAGCAGCTGGTTGTGAAGGCGCGGTTCTTCCACAGCCCTCTTCATGTCATAACCAAACCAGAGGTGGCTGATGATGGCCTGGGGCAAGAGGGACAAGGACAGTTGGGGGGCACCTTCCCAAGTGAGGCCTGTGCAGCGACCGGCGCACTGGGACTGTGCTATGCAGGCAGGCTGGTTAGCGGCCCTCTGGCCCCCAGCCCTGTGAGCCCTATGAGGCAAGGACCATCTGGGGCCACGTGGAGAGGCCCAGCTTCTACCTGGGGAGGGGGCCGCCGTTCCGGCTCCTCTTAAGGATAAAAGGGGCCCTGAGGCCCGCACCCTGGCAGTGAGCCCAGTTTGGCACCAGGGGCACCAGCAGGAGCTATGATCAGGCTCCCCAGCCTTTGCCAGTTGCAGAAGGGGAAGGGAATAAGCTCCATCTAAGGTTTCCAAACAAACATGGACTCCCACTCTGGGTATAGCTCTCTTTGCCTTTCCTCTTGGCAACTAGAGGCAGAGCCCAGGTTCGAGGAAGGCAGAGGCTTATGGGATGGGCTCTGGCCCTGGTCCCACCCAGGCCTACTTCAGACAAACCACTGACTGTCCCTGCCCCCTCCCCCCTCATCATAGGCCGCTGCAGAGAATTAAGGCCTGCTCCTCTCCCCATCAAATCTCTTTGGAGACTACTTCCACCCTCCAGCAAGGCCAGGTCATCCCCAAATAAGCCAAGCCTACCCCCTGGGCTCTCTCCAAGGTGCTGATCCCTGGGGCCCTCCCTGGAGAGCTCTGCCACCAGAAAGACCCTGAGCCATTCACTGCCGCCATTCCCATCAGGCCAAAACATTCTGGGCCCATCCAACCGGATGCCTGCCCCCCGACTCCCTCTGCCTTCTGAAGATCAGAACAAGGGGCTTTGCCAAATGCATCACCCCTCCACCCTCCTGCCTCACAGGCCTGGCAGAAGAGGAAGCCCAGGGCACGGGAAAGACCCAACTGAGATGAGCATGAGCAGGAGGTACGGGGAGGGCCCAGACAGGCTACAGGGGCTCCTGTGGCTCAAGCTCTATGGGCTCCCTTGGGTGTCAAGCCCTGCTGACCCTCACTCTCACCCCCTCCAGTATCTCGCCCCACATTCTCTGTCTTGTGCACAGATCTGACTAGATTCCTCCTCTGTTCAAAGCCTTTCCATGGCACCTTATTGCTGAGAGGGCCTGGCATTCAAGGCCCCATCTCACATCACAGTGTTCCAGTGTTCATGCCACTCAACCTTCACAGGGCACCTGGATGACCCCTGGGCTGTGGTGGTCCCTCCCAGGGGATGGGGCCCCCTTCTTGCTTTTGTCAGGACAGATGGGGAGAAGGAGCTCGGTGGACAAAGGTGGGCCCAAGTCCCCATCCAAGAATCCATCTGGGGTGATGAATGTGGGGCTGGGAAGGACCCTGGGGAGGCTTCAAGGGAGCCAGGAACAACCCCCATGAACCAGTTTCCACCCATCTCACCCGCTGCCAGCACTGCCTACCAAGGCTGTGGCTGTGGTGATCTGGGTGCCCCCGGATGCTCCAACCACCATCCTGACCTTCTTGTCCTTGCCTACCACGATCGTGGGGCACATGGAAGAAAGAGGCTGTTTGCCTGTAAGCCACAGACACACCGTCCACGTTACAAATGTGGTCTCGTGTGAATGCTGCACACACCACGGTGTGTCCTGTACACATACAAGCACACCCCCGATGTGCACACACACCCCTTTACACCCATACCTGCCTACCCCTGTGCCTCAGACACACACACACACACCCTCACACTCACACACACTCACACCTACCTACCCCTGTGCCTCACACACCCACACACACCCTCACACTCGCACCTGCCTACCCCTGTGCCTCAGACATACACACACACCCTCACACTCACACACACCCTCACACTCACACCTACCTATCTCTACACTCCAGACACACTCACACACATGCACATGCATACACACACCCTTACACGCTCACACACACACATGCTCTCCCACCTTCACCCCCCCCACACACATGCACACACAGGGACACATGTACACCCTCACACACACACACCCTTGCCCTAGTCAGTCAGAGACTCAGGACAAAGCTCTTCTTCTCTTCTCCCCCCCAATTCTCCCCCCAGGTCCCTGGCAGCCCCATCAGGCTGTTCGTGCCTCCTTGATCTCCCACCCAGGAGCACCTGGGGCAATGAAGTTGGCGGGGGATGGCGGGAGCCCAAACTGGTTGATGATGTTGGGGGAGCTGAAGTCATCCATTTCATCATTGAACACAATGCCATTGCTCTGGGACAACATCTTGGAGCCAAAGCTTCAAAGGCAATGGAACAGAGAGGCCGCTGGGGAGGTGACCTGGCCCCAGCCACCCTGCCCACCCAGCCCAGGGCCCCACAGGGGACTTACTTTGGGGCCCCAGCCTGTGCCCAGCCCAGGTCTCCACAGATAACTTGGGGGCTCCACTTTATCCCTCGCCTCACCAGGGAAGGCCCCAGTGCCTACTAGAGATTGATGGTGCTGGTAGCAGACACAGCAGAGCCATCCTCAGCCACCACAGACAGGTGAGATGTGCCCCCATCACTGGGCGTGAAGTATTCAGGCTCATAGTACTCAGCCTCGTGTGTCTGGTTGTCTGTGATCCGAGCCCGGAGCTGGTCAGCAAAGTACTCTGAAGTCATGTTGTGGATCACCTGCCAAAACAGCCCTGGGGTGAGGAGCAAGGCCAGGGAACCATAAGTCAGGCCAGTCACCCCTATCAAACAGAGGCCAGGGAGCCACTGGCCATTAGTCAGCCCCTAATCAATGAGACCCTACACAGGCTAGCCCACGGCTCAGTCTGAATAAGGAGAAGGCAGCAGGACAGCTCAGTGGGGCAGGGAGTGTAATGGACAGTTTGGGGCTAGCCAGCATGATGGATGGAGAGCCTAGCCTGGAGCCAGCTGTCAGCCTGGTGCCCTTGAGGAAGTCACTGACCTCTCAGAGGTTCCGGGATCTCTTGGTAACATCCCACCAGCTCCAAAGCTGGGGGAGGAAAGCACTTTGCATGTAGGGGTAGCTTCAGCCTTCCTGGAGGTAGGGGGCTTCGTGGCCAGGATGCCTCCACTGCACTCAGAGGCCCATTTCTGCCAGGAGCCAGCTCTAGAACCTCTGCTCTCCCAGCCCCACATAAGGGAGAGCCCCTAGTGCTCCTGGGCAGGCCCTCCTCCCCCTGTCCTTTCTCCTCTCTGGTCCTGCTCCCTAACCTTCCATTTGGCTGTGCGGGTGCTTTCCCTCCTTTGTCTCCAAGGTCGGGGCAGACCTCTAGGGCTGGTACCCAGAGTCCTCCCCTAATCTCCTCCACCTGACATTGACTCTTTTGCCATCTCATCCACACATTCCAGCCAAACTGGTCTGGGAGTTGCTCCCTGAACTTGACCCTCCATCTCCCACATCCATGTCTTTGCCCAGGCCTATCCTGCCTGGGATACCCTCATTCAGTAGTAGTGACATCAGCTCCATGGCACTGTCTACAATGTACATGATGCCCTTCTTCTTACATGAGCCACATGGCAACCCAGGGCCTTACAGAAGAGGAAATTGAGGTCCAGGGAGGGACAGTGACTGACACAAGGTCGCACAGCTGGCTTCAGGAGCAGGATTCAAATCCCAGGCCCTCCAACCTGGCACCCACCTTCCTCTGCCTTCCCAGGCTCCTCACATGGGGGGACAGGCATCTTACCCCAGACACATTCACAAACTTGGGGTCCCCCAGGAGTGTCCTCTTGGCATAGGCGAAGCGGAAAGCTTCCACAATGCGGTGGTAGGTCAGGCCCTTCTGCTCTGATGTGCCTATACTCGCCTCTGAGAAGTGGTACCCTGGCCCGGGAGAAGTGGGAGAGTCAGCTCAGGATAGGATGGCTGCCCCCCACCTCCCCCAACATGGTGCTGGGACTGAGGAGTGGGGTTCAACCCTGACTGAGTCCCTATCCATCCTGGGGGCTAGAGGAGAGGTAGGAGAAGTTACCAGTATTTGGGGCTCAGGGGTGGAGAGCCGGGGCAGGAGAGTGGCTGGAAGGGCCTTGGTTGGCAGCCCTGGCAACAGAAGGGCTTGGCAGGTCCAGGGTCCTTGCTGGTGACTGGACTTCCCCTCCCCTACTCCATGCTCCACTCCCATGTGTGCAAAAGCCCTTCACCTGGCCTACAGCAGTAGTGGCAGGCCCTTAGTGGGGCCAGTCGGGGACAGCACTGGGGAGCAGGGGCGGCTTACCCTTGAGGATGTTCAGGATGAGGATGAGCACAGGGCCACTCAGGGGTGCACTGGGCGTGTAGAGGATGTAGTCACCCAAGCTGAAGTTCAGGGGGTTCTCGATCACCTCAGCCCGGTAGCTTTTCAGGTCCTCCAGAGTCAGGATCCCACCTGGGAAGGGAAGAGAGAGTCCATGTCTCCATTGATGCCTACAGTTGTGAATTGCTGTGGGGTTCCAGCAACATTAGCCTGGAGGAGGTGAATGTGTGTGTGGGGGGGTCCCCTTTTCTTCTTAGCAAATAGAGCTGTTCCAAAGAAAAATGGGCTGGATTGAAAAGTAGTGAGCTCCCTGTCCAGCAAAGGCTGCAGGTTTATCTGCATAAGATCCCAGGAGATCTCAGTATTGAGTGGGGAACTTAGACTGGGACATCTTGTCCAGCCCACACTGAGTAAAAACTCCCTCTCCGAGTTTCTAGTGCTTAGAGACCAGCCTCTTCAAGAGAGATCTCCAGGGAAGGGATGATGGTGGCCACCACCTCTGGAGGTGGCCTCTTCCACATGGGGATGACATTTAGAGTTAAGGTGTGTAATGGGAATGGGAATTTGAAGATCTTCCCTGCTCCTTAATAGACCTAGGGGAGAGTTTGAAGACCTCCCCTGCTTTGAAAGTAAACTCTGCCCCCTAATAGGCTGAATGTACTCACATGGAGCCTATGGTGGGAGGAGTTTGCTGAAGGGAAGCAGAGCCACAGGAAGCTGGGAGCCAGAGCCAGAGAGATGGTGGAAGAGAGAGGTGCTCAGGCAAGGAGAGAGGTTTGTGAGTAAATGTTGACTTTGTATTGGTTTGCAGGAAGGCTGAAGGATGCTGTAGCTCTCAGCATTATTACGGTTTCTGAATACTTTCGGTACTATGATGGAATTGGTTTATTGGTTTTGGGATTGGGTTTTCTGGTGTCTAAATAAATGCTTCAGTTCTGTCCTCTATCTGGAGAGTTTGGTATACTTTGCAATCAAATGTCATGCGATACTTATAGTCATGGTCTTTTTTTCTTTTTGCTTGTTTTTTGGAGGGGGGAAAGTAGGGTAATTGAGGTTAAGTGACTTGCCCAAGGTCACACAGTTTTTTGTGGTAAGTGTCTGAGGCCTGATCTGAACTCAGGTCCTCCTGACTCCAGGGCCAGTGCTCTATTCACGGTGCCACCTAGCTGCCCCAGTCAAGGTCTTTATTGTGATCGTGGGCACTGTAAATAGTGTATTGGCACTACAAGACAGCATCTGGCCTCCTGTGGCTTCCTCCACTGTTCCTGGTTCTGCTCCCAGCACCAAACTGAGCAGCCTAGTCCTTCCTCCCTGGGACAGCCCTTGAAAGGTGTGGCGAAGACGGGGGGGGGGGGTCCTCTTTTTTTCCAGACTCCCTCCCATGCAGCACAGCCAGGAGGCCCTGCTCTGAGCAGGCTATGGCTCACCTCTGACCTTCCTAACACTTTAGACCTGGTGTGTCCCTTGGCCCTTGGAGGACCCAAGGCCCTGATGCCAGGAAGCCCAAGGCCCTTTCCTCGAGCCCCACAAAGCCTGGCCCACCTCGGTCTCACCTGCTGCCTGCACATCTTGGACGATCTGTTGGGCCAGGCTCCCATTGTAGAAGACATCTGCCCCCTCCAAGGCCAGCTTCTCGTAGGTCATTGCCAGCTGGGGCATCTTCACGGTCTCACCCTGTCGCAGGATCCTCCCATCCCGGCAAAACACTCTGCTGGGGTTTGGGGAGAGCAGAGGAAGATCTCTCCTGACCTCAGGAGGGAGCTGGCAGCCACCCTGATCATCGGTGCCCACAGGGACAGCACACCCAAACCAGAGACCACAGGGATGCCCCCAGCTTAGAGAGAGGCTGGCAGGATGGATGGCTGGGCCCCTGAAGCTCCTCCAGGGACTAGAGTGGGAGCTGGGAGAGGGCAACGGACCAGCTGCCCACTGGGGGTCCTCCTGAGGAGTCACTAGCACCCAAGAGCCAGACAGCCAGCAGCAGGGGCAGGACTGGCCAGAAACCTATGTCAGATCCCCGGGTGGCCAGTAGCATTGCCCATGAGCAATTGTTAACAGCACCTTGAAAGGGCGGTGGTTGGGCTTACCAGAGATCTGGGCTACTCTCAACAGTCTCCCGCTTCTTGATTAGGGCATTTGCCAAGCTCTTGCCCACTGGGAAGCCTTCCCGGGCCAGCTGGATGCTGGGCTGGAACAGGCGGGACCAGGGCAGCTTGCCATGCCGCTGGTGGGCCAGTTCATAGCCACGGATCTCCCCTGGGACAGCCACGGACATGCCTCCTGGAAGGGGAGGGATGGAGCAGAGTAACGTTCAGAGAGCCTGGAACATAATGCCCTCCCACCCACTAGGCCGTCTGGACCAGGGAGGAGAGCCCAGCACCCAGAGTGGGGGGGGGGGGTGCCTGCATTAGCGCCAGGCTGTCATGCAAGGCTGGCCCCTCCTCCAGGACCTCTCTCACCCCTAGGCTCTGGTCTGGCTCTGGTCTGGCTCTTCCTACCTCTCTGACCACTCCTTCTCTGACTCCATCTTCCCCCAGGCTCTGCCCTTAGGTGTCCCCCAGGCTCCCCTGGCTCTCCTCCTCCCTCTCAGACCCATCCTCCCCCAGTTTCCTCTACTGGACCTTCCTCTAGGCCAGGCCCTCTATCCCACAGTCTCCCAGACCCATCCTCCTCCAGGTCAGGCCCTCTCTCCTCCTCCCTCTCTGGCCTCCCTTTCTCTGACTCCATCCTCCCCCAGGCTCTTTCCTTGGGCGGCCCCCAGGCTCTGACCAGTTTCTCTCTCTCTGGCCAACTTCACTGGATGATCTCATCACTTCCCATGGATCAAATGGCCTTTAGCATCCCACCTCTCTGCTGGCCTCCATCTCATGTCTCCAGCTGGACATGGGTCTGATGAGGTACAGGCTCTGGGAGCCCCCTTGAACTCTCCTTGAATCCTCCCCAATGAGGCATTTGCCTGAGGCCATAAGCCTTTCATTATGGCTTGGCCCAAACCTCTGTTACTAGCCTAGCCCTCCATCATCCAGCTAGGTCCCACTCTTGATCCTCCCAAAGTATCTATGCCCAGATCTGTCACCCTTAACCTAGCCTAGCCCTCCACTGTCATCTCCAGGTGGCTTCCAGCTACCTCCCATCCTTAATCTCTCATCACTGGAGTCTGACCTCACTGACTCCTCCTGAAGACCCTCCCCAAACCCCTCCTCTAGACCACCCCTAGATTCCTCCCACAACCTTCTGTGTCTAAGACCCCATCTTGCCTCCGTGAGAGCTAAGAATGATCTAGGGCAGACACTGTGTGAGATGATTCTGGCCCACTTGTCCAGTGCGAGGAGCACACACTGAGGCTCCTTAAGAGTCTGCCCATTGTGGAGAACCTCGAATAAATTTTGCTTTTCTTTGGCTGAGAGAAGACTTGACTGGAACTCATTTGGCCGGACCCAGCAAGTTGGTATTTGGGGGTCTCACATACCCCCAAACCTTAAACCTCAACATTTTATGATTCCCTGACCAGAAAGCAAGGTGAAAGCACCAAATCCTAGCCACTAGATATTTGGGGAAGATCCAGGGTGGGGGGTAGCTGGACAATAGAGGGCTAGGCTAGTAACAGAGGTTTGGGCCTAGCTATAATGAAAGGTTTTGACCTCAGGAAAATGCTTCTGGTGGGAAGATTCAAGGAAAGCTCAAGGGGTTTCCAGAGCCCGTACCTCATCGTGTCCAGTGGACACCTCACACCCAGTGTGTCCAAAACCAAACTCATTCTCTTGGCCACCAAGCCTTTCCATCTTCCAAGCTTCCCTAGGACGGCCACAGGCACCACCATCCTGTCCTCCCCTCAAACCAAGTCAACAAGCATTTATTAGGCAATTTACTACATGCTGGGTACTGTGCCAAGGCAAAAGACAGGCAGGGGCTTACAGTCTAACGGGGGGAGCTGGAGGCAACCTCAGAGGCAAGGTCTTAACACTGAGGAGGCCTGGCAAGGTAGGATTTAGGCAGGGGAAACTTGGAGGTAGAGAGGGAGAGCGTTCCAAGCAGGGGACCTGGCCAGGAGAAACACCTGGGGGCAGGAGATGGCAGGAGATGGCTGTAGTGTCCTGTGAGGACCAGCGGGAAACCAGGGCCACTGGACCAGAGGGGATAAAGGGAAGGAGGATGGGCTGTAGGGAGGGGCCACATGGGAGGTTACCCCCCCCTCTCCCATTTCCAAGCGGTTTCCAATTATTTAAATGTGAATCTTTCTTCATAGGGCCCCTCCCCTCCTCTGACTCTGCCCCCACCCTGGTGCAGACTCTACCCCCTCCACTATTAAAATAGCTGCCCCACCCTCCTTCCATTCAGCCACCAAAGGGATTTCCCTAAAGTCACCCCTACTCAAAGAACTCCTAGGGCTCCCTATGGCCTCCAGGGTCCAAGACAAAATCCTCTGCTTGGCCTTCAAAGCCCCCTCCCACCTTCTCAGCTGTTGTGAAAGTGACCCTGTGGCAACTCCAGACATTCTTTTTTTTTTTAAGCAATTGGGGTTAAGTAGCTTGCCCAAGGTCACACGGCTAGGTTTTTGTTTGTGTGGATGAAGTGTCTGTCGGAGGCCGGCTCCGAACTCTGGTCCTTCTGACTCCAGGGCCGATGCTCTACTCACTGCACCACCTAGCTGCCCCAACTCCAGACATTCTATTCTCATGTCCCGCCTCCACCCCTCTGCTCTAGCTGTGCCCCAAGCCTCTCCTCTGTCTCATAAGATCCCTGGTTTCTTTCAAGACTGCTCCAATGCCACACTATGCACATGGCCTCTCCTGATGCCCTTCTGCTCATGCACCTCTCCAAAACCCCTCCACCTAGTTCTGGAGGCCCAGGAGGGTGGGTGGCATGGAAGGCATGGAGCCAGAGTTAAGATGAACCCACTCTTATCAGCTGTGCGATCTTAGGTAAATGACTTAACTTGTCTGCCTCATTTCCTTCATCTGTGAGATGGGAATCATAATAGCACCTACCTCTCCTCAAATGAGATATTTGTAAAGTGCTTTGCAAACCTTAAAGCTCCCCAGAAATGCCTGCTACTCTTACTATCCTTATGATGCCTCTACACCCTGATTTCACACTTGTGAGCAGTAGCAACAGGAGTACAAGTCCATGGGGTCATCACAGAGGAACTTTGCCCCTGGTGTAGCACCCCTTCTTGGCTACCCCTCCACAGGGGCTACCACTCAGCTTCTGAAGGTGAGCCTAAGACTATGGCTCATGAGCCCCCACCAGCATGCTCCCACTAACAATCAGCTAGTAGATACAATTAGCTCTTAGCAAAGGCATTTAATAAGATGGTAGAAGAAAAGCAGTAGCTATCAAACACTTCCTCACTAAATCTGGGGGCACATTCTCCCACAAATATATATTGTGTCCATGGGAAGGATGAGCTCAGACCAAAAGTACAATAGTAGCGAGTCATTTGTACAGGATACACACGTAGCAAACGTTCTACAGGACCTGGAAGCCTTTTTTCTCTTTGTAGCATCTTCATGCTGGGCTCTTATGCTCTGTTCACTCCATAGCGGGCTCTCTCCTCTGCTGCCAGGGTCCTAATCCATAAAGCTACTTTGTCCCTCAAGTGACTGTCTTTCTGTACCCTTGTCTGTCTAGAGCAGGGGGTCTTAACCTGGGTTCTGTGAAATTTTGTTTAAAAAATTTTTTATTACATTTGGCTTCCTTTATAGCTCTATGTATTTTATTTTCTACATTTAAAAACCTGATTCTGAGAGGGGGGTTCATAGGTTTCACCAGAATGATTCCCCAGGGCTCTAGGACACAAACAACATAAAGGCCCTCTGGTCTCTCAAAGGGCATGTCAAACCCCAACCCTCCCATGTGCAGCAGTGTTTCTTCAAAGCCACCTGGCTGCTGTGAGGTGGGGGGAGAAATGCCCTCTTCTTTCCCCCTCCCACCTCCTGCAGGGCTCTCTTTCACTCTGAAATCTCTGAAATTCATCTGAGAACTAATTATTCAAAGCTCTCTGAGGCTCAGTCCCAATGATCTGTCCTCACTCAACCTCTTCTAAGGCCATAGACACCTCATTGGGCCCGCCACCATAGCGTGACGGCCCAGGGCTGCTGTGACTACATAGCCTGAGGGGGAGCAGGGCAGCGGGAATCCCTTCCTGACCCTTCTATATGGACAGAACTGCTCACTGCATACATAGCAGGCCCTTACTGCTCATTGATTCAAACTGAGCTGAATGGAACTGGGAGGCACAGCTGGCACTTCTGGTGAACCACTGTCTTTGGTCTTCTGTTTCCTTCTTTGTACAAGGAAATGGAATGGCCTCTGCTGGGAAGAGGCAGGAGGCCCAAAGGAAGGGGATGGGAAAACCAAAGGTGTCCATAGAGAAGGGCTGGGGAGCTGAAAAGTCCCCACTGTGAGTGTGTGTGTGCATCTGTGCGAGTGTGTGTGTGCACGTGTGTGTATATGTGTGCACGGTGTGTTTCTGTGAGTGTGTACAGGTGTGTGCATCTGTGTGAGTGTGTGTGTGCACGTGTGTGTATATGTGTGCACAGTGTGTTCCCATGAGTGTGTACAGGTGTGGGCATCTGTGTGAGTGTGTGCATGTACATGTGGTGCAGAGTAAGTTCCCATGAGTGTGTACAGGTGTGTACATCTGTGTGTGTGTCTGCATGTACACGTGGTGTGCAGTGAGTTCCCCTGACTGTGTACATGTGGGCACATTTTTGTGTGTGTGGTATGTGTACATGCATGTGTCACCCATGTGCATATGTACACGTGTGTGGATTCCCTTGTACTGGGAGCACAGATGTGGTTGTCTTGGGTTCTCTGCACCCCAGCCCAACCATCCCTTGCGACTTGGGCCCCCTTCTACTGCTCTAACTTCTCCCTCCTCCTGGGTCCCCGGCACACCAGGACAGTCTGTCCACGCAGCCTCACTCACCTTTCTCAGACTGCTCTGAGGTATTGAACATGTTGACAAATGAGAGTTTCGGGGCCACCTCTCTGGCATTGATGACTTCAGCTTTTCCTGGAAAGACAGGGCAGAGGGATTCAGGCCTGGGCAAGCCTCCGCCTGTGCCTCAGTTTCCCCATTTGTTAAGTGTTGGGTCAGGTCTTCATCTGGAGATGCCTGGTGATCTCCCAGGGCCACCCCTTTCAGACTCACCAGTGCTGCTGTTGTAAATGGTGAAGAAGAGACCCCCGCCAATGCCCATGCTGTGCGGGTTCATGAGCCCCGTGCACAGGAGAGCCGCGATGGCCGCGTCCACCGCTGAACCGCCATCCTGCAGCACATCCCTGCGGAGCCGCCAAAGGCATCAGAGCCCAACCCCTCCTGCCAGCCTCTCCCTCCTCACCAGCAAGTGCCCTGAGCCCAGCCCCACTTGCCAGGGAGCAGCAGTGTTGTCAGGGGCAGAGACCCTTCAGGACTGGGGGCCAGAAGCAGGCCCCATGCTCAATCACAAAGTCCCCCGAGAGGGCAGGTAGCCTTCCTCTAGGAGGCTGCATTCCCCACTGCCCCAGCCCCCAGCTGGCCACTCAGGAGGTTCAAAAGACCATGCCCATGGGCACAAGCACTAGCTAATGTGGCAAGGGCAGACCTGGCGTCACCTAGAAATGTTCAAACTGATGGAGAGAGAGGCCAGCTGGTGGCCGGCTCTCACAGAGTGACCCCTGGGCCTCCTGGGGATGGTCGTGTGGTCACGTCCACACAGTGTGTCATGAGAAGGTCCCCACCACCTCGAATGACAAGGAGAGTCACGGCTAGCCTCCAGAGCACTTTAAGGTCGGCAAAGCCCAGAGAAGCTCACAACAATCCGGGGCGGGCGGGTGAGGTGTGATTATTATCCCCATTTTACAGGTGAGGAAACTGAGGCAGACCAAAGGAGAACAATTTGCCCAGAGTCACACAGCCAGGATTCACACTCACGGCTTCCTGACCCCATGCCTTGAGGCAGCCCATTGCTTCCAACCTCAGAGCAACTTGCTTAACCGGAGGGGCAAAAGTAAGGATGAGTGCTCTGCCCCTTCCCCTCTGGGGGAGAGTGGCCAAAGCCAAGCAGGCCGCAGTGCAGGAGCCAGGAGGGGAGGGCTGGCTTCTGCCGATAAGCCCATCTGCCAAACAGTGGGCTCAGGGGCTGGGGCTGGCGAATCAGGAGTGTGATGACCAAGGAGTTCAGAGAAGCTCGGGAAGATTGGTGTGAACAGAGACAGAGCAGAGAAGCAGTGACCACGATGAGGACTCCCAGAAGATCCTGGACAACAGATGACGTTCCTTCCACCAGAGAGGTGGGGGTGCTGCTGGAACAGAATGCGGCATACACAGAGAGGGTCACCATGCTCAACCCTGCAGTGTCTGCTCTGTCATGAGGGCAGCTCAGTGGGGAGGAACCCTCCCCATCTCACATGACAGGAAGGGAGAGAGTGCTCTGGACTCAGACAAGTGGAGTCGCGGTCTGGCCCTTGCTTGTGGGGGCCACTAGTTCTGTTCTGCACACACTGGTCATGCAGTAGCTAGACACAGACACATGTCGGGGGCAACCCTGACCAGGCCCCCAGCTCTTGAGAGGATCTCCAGTGGAAGACTGGGGGGGTGGGCAGGACAAGAGGGTGCCTGGGTGAGAGGACCTGAATGAGTCGCAGCCTGCACCAGTGGGAGGAGTATCCACTGCAGGGAGCACCTGGATCCCTCCAAACACCACCGAGGGAGACCCAGCAGACAATGGTGTGGCTCTCCAGGAGGGCTCGCCTCCTCTCTTGGCCAAACTTGTGTGGATAACCCTGGACCAGACCCCAGTGTGTGGACATTCCGAAGGGCCCAACCTCACTCGCCACTGGAAACAGCAGCCACCGGAGTAACAATGCTTCCCACCCAGCCTGGGCCGGGCAGAAGAAGGGATAAGCCCCTGGGCTAGGCCTTCTGGAAGCCCTGGGCAGGCCACTCTGCTGCTCTGAGGCATCTGGAAAATGAGGGGGCTGGACCCGAGTCCTCAGCAGCTCTCAGAGCTGCCTGCCAAGTCACAGACAGGCAGCCATGGGTGGCAGGGAGGGAGGGTCCTCCCTCCGGGGAGACGCCCTGGAATGCTGTGGTCTCCAAAGCATTGCAAGGGTCCAGAATGGTGACACTGAGGATGAACCAGGACACATGAGCCCCTGGACTCCTCTGCCTTCCATCCATGGGGCATTAGAGGCCCCAGAGGAAGGAGCCAAACATGGGACTCCATGGCAAAGCCATGGGCAAATGTGCACAAGTCACCTGGGCATGAGAGGCTGCAATCTGATTCAGCAGAAGGAATATGCACACAGCGGAGATCCCAGAGCCACATTAACGTGCCCAGGAACAGATGGAATGGCTGGTTCCTTTCAAAGGGGCATCGTAGCAGGAATCTGGGTTCTATCTGAGCCCAAGACCACTTTCACTTTGGCAGGAATCTGGATGCCAGACGCCTGGCAGAATGCTGGGCGTATCGGCGCTGCTGAGTAAATGCTTGTTGGTGTAGTGACTGATTTGGGCCAAGATGGTAAATGATCCCAAAATGGTGAGGCCCAAAGCCCAGAGGGACAGGGACAGAGAGGGACAGAGGGATACAGAGATGGGGGGAACAGAGAGGCAGAGAGAGGGACAGAGAGATGGGAGGGGGAAGAGAGAGACAGAGGGATGGGGGGGGGGAGAGAGAGAGACAGAGGGATGGGAAGGGGGACAGAGAGGCAGAGAGAGGGATGGGGGGACAGAGAGAGAGATAGAGGGATGGGGGACACAGGGAGAGAGACAGAAGGATGGGGAGGGACAGAGAGGCAGAGAGAGGGACAGAGGGATGGGAGGGGGGACAGAGAGGCAGAGAGAGGGATTGGGGGGGGCAGAGAGAGAAATGGACTGAGGGACACAGGACAGAGAAAAGGACAGATTGAGTGGGGAGACAGACAGGGGGTGTCAGATAGGGATAGATGGGGGCATCTGACAAGCACAGATGGGGGTGTCAGATAAGGACAGAAGTGGGGGTCAGGCACAGAGGCAGGCTTCTGTCCAGTCCCAACCCCAGGCAGCAAGAAGAAATGAGAGCCATGGGCCTATTTGCCTGTCTGTGGGAGAGCCAACGTGGATTTACCTCAGTGCCCTTGAGAGGTCCCTGGACCTGTGACGGCACTGAGGTAAATCCACGTTGGCTCTCCCACACCTGCCCAGAGTGGAGAGCAGAGTTAGCCCCAATACCCTTTCCCTTGCCCCCAGTTACTGGCAGCCCCAGGAGATCTTGGCACCAGCCTCAAGAGCCTAACAAAGAGAGGCAGCCACCGGGAGGTCATCTGGTCTGCCAGCCCTTGGTGGCCCTCACAGCAGGAGCCCCAACCCCAGGGTATAGTCATTGAGAACATCCGTTCCACAGAGGAGAAACTGAGGCAGCCCAGAGCACAGAAAGGACTTGTAGGCCCCAGGGAGTTTGCTAGGGCAGACAGGAGGAGGCTGGTGGGGAAAGCCTGGCCAGGCTCTGTGCCCGGAGAGCTGGAGAAGGGCTGGATGGGGCAGGGCACCTCCAGGAGGGGAGGCTAGCCTGAAGTGGGGCCCAGGGGCACCTCGGCCCAGCCGGTCTCAGGCTCACACACTCACCTCCCAATCTCCGAGCACTTCTCAGCATCAGAGGCTACGGCAGCCCTCCTATAGATGTGGGAAGGCTCCAGGCTGCCTCGTGGGTGCAGGCTGAGCCCCAGGACTAGGGCCACAATGACAGCAGTGACCAGGAGGACCAACCCCACCACGAACTTCTTCTTCATTGTTCTGGGGGGAGACAGTGGGAAGCTGGGGAGGAGAGCAGAACTGGCTGGGCCAGCAGAGGGGAGAGGGAAGAGACCCGGCTCCCACCCGGCTGGGATGGGGCTGGAGGCAGCAGGGAGTGGAGGCCGTGGCAGGAGGGGGCGGGTGCTGGACAGGGGTCCTCCAGCCAGGACTTCTTAGGGGGACTTACCGGCAACAGGGGCTAGAGGTCTCACGTTGGAGGGCTCTGAAGGCTGGGAGCTTTCTGCCCTGGCTCAGTTCTGGGGATCCCCTGCTTTATCCCCTGAGGGCAGAATCTCAGGCTTACTGGAGAGTAGCTGGACCTGCAAAGACAGACAGCACTGAGTGGATGCAGCCCCCAGTCCTGTAGTGGGACAGGGTGGGCCTAGAAAGGGAACGAGGACCTGTCCCACACCCAGCTCCTATGGAGGACAGAGCCATCCTCCTTCCTCCTCTGAGGATATAGAGCTGTCCTCTCCTAGCTCCCAGAAAGGAGACACACCTGGGTCCTGGGCCCTGGAGCCAAGCTCACTGCCCCAGCACCCTTTCCCCCCACTCATGGCCTTCTCTCTCTGCCAGCAGCACCAAGGAGGGTTTGAGAGAAAAGATGAAGCTGAAACCCCCTCTCCAGGGGCCCCTGCAACACTGTGACAGTGCCCTAGGCACCTGTGCCCTGGGTACCTGGGCTGGGTGAGTTCTGGCCCATGAAGGGAGGGTGGGCCTGCCTAGCAGAGAAGAGCACATGCCAGGGAACAGGGAAGGGGAGGAGAGGACCCCATGTGATGGCATGGACAGGTCTCCCTCTGGGAGGCTGGACGTGAGGTGAGAAGTGTCCCGGGTGGTAGGAGCCAGCCCAGAACTGCTTTGGGACCTCTGGAAGGGCTTAAGCCTCCCTTGAGCCTCTAGCACCATGCCCCTTGGCACCCAGAAAGCCTGGCAGCCTGCTGCACTGGCTAAGTCACTGCCAGGCATCTGCAGCCAGCCATGAGCAGGCACCACACCTGGCAGCCCTCTCCCCCACTTCAGGCATGGCCCTTTTACAGCAAAGAGATTGCTTAGTGTTGGTAATCCCTTCCTGGGGCAGCACTGACCCTCAGACTACCCCAGCCCAGGCCAGACAGTGCCCAGACTGACCATGGCCTTCCTCCCAGAGCAGGCCAACCAGCTGACCACTCCACAGGCCAAGTGGGAGCCTGACCAGGGCTCCCTCATGCCCCCCAGGGAATTTAAAGGCTGGGCATTTAAAGCCCAAGCCCTTCAGCAGCCCCCCTCACCTCACAGTCCAGCCACACTGACCTTGCTGTTCCACATACCCAACACTCCATCTCCAGCCTCCAAACCTTTGTCTAGGTTGTCCCCCCTTCACTTTCCAGAAGCCCTCACTGGCTTCCCAGCTCATCTCTTGCCTGAGGCCTCTGATGCCTCCCCAACCCACATTGCACCTCCATCTTCCCTCTCTGTTCACAAGTTGTCTCTCTGTCCCTTAACCCTGGAGGGGGAAAGAAGTGGGGCTAGAAAGCAAATGATTAACTGGGCCCAAAGCCCAGAGCCTTCCTTCTCCAACAAATCGGTCCTATCAGCCCCGAGGGATAAGGGGATGGGGAGGTAGCCAAGCCTGACTGCTCCCACTGAGGCCCACAGGCAGTTTACCAGATGCCAAGTGGCCAGAGCTATGGGGTCCTTGCCTACCAGTTTCTGCTTCTGTCTGGGACACAGAATGGGAAAGAGTAACTTGACCCCAGAGGGAGGGCCTTAGACCAGCTAGCTCCCTCCCACTGGTCAGTGGCATGGCTTGACATGGCTGGCCTGGTACTGCTAGCTTGGTGTGGCTGACTTGGCATGGCTGGCCTGGCACCATTAGCTTGGCATGTCTGGCTGGGCACCATTAGCTTGGTGTGGCTGGTGTGGTGCTGTTAACTTGGCGTGGCTGACCCAGTGCTGTTAGCTTGGTGTGGCTGATTTGGCATAGCTGGCCTGGTGTGGCTGGTCTGATGCCGTTAGCTTGCCGTGGCTGGCCTGGCATGATTGACCTGATGCTGTTAGATTGGCATGACTGGTCTGGTGCTGTTAATTTGGCATGGCTGGTCTGGCACCGTTAGCTTGGCATGGCTAGCCTGGTGCTGTTAGCTTGGAGTGACTGGTCTGGCACCATTAGTTTGGCATGGCTGGCCTGGTGCCAGCCTGGCACTGTTAGTTTGGCATGACTGGTCTGATGCCGTTAGCTTGGCCTGGCTGGCCTGGCATGGCTGGCCTGGTGCCACTGGCCTGGCATGGTGTGGGCAGCTGCAGCAGCCCAAGTGGGAAAGACAAGGCTGAGCAAGAGTTTCCAGAGGAGATGAGCAGAGAAGGGAAGGACCAGGAGACCATGAAGGACCAGGGGCACTGGCTCAGAAGAAGAGAGGGCTGGGGGGCGGGACCCTCAAGGCAGGATCAGGAGCAGCAAAGTTGGGGAGGGTGCAGGAGGAGCTGCCTCCACAGGTGGTGAGCTCCACGTTTTTGGAGGGATCCAAAGAGCAGAGCCACCTCCTTGCTAGGGGTGCCAGGGCCTCCTGGTTGGGGGTGGGGGACAGGCCTCCAGGCTGGGTGCCCCCACCCCGGGGCAGCCCCATCTGTCATAGTTGGAAGCATGCGCAGCTTGAGGTCTAGCTCTCACACTGACTCCCTGGAGGCCCGTGGCCTCCTCTGGCCTCAGCAGACTACAATGGCTCCCTATTAACTCCAGATCCAACACAAAATGGCTCAGGCTGCCCACCCTCTCTCCTAGCCTCTTGCAATGAACACAACTTCATGCTTGTTTGAGTCCATTCATCTGGACTTTCAATAGCCCATCTCCCATTGCCAGGTCTTTGTGCTGCCTGGTCCCCATGCCCAGCATGCCCTCCCTCCTCTTACCATTCCTAGCTCCCTCCAACGCTCAGCTTGGGGCTATCTCAGACATGAAGACTTTTCTAGTCCCCCCCCTCCCACCAGCCCCTCGATCTCCCCCTAAAAAAGCTCCCCTGCACCTGTATTGTGTGTTACTGTATGTGTACAGGCAGGAGTCTACACCCATCCATGCCTGCAGAGTATGAGTAGGCTGAAGGCAGGGCCTTTGTCTTTGGAACTTCACGACTACAGGTGTCTTGGAAAGGCTAGGGGGTGGGCAGCTTGGCGGCTCCCTTCTGCCTCTATTCAAGGACCCCACAAAGCCTGTGTCTGTCACCCCCTGGTAGGCTGGGCCCTGGCCCTAGAGCAGATGCTGCCCTCTCCCCTTCTTCTGGTTACAGGGGCAAGAGTCAGAGAGCCTCCTGCCCCAGCTCTGGCCCCAGCTTTGGCTTGAGGAGCCGGCTGCTGCTTCCTGCTCCAGGCCGCAGCCAGGCATTGGGGAGGTAGGTCTGACTCCCCCATCCCCCAATCCAGATCACCACCCTGCCCCCACCCGCCAGATGTGGCCAGGAGTGCAGCTGGGACTCCCTGCAGGCTCACATCCTCCACCGTTCCAGAAAGATCTGATGGGGGAGGGGGAGAGGAGAGGGGCTCAGGGAGCAAGCGAGGCATTTCCCTTTCCCACCCAAAAGTTGAGAGCAGACTCTCAGGACAGTCCTTGAAGATGTGCATGGAGGCCCAGAGGTCAGTGACTGGCCCAGGAGCCTACAGCAAGGGCTCACCTCCCAGCCCAGCTGAAACAGCAGCGGAACTTACCCAGCCTTGGGAAGTCGGTGGCTGCAGAGCCTTTCCTCAGGAGAGCCCCTGGTCTGCTGCAATCTGTGGAAAGGGAGGGGTGGTGGTGAGCATCAGTGTGGGGCCTGCTCAGAGCATCCCTGGGGTGCAGGGGGGGAGAGGAACCAGCCCTGGCCCTGCAGAGCAGGAAGCTGGGAGCTTTGGGGAAGACTGAACCTCACTGTCCCAGAGCCCAGCCCATAGGGGAGGGGAGGGACCCCAGGAGCTGGGAAAGTCTCCACAGGATATGGCCCAGTAGACTGAGCTAAGCCTCCTGGGGCCTGACTGTCCAGCCCCAAAGCAGCCCTGAGGGGTCTGCCCGCTGCTCAGGCTCCCAGCTTGCCCCAGGGGAGGAGTCAAAGGGAGAGGGGGCTGTTCTCAGTCCCCAGAGGATGTGGACTCCGCCTGACTTCTGAGACACCAGGACCCACACACATTCACACCCATGGTCATCACTGTGTCTGAACTGCCCTCGTCACATTCAGGGACATCTAACCTCTGAACAGAGGCCCAGATATCTTCTCTGGGAAAGGCAGCTAAGCCCCTGGCCAGCCTGCCCTCCAAGCCTCCGAGGTTGCTCCTTCTATGTCCCTAGTGAGGAGGCACAGACAGACCCATAGGACATTCTGGCCTATTGTCCCCTGAATCTCCTTTGAGGCTCAGGCCTCATCCTACCTACTTAGAGTTTCACAATATAAGGGCCCTCCTCAAAATGAAAGGTCACCTCGAAAAATAAAACCACAGGAACATGGATGGATGGAGGATATCTTTCCCAACTCCAGCAGGGGAAGAGATTGTAAGCAAAAAAGAGAGAGTGAGAAGGGGGGGGGGGGGCAGAGAGAGAGAGAGACAGAGAGAGAGACAGAGAGACACAGAGACAGAGAGAGGGAGAGAGAGAGAGAGAGAGAGAGAGAGAGAGAGAGAGAGAGAGAGAGAGAGGGAGGGAGAGAGACAAAGACAGAGAGAGACAGAGAGAGAGAGACAAAGAGAGACAGAGACAGAGAGAGGGAGAGAGAGAGAGGGAGAGAGAGAGGGGGGGGAGAGAGACAGAGACAGAGAGAGAGACAGAGAGGGAGAGGGAGACAGACAGAGGAGAGGGAAGGAGAGAGAGACACACACAAGGGGTGAGAGGGAGAGACAGAAAGAAGAGAGGGAAAACCTAGCCGTGTGACCTTGGGCAAGTTACTTAACCCCAATTGCCCTCCAAAAACCAAAAAAAAAAAAAAAAGAAAGAAAAGAAAGAAAGAAAGAAGAAAGGGAAGGTGGGGGGAGACAGAGAGAGAGGAAAGGGAAGAAGAGACAGAGACAGAAAGGGAGGGAGGGAGAAAGAGAAAGGGAGGGGAGAGGAGAGGAGAGGAGAGAGAGAGAGATGGAGAGAGAGATGGAGGGAGAGGGAGGGAAGGGGAAGGCAGGGATACAAACTCCAAGCCTGGAGTCTAAAGGATCTGAGTTCAAATCCAGTCTCAGACACTTTCTAGGTAGGTGACCTGGGCAAATCACTTTACCCTATTGGCCTTGTTTTACTCATTCATAAAATGCATGCTGGAGAAGGAAATGGCCAACCCTCCCAGTATCCAACAGAGACACGCCCAGGGTCACCCAACAGGCCGAGGTGAACGCCAGCATCACTGGCTCAAGGTCCAGGGCCCCCCCATCCAAGCTGCCTCTTGATCTCTTGGAGATTGCAGAAGAGACCGTTTCAGTGACAGGAAGGTGGAAAAGTTTTGTCCCTAGAAAATCAGTGCAATTGAGAAAGGAGCTGTGCCCTGGGGACTGATCTTTCCATCAGCTCTCTCTGACCAAGAGCATCTCGAATACCCAGCTGGGGAGAATGGACTGCTAGAGGCCCATCCCTTTCCCAAGAGCTCTGGGGCCAGAGCAGAGTAGCAAACCACCTCCTAGGTGACCTGAGACTAGAATCAGCTCCAAATCCAGGGCCACTGATGGGCTGACTGGCAAAGAGAGCCATGGCTGATGACGGAGTGTCTGAAGGACGACAGGCGAAGTTACAAGCCTCCTCCCCACCTCTCCTCTCTCCCTCCTCCCCCTCCCTCTCTCCATCCTTCCTCTTCCCTCCCCCCTCCTCCCCTCCCCCTCTCCTTCTCTCCTTCCCCCTATTATCTTACCTCTCCCCTTCCCTGCCCCCTCCCCTCTCTCCTTTCTCTCCTCCCCTCCCCCTCTCCTCTTCCCTCTCCTCCTTTCCTCCCCCATCCTTTCCTTTTCAGCTCAGGCACCAATACTGTGTTCACTGATTATGCTGAACCATTTCTATTCAATTTTTCTCTTTGTTAGAAGGGACAGTTTGCCCCGGGGGAGGCATTGGCACAATCATTTGGTAAAATAAAAACTGTCCCAGATATAGAGACACAGGGGGTCCTGATAAACCCTCCTGGTACCAGCCAGATGACTGGGGAAAGGACATGAGCCTGAGGCCACAGTCAGGGACAGCCTTGGGAGGACCAGCCCCAGGGGGGTTCAGTAGGTGGCAGGCAGACTTGGGGGGAGGGCAGGGAGATCAGCCTCCAGGCCCCCAAGCACTCCTCATCTCTGCTCATCTATTACATGGGATCAGGAGGGCAAAGTGCTCAGCCCACACAGTGTCCAGCACACAGTAGGTGCTTAATCAATGCTCCCTTCCCCCATCAAATCTAGGAGCAGCTGGGGCTATAGAAGCCAGCCAACACCTCCCTTCCTGGTCCAAAGAAGGGAGCCCCTGGGGCGGCTAGGTGGCGCAGTGAGTAAGAGCGCCGGCCTTGGAGTTGGGATGACCCAAGATCGAATCCGGCCTCAGAAAATGAGCACCCACACATAAATAATGACTAGCCGTGTAACCTTGAGCAAGTTACTTAACCCCAATTGCTTTAAAAAAAAAAAAGAAGGGAGTCCCGATAATAGAAAGAGCTCTCAGGAAGGCCTCTGAGATCTCTGGTCTCCAAAGGACCCTTCCCCTTGTCCCATCCTTTCAGCCTCTTTGGCAGCCCTCTGGCAGGCTCTAGCTAAAGCCTGCCTCCTCCAGGTAGCTTAGCTTTGATGCCAGGGAGCCAGGGATCCCCCCAAACCCAAACTTCAGGCTTCCTGGACCTGGCCAGCCCCTGCTGCCTCCATAGAGGGATGGCCACATCTCCAGAAGCAAAGGGTCTGCTTAGGGCAGGGCTGGGGTCAGACCCACACATCTGCAGCCTGGGCTGGAAGGCTCTGGAGAGGCCAATGAGGTCAGCCTCAGAAGAGATTCAGGATTTGAACTTGGATTCTCAGACTCCTGCTCTTCTGTAGGGACAGGTTGACCTCAGTGCCCACTGAAGATTCATTAAACTCACTGTGCCCTGCCCATTAAACTCACTCTCCCCTGCCCCCCCCCCACCTTGGGACTTCTCTGACTCCCCATCCCTTCCGCTCTTCCTTTTGTTTTGTCTCAGATTGGAAACCTCTGAGGGCAGGGACCAGCTCTTTTTCCATCATAGGCCCTTAATAAAAGGTTATTGACCATTAGCTGCTGGCTTGGAGACAGTTCCAGAGCCTGACTCTGGCCTGAGGAGGGACCACACACCCAGAGCAGGAGAGCCCAAAAGACACAGTGGAAAACTCAGCTCTTAAGAATGTTCTGGACAGACAATTTCCAGAGGAAGAATATCTGGAAGATATTTCAGAGGAAGATATCTGTAGTAATATGAAAAAATGCTCTAAATCCCTATTGATTAGAGAAATGCAAATCAAAACAACTCTGAGGTACCACATCTCACCAGTCAGATTGGCTAAGATGACAAAACAGAAAAATGATCAATGCTGGAGAGGATGTGAGAAAATTGGGCCCTTCTAATGCATTGTTGGTGAAGTTATGGACTGATCCAACCATTCTGGAGAACAATCTGGAACTATGCCCAAAGGGCTATAAATAAGTGCATACCCCTTGACCCAGCAATGCCACTTCTAGGGCTATATTCCAAAGAGATCAGAGAAGTGGGAAAAGGACCCATATGTGCAAAAATGGGGATGCCATTCAATTGGGGAATGTTGCCTTGCTGATCACTGTTTGTTTCAGGAAGTACTTTTTACTGTATATAAGCTTGCTGGACAGACTGCTCAGGGTTGCCTCCCCTTTGGGGACAGCCGCCGGCTAATAAAAGCACCCCCCCAATTGGCTATGCCGTCCTGTCTTGGCGTTAATTGTCCATTACATGACGACTAACTTTGATAGACTGAGCTCAAAGCTACAAGACAACTTCAGAAGCCTCATGATGGAAAGGGCTGCCCATATGCAGAGAAGGAACTGGTCTGAGTGCGGATGGGAGCAGACTGCCTGCTCTCTCTCTTCTGCTCCTTATGTCTCACTGTTCACACCATTGGTTAGAATCCTTCTTTACAACTTGGCTAATGTTTAATGTGAGTATATGTAGAGCCTATATATATGTAGGTTATACATATAGTATAACCTATAACATGCATGCTGCCATGGTGGGGAGTGGGGGGGGGTTTGGAACTCAAAAACTTGTGGAACTGAATGATGTAAACTAAAAGTAAATAAATTTGAAAGAAAAAAAAAGATTGTTCTGGAAAGCCAAGGGGCAGTGGGCAGCCCAATGGCAGGCTAGACTCACTGTCTCTGGAGGTAGTGGGCATCACAAGAATGTGAAACCCAGGAGAGGGATTGGCCCCAGGGTCCAGGGGAGGGGAGAACTGCCAAAGAGGCAGGGGCAGAGCTACCACCCAGCAAGGACACTGGGTACTGGGTACAGATAAGAGAGTATAAGATGCCAGGACACACTGCTCCAGGCAGCAGCATATGGCACCCAACTCACTGGGGGATAGGTTGAGACAGTCTGGAAGATTCAGATCAGCAGCATGTGGACAACAGCAAGAGGACAGAAGGTGGACAAGGCAAGGTGGGGTCAGCAGAGGGGAACTGAGGCAACAGGGATGGGGGGGCCCAGCTGGAGGGGTTGCAGGGCAGGGGAGAAGTCTCCTCATCAGGAAGGCAACTGTGGGGGGGCCGGCAGCCACTGCCTTCCTGCCCAACCAGTGCCAAGAGGGGCCCCAAGGCAGGAAAGAATGTGGACTCGGTCAGCTCTGGACTTCCCACTCACTGGATGTTGAGTAGCCTGCAGCAAATTACTGTCCTCTGGGCCTTGGCGTTAAGGGAAGGTAGTGAGCAGAAGATGAGGCTTGCGGAGCCCCAGGCACACAGACCTCGAGTTTGGGGAGGGACATCTACCTGTGCTGCCTTCCAATGGGTGCAGGGGAACCACCACCAGCTAAATGCTTGGCAAGGTGCAGCGTCTACCACTAGGGCTCAGACAGGCTGGCTCCCTGAAGCATCTTTTGGAGTTAGCTACAGGGGAAGGTTTCTTAGATGCTGGGGCACTCTTGGGGACCTCTGAGACTACCCACTAAGTGGGTCAAGCAGCCAACATGACAGCCTCCCACACAGTTGGTCCCAGCACTCTACAGATTGGATTAGAGGCTGCCGGAGGCCCCTCCAACCCTGAAATGATGGGAAGCCTATAGGGGTCAAGCCACCTGGCAGACTGGACGAAATCCTGGGATTAAATCCAAGATTGAGAAAGAAACACCCTTACCCATCACAACAACCATAGTAGCTGGAGCCCTTCTGCCCAGGGAAGATGACTCCACCAGCTGGGGCATTCAGATGGAGCAGCAAGATCCTCCCTACCATGGCTAGGGATGGGGAGACATCTAGGAAAATGGCTCTGACCCAAAGCAGAGTGAAGGCAGCAGAACCGGGAAGCCAAGACTCACAAACTGAAAATGGGATCACAATGAAGAAGCTGAGCTAGATGAGGAAATGAGTCTAAGTTCCTCCTTGGCAGAGGGTGGGGAGGGAGGTGGGTCCTATGGGTGAGGAACATTATATACAAACCATCAGCCTTGGATTAAAAATACTCCTGAGCCATAGCCAGGAATCACACAGTGCCTACAGCTACTAGCCCTAGAGTCCAAAGACCATGTTTGACCTCAGACATTTAGCCAGCTGGGTGAAACCTGGACCATCTTTTCTGCTTCAGTTTCCTCACCTATTATCATTATTTGTCCTTCCTTTTCAAAGAGGACCAAAGACATCATGGGGTGGTGTCTTCACTTGCATATGAATTGGATTTGAGTGAGGCAGCTCCTCCAGAGTCATCAAGGTCCAGTGGCAGGACAAGAGACAAGCTGACCAGGGATGGCCGGGGATGCAGGGGATGATCTTGGCATCTTCCATGTCTGCCCACTCCACAGCTCTTGCTTCAGTCACTTTCACAGCCATTGGACAAGTTATTCTTATTCTCCCATTCTTCCAGGGGAAGTCTTCACATCCCCCTGACTCACCAGCAGATTAGCCTGTAGGTTATCTTCCACCTGGTTCAGGCTGTCTGCTGAAATGGTTTACCAGGGGGTGGCCACCGGGCATAGTCCAACTTCTTGGAGCCCCAGGTGAGAGTTGGGTGAGAGGTGGCACTGAAGGAGGATGAGCAGCCCTCCCTGCAGAGGGGTTGGTCCTCCCTGAATACCTCATACACACTAACCTAAAATTCATTTCCTCATCTCTAGAACAGAGATCAATAACAGCACCTACCTCCCAGGGCTGTTGAGAGAGCACTAAAGGCCAGATCTTTTTACTACCAACCTTTTCCCTGCTCTCTTTTTTATTCTTTGTTGTAAGGAATGGCTCTCTGAGGAAGGGAGGGGAAGAGATACCTTTGGAAAGGAAGGTGAGGTGAAATTTTCCAAAAAAAATGTACAGAAGATGGGAGCCAAGCAGGAATGGAGGACAAATAACTATGAAAATATGGCAAAACTATGTATAAATAACCACTCCTTATCTATCTTGCACACCACAAACTGGAAGTCCAGTAGACCTCTCAAACTCAACATGTCCAAAACAGAACTCATTGTCTTCCCTGCTAAAAACTCCCCTGCTCCTACTTTCCCTCTTACTTTGGAGGCCAGTGCCATCCTTCTAGACTCTCAGGCTCCTAGCCTTGGGGTCAGTCTGGATTCCTCATTCTCTCACCCTCATATCCAATATGATACCGAGGCCTGTCAATTTCACCTGTGCAGTGTCCCTGGTGGATTTCACCTGTGCAGTGTCCCTGGTGGATTTCACCTGTGCAGTGTCCCTGGTGGATTTCACCTGTGCAGTGTCCCTGGTGGATTTCACCTCTGCAGTGTCCCTGGTGGATTTCACCTCTGCAGTGTCCCTGGTGGATTTCACCTCTGCAGTGTCCCTGGTGGATTTCACCTCTGCAGTATCTCTAGTTGATTTCATCTCTTCAACATTTCTCCATCAGGCCTTCTCTCCTCTGCCCCTGCCCCATGCAGATCCTCATCACTTCATACCTGGACTGTTACAGTAGCCTGCCTTGAGTATCTGCAGCTCCAGCCTATCTTTTGTGCAGCAGTGCCGATGATCTTGCTCAAATTCAGCTGTTGTAGATGTTCCAGGGGCTTTCCACTTCCCTTTGGGACTGAATGCAGACACCTGATTTGATGGCATTTAAAGTCCTTTCTCACCTAGCCCCTTCCTACCTTTCCAAACATATTCCTCTAGCCCTCACACCATCTCCCTTCCAACAAAGCTGGCCTTCCTGATGTTCTGTTCTCCAGAACGTTGCTTCCTGCCTCCATGTTTGAGCCTCCATTTGGGGCCTCCCCAGTGTTCAACAACTCTCTCACACCATCTGAGTCATTTCCAGAGGCAGGGCAGTGGGGCGAGAGGGAGGGGGTGGCCAGGGGGAGTCTGGCTCAGCTCTGGTCTCTGTATGCCACTCCTCAGCTTGCTGGATGTATGGCATCCTATGGCGGGGGCGGGAGGGGGCATGGGAAGCAGATCCTTACCCAAAAAGCCTTCTCTGTCTGTCCTTCCTCTAACTTCAAGCTGCCATGGATATGATAAAATGGCAGGGGGTTGGGGTGGAAAGTGGCTGAGGCATCCCAGCCCCTGCCAGAGTGCCTCAATTACCTTATCCCCAGCACAGGAGGCTACAACCTGCAGACAGGGTGGCAGGGCTGGCCCCAGAGGGCTCTCCCTGATCCCGGCAAGTCCCCCTCCAGAGCCAAAGACAGAACCAGCTCTCTCCTTCCCCACACTACACCTCCCACCAAAACTGCAAACTGATCTTGTTGTCCCACATCTGAAAGCCCAGAGATGCCAAATGCCTTCCCTGGAGTTGCATAGCAATGGGGGGAGGGGTGGAAAAGGGCATCTAAGGATTTCCCCCAGGAAAGTTTCATAAAATCAGAGAGCTACCCCCCTCCATGGAGCACTTCCCCTATAGGATGCCCTCCTTCTTCAGGGGATCTCCACAATCCAAGGAAGGAGTCAGGGATGGGAACCAAAGGGGTCAGCTAAGGAGACCTCCTCCCTCCCTAGATGAGGAGAAGGGTGGATGTCAGCCAAGGTCAGGCAGGCAGTAAGTGTCCAAGGCAGGATTTAAAACCAGATCCTACCAGGGAAGCTCCCCTACCAGGGAAAGGGATCGAGGACACAGTGTGCCTGGACTCCAGCTCTGGGGGTGCTGAGGCCGAGATACAGATCTGGGCGGCACCTGCATGTAGGTGCTGATTAAAGTTATGAGAGTCGGTGAGGTCACCAAGAGAACAGGGGGGGCAGGGGACTACCACCCCTCCTCCCAGGGCGCCAGCTGGATCTGGAGAAAGATCCTGCCTAGAAGCTGGAGAAGGGATGGTCAGAGAAATAAGAGGTGAGCCAGGAGCTGGCAGAGGGCAGTGGGAGAAAGGGAAGAGGAGCCAGAAGGGAGCTGGGTCACCCAAGCCCAGGTGGAGCAGTACCCACCGGCCACTGCCTAGGGATCAAGAAGGGCCTGGCCCTGAGGCATCAGCCCAGCTCCAGGCCAGCTTTGGGCTGTGGAGACAAGAAGCCCAGGTGGGCGGGGGAGCCTCAGGGCCCCTAATTACCCCTCATTAGAACCTTGGAACGTGCCCTCCATGAGCCAAGAGCCAGAAGAGCCCATGCCTACACTGGCTGGGCAGCCCAGGCTCCTCACTGGCGCCAGACTGGGGGCCCTGGGTCTGCCCCGCCCTCCCCAGCAGCCCAAACTCCTGCCAAAGCCTTTAGTGTGCTCACTGTGACTTTGTCTGAGCCCCCCCTGACTTTGTCTGAGCCCCCATTCCCCTCACTGAGCTCCCGTCCCCCTCTCTGGGCTCCCATCCCCCTCACTGAGCCCCCATCCTCCTCACTGAGCCCCCATCCCCTTCATTGAGCCCCCATCCCCTTCATTGAGGCCCCATCTCCCTCTCTGAGCTCCCATCCCCCTCACTGAGCCCCCATCCCCTTCATTGAGCCCCCATCCCCCTCTCTGGGTTCCCATCCCCCTCACTAAGCCCCCATCCCCCTCTCTGAGCTCCCATCCCCCTCAATGAGTCCCCATCCCCCTCTCTGAGCCCCCATCCCCCTCACTGAGCTCCCATCCTCTTCACTGAGCCCCTATCCCCTTCTTTGAGCCCCCATCCCCTTCATTGAGCCCCCATCCCCCTCATTGAGCTCCCATCCCCCTCACCAAGCCCCCATCCTCAGCTGGAGGAACTGAGCATATTAGCCTGAAGAGAAGATTCAGATGTGAGAGGGAGTAGGCAGGAGAGTTGGGGGAGAACTGAAGGGGCGGTCCTGAGGAGGGAGCAATCTTGGTTTTGCTTGGCCCCAGCAGGCAGGACCAGAAGCTCCAAAGGACAGACTCTGACTGGGCCTCCCAACATAGAAGGGGCTGCCTGGGCTGGAGGTTACCCCCCCTCCCTGTGGCACACACATGGACTTTTGATTTGTGGGCCAAGTGGCCCCATTCACTCAGGCTTCTAACTCTGATGTTCTTGGATTTCATCACTCCTGCCCATAGACTCTCCAGAATGCCATGTCAGACCTCTCAAATCCAGGACTGGAGGACACCCAGAAGAGCCCAGAAAGAAAGAGTTAGCCATGCTTTCCTCTCTACCCCACATACACGAGGACTCCTCCTTCCTTCTCCCGTGGTGCTCTGGGAAACATGCCAATTGCCTAAACTGCATGGGCAGTGCCCTCAGGGTTCCAGCCACAGGCTTGTCAGTCTCTATCTTCCTGGCTTTTCTGCTGTGGTCCCTCACCTGCTCCTCTGAGGCCCTCTCTCCTCTCTGGCTTGCTGTGGCAGGCTTGGATTGTCCCCTTCTGGATCTTCATCCAAGCTACTCCTGCTAACCTTGAGTACTGCCCAAGGATTTGTCCTATGTCCCCTTCCCTTTTCTCTCTCTATTCTCACCCTTGGTGGTTTCATCCACTCCCATGGACTCAATTTTCCTCTCTTTTTGGGTGACTCCAAGCTCAGAATATGAGGCTCCGGTCTTTGCCTGGAGCTCCAATCCCATACCAACCTCAAACTGGATGTCCCATCGGCCCCCAAAACTCAACAGGCCTAAAACAAAACTCGTGATCTTCCCCTCCCCACCCTGCCCTATCCCCATTCCTCTCCTGAGCTCCCTATTACCAAGAACACCACCATCTTCCCATTCAGACTCACAGCCTTCACAATACCTGAGTGAGCCGCTAGGGAGCGCCACAGGGGATGGAGCCAGGAAGACCTGACCTGTTTTCCTGCTTCAGTTTTCTCAGCTATATGGGGATCATAGCAGCATGACTAGCACTCATCCCTAACCGCTTCCCCATGCTCATATCTGAGTGCCAGGTCACATGACTCACCTCCATCTCCTCCTCTCCACTCACTGGGTGCCTAGATCAGCCCTGATGACCCCATCCAGCCTGTCCCTGTCCCTCCCAGGCAGCCTCCCCATGCTGCTAAATCCCCATCATCCCCCATCTGACCTGTGCCCCAAGAATATCCAATCTCCTCTGGGAGTGAAACCATCTCTGAGCCCTCTCTTCTGCCTCCTCAGGCTGGTTACACATTACTACTCTCACACACACACACACACACACACACACACACACACACACACACACACACACTCCACATTCCAGGAAAAGGGACCTCCTTGATGGTTCCCACACAAAGCCTGGTCTCCTACCTCCCAAACATTGCCTCCTCCCATGACAGGTACCCACCTCTGCCTCTCAGAACCCCTTATTCATGCTCAGCTCCCAGCCCTGCCCACCTACCCACCAGAGGCCCTTGTGGCTTCACAGTCCTTAGTGCCTGTCCCTCCACACCCCAGCCGCTCAATATCTATCTAGTACCTAGTGTCTCCTCCCCAGAGGATAGACTCTTGCCTTCCTCAAGGCTGGGTGGAGGGACTCAAGTCCCTTTTGGACTGGAAGGATTGCTCTATTGGGGAGAGAGCCACATGGCTATGGTTTCCTTAGGTTTTTGATGGAGTGTCTCCTGGTTTCATCACCAGCTGGATGGCCAGACTCCAAGAATCTCTGTTAATGGGTTCCTGTGGCAAGGGCAGAAGGTCTCCAGGGGCTGTCCAGGGTCTGGGCTGTCTAACACACTGGTCAGAGACTTGGATAAATGCCCAGAGGTCACTTCCTCCCGGAGTCAGTTTGCAGTAACCCTCCATCATCCCCCAGACTTCCCCACCCATCACAGGCATCCATCACACCCATCGACTGGGAGCTCCTAGCAGGCAGGTCCTGGGTTCCAGCCTTCTTTCTTATTCACAGCAGAGTGAGCAGTGTCTCTAAACACACAGAAAGTATTGAATAAATGCTCAGGGATTGATCAGATAGCAGTCAGTATAGAAAAGGCTCTTGATAGGCTGGAACCTCATAGCTGGGCCCAAGAGATCGATGTCCATCAGCCCCATGGTTGGGTCTGACCAAATCAGCAGCATGAGGACCAGAGGGAAAGGCAAGGAGAAGATGATCTGGGGGTCTGGGTGGAGTGTCAGCCCTAAAAGCTTCAACTTCCAGGCCCAGGGAGGCAGCTGGCTGACCCTCCTCAGAACTGGGGCTGTATTTGGTTCTGAGCCCTAGTCATTAACAAGCTGGCCACACCCTCTTCATCACTGGGCATGATCACTGAGAGTCTCCCAGGGCCCCCTGGAAACTGGCACCAAGCAGGGGCTTAATAAATGCTTGGGGTGAAATGGAGAGTTGGTGACTCAGTCACAGAAACTAAAGGAGGTGTTTCTGAGGTCCACCCCACCTCAAAAGGTCTGGGTTGGAAGCTGACAGGGGTCTGAAGACCACATGGCCCAGTAGGAGCCCATGGAAAATATTTTGGCAAATGAGTTAGTGGCAGGGTAAGACATTAACTCCAAGTGACACATTAACACCTACACAAGGGTGTGAATGTCCCTGAACAGTGCCCTCACAAGCAGGGAAGGAGGGCAGAGGGAGCTAGGCCCTCCCCTTCCCCCTCCCTCCCCAATCAGACTCTGACCATTAGTCCAGGACCTTGAGGTGAGTGGAGCTGTCCATCCTCCTGGAGCCTGGGGGCAGGGGTGGGGGTGGGGGAGAGACAAAGTCTACCCAACAGCATGTTCTCAGGTGGGGATGGGATCTCCAAGCACTGACCCCAGAAGTCCTGCCACTACCCATTGCCAGAACTTGACCCTGGACCATTCCCTGCCCCTTCTCTCTGGCCCGCCTCGGTTTTCCTATCTGTTATATCTGTAAGATCTCTCTCAACCCTCAGCCTCATCCAACTTCCAGCTCCCAACCCCTCACAGGCTAGAATGCAGAGTTGGCCAATTCTGCTTCCTTTCTCCTTGGAAGCCCTTGTCCTACCTCCCACCAGTCAAACTTTGGCCAACCCCAACCCTGGGTTACCTCCCCACCATCAACCTTGCCACTCCTGTACTGCTCAACAGTTTTAGAGGAAGTCAGACCACCTAGGCACTCTGATGTGCCCTCACACAGCCCAGCAACCCTGACTGAGGCTGGTCCTTTGGATAGCAGTGCCAATACTTACCCTGGTCACTCTGGCTTCTCGGGCAGCTCAGAGGTCACTGTTCTCCCCCAGGTCACTCCTGACAAGCCCTTTCTTGGGGCTCATCCTGCTGCCCTCTCTGCTGCTTTTAGCAACATCAGCAGCCTCCTTCACCCCTCCCCCATTTCCTCCCAGAAGCTCTGGCCTCCTTCATGCTTTCCCTCCTTCCTCTCTGACTGCTCCTCCTCAGTCTCCTTTGCCTTTTCTTCTTCCTTACCCTGCTTCCTCGGTGTACTCATCTGCCAAGGCTCTATCCTGGGAGCTCCTCAGACTTTCTTGGTGACCCCCACTCCCACAGGCTCACTTCTTATTCTACGTCTCTGACTCCCTTATTTCCTAATTCAGCCCTAGTCTCTCACCCAAGCTCCAGCCTCACATGGCCGACTGCCTGCTGGACAGCTCCCTTCCCTGGAGGTCCCAGCAGCATCTCAGACTCCATACTCACTCTACTGAACCAGCTTTCATTAGGCACCTAGCGTGAGCCCGAGTACTACTGCAAGAGGTATGGATATACAAAACAAAACAAAACAAAAAAGATAGTTCCTACCCTCCAGAAGCTCCATTCTATCAGAGAAGCTTACAATATGGCATTAATTACCTTTCTGCCCAAACGCCCCCACTTCTGTCCAGGACACCTCCGTGCTCTCCTTGAAATCTCCAGCCCAGCTACCTGGTGCAGTGAGTAGAGTGCTGAACCCAGAGCAAGGAAAGCTGGAGTTCACATTTGTCCCCCAACACTTACCAGCCAGGTCACTTCACTGTCCCTGCCTCAGTTTCCTCAGCTGTGAGGATCAAATAAAATTGTCTTAAAGCACTTAGCACAGTGCCTAGCACATAATAGGCTTAATAAATGTTTGTGCCTCCCTCCCCATTCAGTGGGGTTTGTCATTATGCTATCAGAAAAAACATTAACAAAATTTGCAATATCAAGAGAAACAACGAAAGTTAAGGTTATATTGTGTTTAACACACAGAAATTAACTAATATCAATTCTCTCTCTCTCTCTCTCTCTCTCTCATATATATATATATATATATATATACACACACTTTTTTTTTTGCTTTTTTTGGAGGGCAATTGGGGTTAAGTAACTTGCCCAAGGTCACACGGCTAGGTTTTTTTTATTTGTGTGTGCGTTAAGTGTGTGAGGCCAGATCTGAACTCAGGTCCTTCTAACTCCAGGGCCAGCACTCTACTCACTGCACCACCTAGCTGCCCCTACTAATATCAATTCTAAACAGAAGTGCAACAGATGGAATTGCATTTAACAAAACAAAAAAAGAATTGCAAAAAAAAAAAGATAATAATGCAATAACTGTTGGAGACTTTAATGTTCCTCTCTCAGAGTTGGACAAATTGAACAGAAAGTTAATGAAAAGGAAAGTGTAGAGATGAACAAACATTGGAGAAGCTAGAAATCAATGACTTTTGACAGGAGCCAGGGTCATACAGCCAATGAGATTTTTTCTGATTCCCATGACCTCTCAAACCTCTCCATAACAAAAATTATGCACCAAAGATAAAAACAACTTCAGCTATCTCCAAGGTCTAGGATATCCAGAATATAAAAGGTGGTAAATAAAAAGTCCATGAAGTTACACCCACCCTGAGCTCACTCAGCACCCCTGGGACCACCATCCACCACCCTACCTGCAACAAGATTGTACTACCCAGCCAGGGACCAACCCACAAGCTTGCAATAAAAGCCAGCAACATACCCTGGCCCCTTTCCCTCTTTTCTGTGGAGATTCAGGCTTCAGACTAGAGAGAGTTCTGTGTTTCAAAAGATCTTACAAGAGAGTGGAGAAACAGAGGAAAAGAGCAGGTTATGTGCCTGTGCTTGAAATAGAGCTCAAGTGATGCCCACCCCCACCCCAGGATTCAGAGTTAAACTAGAGAAATCAAGGGAGTACCACCAGTTAAGCAGGCTCTGACCTGCCAGTACGGGGCCAGAAAACTTAAGGAACAGGAGCAAGGCAGGCACTGATATTTGGGGGGTAAGGGGAAAGTCTGTGCAGTTCCCCCCCAAGCTGATGAAAAGAGCCAAGCATCCAGTTAGGGCCAGTTCTGGCCACCTGAAAGTCAGTTGGGGCAAAGATCTAGGTGAACCTGTGAATTGCCCAGCATGGGAGGAGGTTGAGACACTTTAAGATCCAGCCCACAAAGAAAACACCATGAGAGGGGAGAGAGTCAGGGTGTAAGCAAAAGGGGAAAATAATATGGGGGGAGGGGAAAATGAAATTACCAAAGATCTCAGGAAGAAGAAATATCAAAGACTTTGAACATCAGATAAATCAACAGGGAGAACATTGACAGCAGAAGGAAATGTAGCCCCCAGTTTTAGTGAACAGCTTCGTTGTTAGTCATGTCTGTGTCTTCTTTACTGCATGGACCATAGCACACAAGGCCTGTCTATCCCCCACAATCTCCCACGGACTGTCCAAGTCCATGTTCCTTGTTTCTGTGATACTATCTTCTACCTCACCCTCTGCTGTCCCCTTCTCCTTTTACCTTCAATCCTTCCCAACGTCAGGGTCTTTTCCAATGAGCCCCATCTTCTCATTATGTGTCCAAAGCATCCAGCTTCTGCTTCAGTATTTATTTGACCCTCCAGTGAATAACCTGAACCAGTTTCTTTAAATATTGACTGATTTGACCTCCTTCCTGTCCAAGCAACTTGCATATGCCTTCTTCAGCACCACAATTCAAAAATAGAGACTCTGTGGCACTCAGCTTTCCTTACAATCCAACTCTCACAGCCATATGTTGCTACTGAGAAAAAAAAAAACATAGGTCTGATTACATGGAGCTTTGTCAGCAAGGTGATGTCTTTGCTTTTTAGCATGCTGTCCATATTTCCCATAGTTTTCCTTCCAAGGAGCAAGCATCTTATCATTTCATAGCTTCAGTGGCCATCTTCAGTGATCTTTGAGCATAAGAATATAAAATCTGACATTGCTTCCATTTCTCCTCCCTCTATTTGCCAGGAAGTGTTGGGAGCAGTTGCCAAGATCTTAGGTTGTTTTTTTTTTTTAACATTTTTATTTAAAGTTTTGAGTTCCAAGTTCTATCCCTCCTTCCTTCTCCTTCCCCTTCCTTGAGATGATAAGCAATCAGATATAAGATATACACATCCAATTATGTAAAACATTTCCATATTAGTCATTCTGTACAAGAAGACTCAATAAAAGAAAAAAAAAACCAAAAGAAAGAAAGTGAAAAATAGCATGCTTCAAGTCTGTATTCAATCCATAGCAGTTCTTTCTCTGAAGGCAGTTAGCATGTCCTCTGGGGTTGTCTTGCATCACTGTACTGCTGAGAACAGCTAAGTCATTCATAGCTCTTCATCAAACAATATCACTATTACTGTGTACAACATTTTCCTGGCTCTGCATTTTGCATCAGTTCACATAAGTCTTTCCAGGTTTTTCAGAAAACGTCCTGCTTGTCACTCCGCATAGCCCAATAACACCCATTGTGTTCACGTACCATAGCTTGCTCAGCCATTCCCCGATTGGTGGGTGTCTCTTTGATTCCAGGTCTTGGCCGCCACAAGAAGAGCTGCTGCCTCTAGGTCCTTCCCCTTTTGTATCTGGTTTTTTATATTAAGCTTCAAGCCAGCTCCCACACTCTGCTCTTTCACCCTCATCAAGAGGCCTCTTAACTCCTCTTCACTTTCTGCCATCAGAGTGGTATCACCTGCGTATCTGAAATCAGTGATGTTGCTCCCAGCAACCTTAATTCCAGCTTTTTGATTCCTCTAGCCTGGCATTTCACATGGTGTACTCTGCATATAAGTTAAATAAACAAGATGAAAATATACAACCTTGTCATCCTCCTTTTCCAATCTTAAATCAATCAGTTGTTCCATGCTTGGTTCCAGTTGTTGCTTTTTGACCCACATACAGGTTCCTCAGGAGACAAGTAAGATGATCTGGTCCTCCCATGTCTTTGAGAACTTGCCACATTTTGTTATGATCCACACAAAGGCTCTGGTGGAGTCAATGAAACAAAAGGAGATGTTTTTTTCTGGAACTCTTGTGTTTTCTTCATAATCTAGTGAATGTGGGCAATTTGGTCTCTAGTTCCTCTGCCTCTTTGAAAACCAGCCTGCTCTTCTGGCAATTCTCAGTTCACGTGCTGCTGAAGCCTAGCTTGCAGAATCTTAAGCATAACCTTGCTGGTATGTGAAATGAGTGTAATCGTTCAGCAATTTCAATATTCCTTGGTGCTGCCCTTCTTCAGAATTCAGAATTGCCCTTCAATCTTTTCCAATCCAGTGGCCACTGGTAAATTTCCCAAATTTCCTGGCATATTCAGCACAACACTAACAGCATCATCTTTTAGGGTTTTAAATAGCTCAGCTGGAATTCTATCATCTCCACTGGCCTGATTGTTAGCAATGCATCCTAAGCCCCACCTGACTTCATTCTCCAGGATGCCTGGTGGCCACACCATCATGGTTATGAGGACGTGAAGATCATTCTCATACAGCTCTTGAGCATTCTTGACCCCTCTTCTTAACCTCTTCTGTTAAGTCCCTGCCATTCTTGTCTTTTACATACACATTATATTATATTTATATATGATATATAATACTATATATAGTTTGGGTTTTTATCATGCCCATTTTGCATGAAACTTTCCCTTATTTTCTCTAATTTTCTTTCTTTTTCCTTTGCTTTTTGGATGGGGGAGGGCAGGGCAGTTGGGGTTAAGTGACTTGCCCAAAGTCACATGCCTAGTAAGTATTAAGTGTCTGAGGTCAGATTTGAACTCTGGTCCTCCTGACTTCAGGGCCAGTGCTCTATTCACTGTGCCACCTAGCTGCCCTCTCTAATTTTCTTGAAGAGATCTCATCTTTCTCCTTCTGTTGTTTTTTTTTTCTATTTCGTTGCATTGTTCATTTAAGAAAATCTTCTTATGTCTCCTTGCTGTTCTCATTGTTTCATTTTGTTATGCAAGCCCCTCCACCACAAGGCAGAGATCTCAGGGGGAGGTGGGAAACAAGTTCAGGAATCTATGAAAGAAATATGGGAAAAAAAGGAAAATGATCCAACTGTCATTGAGACAGAGGACACTGGACCAAGAGGGGAGCATGGCACCACAACACACTGCTTCTGAGTGGTCTACAGAGAAACGAGAATGACAAGTGTAGAGCTCCCGGCCAGCACAGCAGGAAGGAGGAGCAGGATGCCTTTGGCGACTGCACGCTTGCCGAAGCACCAAAAGCATAACAATAGATCGGGAACATAAATATGCAGAAGTGAAAGACAATCTAGAAGAGCAAAAGCAAAAAAGAACTTTCAAAGAAAACACGCTCACTGTGCAAGCCAGACAGACAGCTCGTGAAGAAAGCCTAATGATGACAACCTCCCAGCACAACAGGACAAAAGGTCTTCATGCCATCATGAACAGAACAGCAGAAGAGAGCAGCCCAGAACGGGGGTGTAGAAAGGAAACTCTAACGGAAAGAATTCCCTGATGTCCTCCAGCAAAAGAAGAAAATCAAGGTTGCAAACTCCAAAACACAGAGTGGTTAAATCTAGTCATTCGATTCAGGAACAAGTTCTGAAAGGAACCAGGAGAAAGCTCTCCAAATGCAAAGGAAAGGACATCTGAATAAGACAAAATGATTTTGTACCCACCAGGAAATGTAGGAGGAAATAGAATGATGTGTTTTAAAGAGCAATAGAGCTCAGGATGCAACCTAGGATGGCCTACTCTGCAAATCTGATATTAATAACGAATGCAAAAAGGTTCAATGCTAAAGAGATGTTTGGAACATCTTTAAAAAAAAAAAAAACAAGCCCCAAAGCCATTATTTGCTTCTCAAATACCCCAAACAACAGAACTGCTGGAGCAATGACAAGTGACCAGCAAGAGACGTTTTTCTAAATGTCTATGTGGTGATGGGGACGAAGGTGGAGGTCAGACCGAGAAAATGGTGAAGATCTGGGACTGGGGCATTACGGACAGAACCTCATGGCATCCTGCCTACAGGTGAAGCAATGTTTTTGTGAGACAAATTACAAAATGAGAGGGTGTGCGGAAAGTGGGGAGACAAGCAGGCGGATGGAGAGAGTGCGATGTGTCTGGGTCAAATCAAAGGTGTGCAATAAGGGAAGGTGATCCCTGTGCTCTCTCAGGAAGAGACAAGCCTCCAATAGAATGGGTCAGGAGGAGGGAGGAGAGAGACCTTGCTCTGGCAGTGGGAAGTGGTTCTATTAAGGAATTCTCCTGCGGGTAGAAAGGTGTTCTGTGAGGAGAGATGAGGATCTTGGGTTAGGGGTGCTCAGAGGAATTTGAAAATTCTAATTGTCCCACCTTGGAAAGGGGTGAGGATTGGAACTCCTGGATGCAACTTGCACCTGGGGATGAACCCAGGGAGGAGATTTTGAGGCAAATCAGGAAAGAAGGTAACCAGGAGGAGGGTATAGATCAGTGGTGGATTGAATAATCTGGCAATGGGGAGAGAGGAAAGGGAGTTCTAGCATGCAGCAGTGTCCTCTCTGTTCCCCGAAGAAACTGGCATTGTTCTGGGAGTGAGGGACAATGGAAGAGAGGAATCTGTGGGCAAGCCCTACAAGGCAGTGGCAGAAACTGCTTAGAGATGAGGGCCTACAATGGAGATGAGGAAGCTTTGATTGTAAGGAAAATAGGTAGATTAGAGAGAGACTGGGTAATCATAGTGGTCATGAATCAGAGAATGAAGGTCTAGAATAGAAAGAAAGGAGAGAAAGAGAAAAATAGTAAAGAGAATGGGAGAAATCCTCTCTGGAAAGGGGCACAAAAATGAAATTTTAAAAACTAATGAACAGAATTACTTGAAGGAGAGGAGAAGGAGGAAGCTATTAACTGAGAGGAAAAATAGGAGAAGAATTAAATAATGAGATAAAAGCAGGAAAGAAAAAGGAACTAATAAAAAAATTCCAAAGGAAAAGGGATTTTTTTAAAATGGAAGGGGGAAATTAGAGGTGAAAGAGAGAGTAAGTGGGGAATAGGGCCATCACAAAAGAGATGAAGCTACAAGAACTGGAAAAAACAGTACTGTGTTTATAGCAAAATGGGGGGGATCATAATTTGAAAAAAAAAATCAACATCAGAGAAAAATGAAGGAAAATACAAACCTAACTCTCATAAATTCAAATGTAAATGGTTTAAACAATTCAATGAAAAAGTATAACAGATTAACTAAGAAAACAAAACCCTACAATCTGTTGCTTACAAGAAATACATTTAAAAACAAGGCATGCACAAAACAAAGCTGAGATGATGGGGGGAAACTTACTATGCATCAAGTGAATCCAAAAAATTGTAATCATGCTATCTGGCAAAGCAAAAACAAACATTAAAAAATTTTAAAAAGGATAAACAAGAGAACTATATTATGCTGAAAGGAACCACAGACAACAAACTAGTATCAGCAATAAACTTCTTTGATTCAAATGCCTTACCATCCAAATTCATAAATGAAATTCATTAACTGAGCTTTAAGAAGACATAAGCAGTAATGCAAAAATGACAGGAGAATTCAATATCCCTCTCTCAGTTTTGGATAAGTCTAACAGAGAAACAAAAGGGAAAATATAGAATGGATGAATTGCTGGAGAAACTAGAATTAAAAGACTTATAGTATCTTCTAACTAGAGTTAAATAATTTATAGCATCTTCTAAATCATAGCAAAAGAATATACATGTTTTTCAGAACCATATGGAACATTTACAAAAACTGACCATGTTTTATGGCAGAGAGATATTACAAACAAATGTAAAAAAGCAGAACAACAAATATATCCTTTATAGACTATAATGTAATAAAAACAGCCATTGGTTCAGGGACCACAAATAAAAGACACAGAGCCAAATGGAAGCTTAACAATGAAATCCTAAATAACGAGTGAGTCAAAGAACAAATCATAGAAACAGTGAATAATTAAGTGAAAAAAATTATAATGATGAAGCAACGTGCCAAGATTTCTGGGGTGCAGCTAATCCTCAGGGTAAAAAAATCACATCCCTATAGACACACATAGCAAAATAGAAAAAGAGAAGAATAATGAACTGAATATTCATTTTTAAGAATTAGAAAGTCAAAAAATAAACATAAAATAAGCTCAAAGTAGCAGATATTAAACTGTGGAAGAGAAATAGGCAAATTGGAAATGAAAATCATGGAAATGATGAAGAAAACTAAAAGCTGGTTCTTTGAAAAGACTAATGAAATTGATAAACCTTTAGCTAATCTGATTAAAAATAGAACAAAAGATAAAATCAATAAAATATGAAATGAGCAATGTAAAATCATAACAAAACAAGAAGAAATAGACTAATTAGAATAATCATTTACATGGTAACAAAACTGAAAACATAAAAGAAATAGAAAAATGTCTTCAAAAATATAAAATACCCAAATTGTCAGGAGACCAAATAGAGATCTCAGGAAAACAAATAAATCTAGCTGCAAAGATAGGGAAAATCTCCTGGCCCTGATGAATACATAGGAGAATTTTATCAAACTTTTTTTTTCTCTTTTGGAGGCATTCAGGGATAAGTGATTTGCCCAGGGTCACACAGCTAATAAGTGTCTGAGGGTGAATTTGAACATAGGTCCTCCTGATTCCAAGGGCCTGTGTTCTATCCTCTATACTACCTAGCTGCCCTTTTTTTTTTAAACAAATGCTTTATTAACTTCTGTTTTACATCATTCATTTCCGCCAGATTTTGAGTTACAATCATTTTCCCCCTGTTATTCCCCTACCCAACCTCCCACAATAGCAGTCCCACTAGATATTGCTTCCTCCAATCTGCTCTCTCTCATACCTTCTCCCATACCCCCTTCAACTTTTCCATTAGAGGAAGGTGAGTCTTTGTGTCCCAATGCCTGCACATCTTATCTCCCAATTATAAGCAAAAGAGTATTAATAATAGTATTTATATATATTTGAAACATTTAATGTTAAGACCTCGAATTTCAGATCCATTTCCTTCCTCCTTGTCACCCATTCCCTCTGGGGAGATAAGTAATTCAGTATATGTTGTACATGTCTAGCTATGCAAAACATTATCATAGTAGATATATTGTACAAGGCTGCTTATAATTCCCTCCCACTCATCCCACCCCCCACCTGGTCCATTCCCTACATGATCCTGTCCCTCTTCTATAGTGGGTACTTCCAACCTCCCCTCACCCCAAGGATGCCCTCCCATCCATCATCCCTCCTCTCATCCCCCTTCCCCCTATCCTGCTGCAGGTTGAGATATCCCATTTAGTATGTATGTCATTTTCTCCCTGAACCAAATTCAATGTGAATGTGGTTTTGCCTTTTTAGCCTTCCTTATTCTCCCCCTCCTTTGCAACCACTTCCCCTTGCTTCTTCTCATGAGATAGTTTACCCTACCCTGTCTCTCCCCATCTCCTCTTGACACTTTCCTCTCTCACCTCATAATTTCATCCCTTGAGTATTCTCCCTTCCCAACAAATTCAACCTATGCCCTCTATCCATATATAACTGTAACCATATACACACACATTCACATATGTATTCATATGACCACACCCCCTTCTTCCATTATTTTCATAGTAAGAAAGATATCATCAGTCACAGTTATTGCTTTTCCATATAGGAATGTAAATAGTTCAACTTTGATAAGTTCCTTTTGATTTCTTTTCCCTGATTACCTTCTCAGGCATCTCTTCCTTCTTGTGTCTGGATGTCAAATTTTCTATTCAATTCTGGTTTTTTCCTCAAGAATGCTTGAAAGTCCTCTATTCCACTGAATGACCATATTTTCCCCTGAAACAAAATACTCAGTTTTGCTGGGTAGGTGACCCTTGGGTTCATTCCCAGTTCTTTTGCCCTCTGGAATATCATATTCCATGCCCTTCGATCCCTCAGTGTAGAAGCCGCCAGGTCCTGGGCTATTCGGATTGTGTTTCCACAATATTGAAATTGTTTCTTCCTGGATGCTTGAAGTATTTTCTCCTTGATCTGGGGATTCTGGAACCTGGCTATAATATTCCTGGGAGTTTTCTTTTTGGGGTCTTTTTCAGGAGGTGATCGGTGGATTCTTTCAACCTCTATTTTGCCCTCTGGATCTAAAACATCAGGGCAGTTTTCCTTGAGAATTTCTTGAAGGGTGATTTCTAGGTTCTTTCCTTGATCATGGATTTCAGGTAGTCCAATAATTTTTAAATTGTCTCTCCTGGATCTATTTTCCAGGTCAGTGGTTTTTCCCATGAGATATTTCACATTGCCTTCTAATCTTTCATTTGTTTGGATCTGCTTAACAGCATCTTGATTTCTCATAAAGTCATTAGCTTCCATTTGCTCCAGTCTAACTCTGAAGGAATGAATCTCCTCAGTGAACTTTTGAGATTCTTTTTCCATCTGGCAAATTCGACTTTTGAAGGCATTCTTCTCCTCATTGCCCTTTTGGGCCTCCTTTGCCATTTGAGCTAGTCTATTTTTTAAGGTGTTGTTTTCCTCAGTCAGGCTGTTGACCCTCATTTCATACTTTTCCTGCATCCTTCTCATTTCTCTTTCCAATTTTTCCTCCACTTCTCTTATTTGATTTTTAAAGTCCTTCTTAAGGTCCTCTATGGCCTGCAACCCGCTCATGGTTTCCCCTGGGGCTTTTGGAGCAGGACTTCTGACCTCACAGTCCTTTTCCTGCTCTATGCCCCCAAAATAGGAGTCTAGGGTTGCATTTTTCTGTTTCCTTTGCCTTGGCATGTTGCCACTTAATTACTTGACTTTTGGGCTTGTTGCCACACTATGGCTTTAAGGCCAGATAGAGGAATTTTCGTCCCGAACGTGTGGGGGGCAACTTCCGTTTCTGGCAAGCTGTAAACCCACCCACAACTTCCACCCTAGATCACAATCCAGATCCAGGGAGGTTAAAGCAAGAGCGATTACCCCCCAAGACTGATCGCTGGATCTCCCCACGATTTGTAGGCTGGGAGCCGGAAATGCCTCTGAAAACTACAAAATGGCGTGTCTCCTCAGCGGCTTCTAGCCCCAGGGGAGGGAGCTGACGCATTCCCCAAATACAGGTCCCAAAGTCCATAGGACACTAACCTCTTACTTTGTCCTAGGCATGTCTATGTTGATAATTCTGGAGTCGCCACAGCTCCTGGTGTTCTGGGGTTCCTCCAGCTGGCTGCTGGCCCTGCCGCCCTGGGGCTAAAACCTCGGCTCATGCGGACCTGGGCTCGGCTCGGCTCGGCTCCTGCGCTCTGTGCGCTGCATGCTGCCAGGTCCCAGACCACTGCGCTGGTCCTTCCTGCAGGGCTGCTGGGCTGTCCTCAGCGGGAGTTTAGCTTCTCTGTGTCGTTCTGTGGGTGCTGGGGCTCCAGAAGTTGTTCAGAGTCTCCTTTTACATTGTTTGGGGGGAATGTGGGGGCAGAGTGGCTTGGATGAGCTGTTTCTACTCCACCATCTTGGCTCCGCCTTCCCTAGCTGCCCTTTTTAATCACAAATTATTCTTTAAAATTGAGAAAGCAATCACCCTGCCAGAATCCTTTAATGAGACAAATACAGTCCTACTACCTAAATCAGAGAAGATCAAAAGATAGAAGGAAAACTATAGGCCAATATAACTAATGACAAAATTTTAAACAAAATTCTATCCAGTAAACTAAAAAAATTTATTCAAGAAACTATTCATTACATGACTGAATGAAATTTATATCAAGGATGGTTCAACTTCATGAAAATAATCGGCATAATTAATCATATTTAATGTCAAAATATCCAAACCCACATAATTATCAATAGATGAAAAAAATTCTCTGACAAAGTATAGCACTATTTTATGCTAAAGACACTACAAAGCATAGACATAGAGGGACTTCTTTTTAATATCATAAAAAGCATCTATCCAAAAACAAAAGCAAGCATCATATGCCATGGGAATACACTAGAATCTTTTCCAATAAATATAGGAGTAAAGCAAGAAAGTCCACTGTCCCCACTATACTCATTAATTGTGTGACTCTGGCCAAGTCAGTTAGCCTCTTTTTCAGTTTCCTAACTGTAAAATAGGGATAACAGCGCCTGTCTCGTGGTGTTGTTGTAAGGATCAAGTAGATATTACTCGTAAAAAGTGCTTTGCAGAGTGACTGGCATAGACTTGAAGCTCTATAAATGCTTATTCCTTTCCCTTTCCTTTTTGGAAACACGAGTACCAAGCAGACGAGAGAAAAAATGAAAGACATTTATATAGGCAGAGGGGAGATAAAGTTATTCCTATTTGCTGGTGATATGACGGTTTACTTGGAAAATCCTAGGAAATTAGAAAAGATGCTCATTGAGACAATGGCTTCAGCAAAGTTGTAAGCTATAAAACAGTCAAAAATCAACAACGTTTCTCTATGATAACAAAACATGAAAAGTAATAATAGAAAGGCAACTTTTATTCCAAATAATGACAAAGTGCATAAAATATGCAGGGATCAACCTCTCAAAACCCATGAAAGACTTGCATAGACTCAGTTACAAAGCGCTCCTTAAAGAAACAACGAACAACTTAAATAACCGGGAGACTATTCAGTGCTCACGGCTAGGCTTGCCAATTACAATGAAAACGACAAACACTATCTAAACTAATTTACTTTTCATTCAATACCAATCAAATTACTAAGGTAATACATTTACAGAACTTGATAAAATAATAACAAAATTCATTTGGAAGAACAAAAGATCTAGAATATAAAGAGAAATGGTGAAAAGAAGTCGGGAACAGGGAGTAGTACTTCCAGAACTCAAACTCGATTATAAAGCAGCAGCCATGCCCCTTCTTCCCAGAAGCACACCACCTGCTCAGGAAGAAGGGCAGGCTCTTTGCTCGTTCCTTCCGATGCTGCCTCCAGACACTCCACTTCTACAGGTTCTTCTCCTTTGGGGTTCTCTCCCTCCAGATACATTCTCCCTCCGTCTTCCACACCCTACAGTTTCCATGCTGATATACCCTCTAACACCATCCTCACCTCTACACTGTACCTGACACGTAGTCAATGCCCAATAAATATTTCCTGACTGACTCATGATCTAGGACCTGTGTCTTCCCGCCAGTACAGCCATATGCAGGGAGGGTCCTATCCTCACTTTTATCATTTCCCCCAAAGATTACACATATGTAAGGCCCAACACATTCCTCTATCTGACCACAGCTTTCCTTGTGTCTCATTCCTCCTAAAGCCATTCTCACCACAGTTTCTGATCCCTCCACCCTCATCTCCTGAACTTGGATGGAACAAGTCCCCCAGTGGTCCTACTGGGTCCACTCAGATGTGTAGGATCTTACCTCCAAGGGGCCCTCCACACTGCCTGCTCTGCTTGACTCACAACTGTTTCAAGTTTCAGCTTTCCCCCGCTCAGGTCACTAATACTATCCCTTCTTCATCTCATTCTTATGTCAGAGTAAGGATTCCACTACTACCTGGATTAAGAGCATGAGGGAGGAGCTTTCCATGTCAGTCTGGGAGATGGTCAGCCCCTTAGTTGGGAAAGTGTAAAGACAAGCCATTCTATCAGTATCAGAAGGTAACAGTGGGGCGGGGTGGGGGGGTAATAAGCCCACTCCCCACTCTTGATCCTGTTATTGATGGAGACATCCTGGACCAGTGGGAGACACTCTGGCCAGGAGCGAAGAGACATGTGGAGGACAAACATGAATGCAAGAGACAGTGCATCAGAGTGGACAGAAGGCCATGGGCTCCAGAAGAAGCACATTCAGAATGGTGCACCCAGCAGAGAATTCCACCGAAGGGGAGCTGCTCATCAACTCCATGGAGGGGGCAATGACTTCCAGGAGCAGAAAGGACATGTTACCCTGGTGACAAGGTACATCCCACATGTGAGCCTCACTAGCATCACACTTGAGTGCTGACCACATGGATTGTCTTTAGTGTTGACTTTCCACGGATGCAACACATATTTGTACGAGAGTGCTCCCTATGCTTTGGGGAAGGGGGAGGATGTTGTATTCCAAATAGTCCTACTACACCATCTTTTTTTTTTCTTTTTGGAGAGGGGAAGGCAGGTCAATTGGGGTTAAGTGACTTGCCCAAGGTCACACAGCTAGTTTTGTGTTAAGTGTCTGAGGCCAGATTTGAACTCAGGTCCTCCTGACTCCAGGGCCAGTGGTCTATTCACTGTGCTACTTAGCCGCTCCCTACTACACCATCTTAGTAAGTGCCCTTGCTAAAATCTAATTGTCTTCTGACTGATAGCTAGGAAACACACAGCAGTGGGGGCTTGCAAGCTACAGTGTTAGGAATGAAATGCCACAGGGTTACTCCTAGAATCCTGAGACTAAGTAATCACACACACACACACACACACACACACACACACAGATGGGGGTGTTACACTTGGAAAAGAGCAAGGTCAAAAGGGGAGAAAGGAGGGAAGAGACGGGGAGAGAGGAGGGAAAGAAGAAAAGGGAGAGAGGGAGAGAGGAAGAAAGGGTGAGAGAGAAAGAGGAGAGACAGACAGAGGCAGAGGCAGAGAGGATGAATGTATAAGTTCTGACTGCAGGCCAGATACTGTGCTAATTGGAGGACAGGTACCAGCAGGCAGAGCAGCTATGAAGGAGGAACAGAAGGGATGGGGAGCTGGCTGGGAGGAGGAGAAGTCTTAGAAGAGAGAATGAATGGATTGCCCTGGTCTCCCTGCACTCTAACCCCACATCTCCAGTGGCCTTCTGGGTATCTCCACATGAATGTCCCATGAACATATAAAATTCAACATATCCAAAACAGAACTCATGCTCTCACCCTTCAAACCAATCCCTCTGGCCCTTTCGGAGGTCCAGGGCACTCCATCTCTCAGGGCTCCCAGCTTTGTCCCCTTGGTGCTGTCACTTGGTGTAACCCAGATGAACATCAATCAAACTGGCAATGCACTACACATGGTTGGTCACTGCCAACATCATCTTCCTGGTCAGACCACGTCCTCTTGCTCCAGAAACTTTGATGGCTCCCTATCACAACTGTGATCAAACCCAGATTTCTCTGCTTCTCATCCTTCCAGGCTGATTCCATATTTGCACTCTATTCCAGCATAATGACAAGGATGTTCTCTCTTCCCGGAATCCTGTACTTCCTTCAAGGCTCAGCCTAAGAGGGATTTCCTCCCAAAAACCTTTCCAGATCCCCTTCCCATCCCTATCAGATGTCTTGGGTATTCTGTCTTTATGTATCATCCATCAATGGCATTTTATAAGCATCTACTATGTGCCAGAATTGGCCTAGGCTCCAGGGATACAAGGAAGAGCACTTCACTCCTCTGCATTTGGCCCACCCTGCCCACAACACAGGCACACACACACACCAAACCAATGCACACACAAATATACACATACACACAATTACACACATGTACAAACACATAAAACACACACAAATGCATATACACAAACATGACAGAATATGAGCTTCTCAGAGGCAGGGAGTTCCTTTTTCCTGACCTAGCACAAGGCTGACCCAAAGGGCTGGAGAGGGGGGGCATGACAGATGGGAGCTTAATGACCAGTGGGGGAATGGCACAGACTCTCCTGCCTCACATTCTTTCATTGTCTGTTCTAGTCCCTTCCTTCCTAACATTCCAGGAATCTTGCATTTGGCTTTAGCCACCAGCCTGGCTACTTGCTACCTGGACCACCCCTGCACAGTCTGGGCAGACACACACAGAGCCCCCCCCCAATACCTATGCACACAAGATACACGTGGAGCCCCAGGTCTGCCCCCGACCCGCGCCCCCACACACACACACACAGGGCAGGTTTCAGCTCCAGGCAGGGGTTTGCATGAAGTGGGGAAGGGGGAAGGAGGGAGTGGCTGAGCCAAGGCTGTTCCAGCCCCCCCACCCCCCATCACCCAGTCTGGCCTGGCCAGTCTTTCATTCCTGAGGCTGCTGGTCATCTGAAACAACAGACTGCAAGGATCCTGCCAATGGAGCTCAAGCTGAGTTCAGGTTCTCAGGGCCAGAGCTAAACTCCTCCCTGGGGAAGGGACCGGGTCTCAGTTTCTCTTTCTCTACCTTGAGAAGGAGAGTGGGGCAAATAGGCCTGAAGCCAGGGGTCTAGGAGGGACCTCCTTCTCGGATCTGAAGAAACCAGCCTGGGAGGGAGAGGAGAGGCAAGGATGTTCAGCCACTTGCACTCTGGGGTAGAAAGCTAGGAAGGCTTGACCCAAGCAGCGGGCTGGCCCTGGGTAGGCGTGGGGATGAGGACCTCAGGGCAGGTGAGGCTAGAGGACATGGGAAGGGCGGGGAGAGAAGGGGAGGGGAGGGGAGAAAAAGGGAGGGGAGGGGAAAAAGGTCAGGAAGAAAGCAGCAGGGAGCAATGGAGAGTTCTGGGGCAGCTGAACACACTGACAGCCAGCCAGACGCCAGGAAGGCTGGGATGGATGAGGGCGCACAGCCACCGGTTCGGCCTGAAAGGAGAGAGCCAGGGTTCGGAGATGGGAAGGGACGGGCTAACCCGCAGCAGAAATGGAAGCCCAGGACGGCCCAACTGGGCTGGGGGCCTGGGAAGGGACTGACTCGCAGAGGGTAGGAGAGAAGAGGCACCTGTGGGCGGCCTCAGGGACGGGGCGCTCAACTAGGGCATGAGCCGGAGGATGGAAGGGCTGGACTTAACCACTAATTGCAGGGCTGGGACTGGGGCAGGGGGCACACAGACAGGAAGACCCCGGGACGGACGGAAGGACTAAGAGGAGTCACCTGCAGCTGGCCGCTCGCCGTCAGCACCAGGTACACAGTCCCGTAGGCGGAGCGGCAGAGGCGGTTCGGTAGTCCACTGGCTCGTTCCCTGGAACCTGCTGGGGCTCCCACTGCGGCCAGTATTGCCAGGCGCCCGTTTTCCGCCGGTGTCTAGCCCCTCCCGGTGACTGGTCGCCTCCTGGTCTGTAAGGTCTCCTCTCCTCCGCCCTAGGGACCAAAGTGCTTCGAGAGCTCTGCGGGTGAGAGCCAGGTAAAGAGAGGGGCGGGGCGGGGCGGGGTGGAGCCAGGCTGGCCCTGCCCTGGGGAAGGGGAGAGATGGGAGGGTACCTTTCAGTCCAATGGGGGACAGAGCGCCTCCTCTGCTTTGGGCTCCGCTACTAACCCCCGCGGAGGTGACCCAGGGCGCGAGAGGCCCCCTCGGGGCTCCCTGATTCCTCCTCTGAGTTACGTTGTTGGCTTTGCCAAGGGCCCTCTCTGTGCCTTCAAGGCCTATTCCCAGACGGCCTCCCACACGTCTTCCCCGATCTTCCCCGCCCCAGGCCCTAGCCGGCCTGCGGGAGGGATCTGCCCTTCCTTGCCCCCCACCCCCAATCTTGGCCCTGCCCTCCTTCCTTTTCATTCCTCCTTCCAAGTATAGCATTGCCAAGATTGCCCTGGTACCATGGGAAGGGGCCTGGCTTCCAGCCTCCAGATGTGGGTTCTAGTGACCTTAGGCCATTTGGGGCTTGTTTCCATATCTGTAAAATGGGCAGATGGACCCTAATGAACTGTCTCCAAGGATTTTCCCTATTCTGCTGTTCTGATCCAGGCCAGGGAGTTCAGTGCACCAGCGTTTGGGAGATCAGCAGTCATGGGGCAGGAGGGTTCCTGGAGTCTGAGGACCAATGTCCAGACCCTTTGGAGTAGGGATTCTTAACCTGGAGTCGCTGGCTGCTTTTCAAAATGTCTATTTTGGTAACTCTTCCAATATATTTGGTTTCCTTGGCAATCCTCCGGATTTTGTTTTCTGAATTTGAAAACCTGATTCTCAGACAGGGCTCTCAAACGTCTCCAGAGTAGGCTCCCAACACTGCCCTCTGGCACTCCAGCCCAGAGCACCCTGAGGCCATCCCTTGAAGCCTGGCTGTGCCTCCCACCCCACTGCACACTGCCCCAGCTCCATCCATCCCAAGCGCCCACGTGGTCCCAGCTCCTTCCAAAGCGCCCATGGGACAGACCCTGGTCTAGGCAGCATCTCAGACTGGGCCCCAAGAGGCTGCCAATCCTAGTGCCTGGAGAGAGTCCCTGGGCCCAGGGGGGCCTGGGCCATTTGGAAGGAACTTCATAACTAAGGTACCCTATGCTGCCAACTGGCTGCTTATCAGCCCAGGCACTTCCCAACCATCCCCCAGTGTGCTAATTCTACTCATTTTGCCCCAGCTTTGGCCTGAAAAGTGACCAAACCAGCTTCTCCACTTCCCCACAGGAAGGAAGGCTAAAGGTGGTGGAGGAGGAGAAAGAGGAAGACCCAGTTGCAAGCCCTCCTGCCCCAGGGCAGACCATGGCCCCAGGGGCAATCTGGGGTAGGAAGAGATGCCAGCAGCCACGTGCCAGGGAGAGAGAGGGTTTGGGAGGCCCTCCCTGGCTCTGCAGTCTCAGTCTGGGGTTTCAAGAACCACTTGACAAAGAAAGCTGGGAGGAAGAACCCACCAGGGACCAGCCTGTGATCTGAAAAAGAGCTGGGGGCCTGAGTGGTTCCCAGGCACTAAGTCAGCTGTCTTCAGGGCCCAGCTTCCCAGGCTAAGCAGATGGGATGCCCTCTGGGCTGTCCTCAGTCTGAGCACTCCTGGAAGGCAGGGTCTGGTTTTGCCTTTGGCTGTATCTCCAGAACTCAGCAAATGCAGCACCTGACCCATCTACAGCTTAATAATAATTAATGGCTGGGTGAGTTACAATCTACAAAGGCCCTTGCCAACCCTGAAGTACAAGCTAGTATCACCAAGGTAGTCAGACCTTGTCTGAAGACCTGGGTTTACTTCTGGGCACCTCTATCTGGAGAGGACATTGGGAAGATAGAGAGTGTCTAGAGGAGGGCATTTAGGGCAGGGAAGAGTCTGGAAGCTGCATCCCTGAGAATCCCAGGGAGAAAAGAATGCAAAGTCTACAAGCAGAAGGGCATTCTAACGTCATGTATCCCAAACTACTTAGTATACAAAGGAGGGAACTGAGGCCCCCAGAGGGAAGAATGCCAGAGCTGAGATCTGATGCCAGGTCCTTAAACAATGACAGAGAGGGAAACTGTCCCCAAATGGAGAAGGCTAATGGACTGACTGGAGAAGTGGTGAGCTCCTCTGCCTTCACAAGATTCCAGGAGAGGCTAGACACCCTTGGACAGCAGCAGGGAAGCTCTCAGCTCAGACATTCTGGGATTTTGAGCCCAAGCCTCAGGTCTGAGTAGTGGCGCTGGGTTCTTGCTTGGAGGCAGGTGCTGCCCTGACCTGGATACCAGGGACTGGTGATCAGAAAGATCTGGGTTCTAATCCTGCCACCAAGGGCCCTCAGACCCATGCAAGGCACTCAGGGTAACTGAACATACTGAATATAGGACAGCCATCATTCCATCCCACAGAAAAGGCAGAAAACCTCTCAGAACACTAGCCCTGGCCCCTAAAGCAACAAGAGGGTCTCCTTTTGTCTCCTGAGTCCCACATTTCCCAGAGACCAGCTGGCCTCCAGACTCACAGTCTCCCATCCCTGCTCTAGGCTTTGGGCTGCCCTTGGGAAGGGCTTCTCTGTCCTTCCTCCTCCCCCAAGAGCCTGGTGAATCCCAAACATCCAAACTGTCTTCTAGCCCCATAGCTCTACTCTGGGTGAAATAGCAGGGGCTGGGACTTCTGGGGGCCATGGCCTCCCTTAGAAGGACCATTGCAGAATAGACAGGCAATTCAATCTCCCTGAAACTGCAATGTCCAAATGACTTGTGAGAATGGTGGAGGGCCAAGTTTGGGTCTGTGCCTCCCTGCATGGAAGGCCCATTACTGTCTCCAAAATCCCTGTCTCTGTATCTGATGGCCTCCTTGTCTCTCCTTGAGCCTCAAGTGGAGCCCTCTCCTTCCCCTGCCTGCCATGAGAACCACACTTTGACTTCAAGGGGCCTCCTCTCTTCCTCCTCTCCTCATGTCCCAATAGCATTTTCCCTCACTTTCTCCCCCTTACTCACCAAGACAACCCCCGTGCCTCTTTCTGCCAGGCCCCAGCTCTCCCTCCTGAAGCCTTGCTCCAGCCTTGAACGTCACACATTGGGGGTGCCCTCCAACCCCTAAAGCAATGGCTCCACCCAGAGCCTCATTTAAGGAAAGTGCCCAGGCCCACTGAGGCTCATTCATGTGGAGGTGGCACTGCAGGCTTCTACCCAGCCCCCCCACACACACCTTTCCATCTTTCCCCATTAGAGTATAAGCTCCTGGAGAGCAGGGCCTGTCTCTGTTCTTAGCTAGCACCAGCACACAGGGAACACCCAACCCTTGCTTGTTAGCTGACTCGATCCTCTAGGCTCGGGGCCAGACTTGTGATCCTCCTTGTGCTACATCATGGTGTCAGTGACTCCGCCGTCTGCCAGGTGGGTTTTACATCTTGACCAGGGGTCAGTTTTTTTCTCTGCTTCTTAGATTTGATTTCTTTCCCAGTCTCATCTAGGATATCTTGTGCTAGGTATGGTGATACTTGCTATTTGGTTCCCCCAGTGAGAATGCCACATGGTTTATGATTTCTTTGATTGCTGTTTGCTAGGACTACTTGGATGCCAGATTTGGTTAGATTGTTTAGTCAGCTGTGTATTCTTGGGGACTTGCTTAAATATTGGCATTGTGCATGTGATCCTCCCATTACTACTGACCAGATCTTCTTGCCACCCTAAAAATATTGATGTGCCAACCAGGGCTTCCTGATACTTGGGAGAGGCCTATGTATAGGGCGAAGGGTGCTGGGTAAGTCTGGAGGGATCAGTGTCATTGAGTTAGGGGACAGAAGGCTAGCCCCCTAGGAAGAATTAGGGTCAGGCTGAGTCATGCTCAGAACTGTGGGAATATAACAAGTTACCAGAAGACATTGGATAAGAAAGTGTTACTGGACTTGAATTTGTGACACACACACCCTCAGCCCTCTGGGTGAGATGGAGGAAAACTAACAAAATGGTGCCTCCAATGAGCCAAAGCAGCATTGAAGGCTCAAGCTTGAAAAGACATTTGGGTTCTCACCTGTTTGAGAGGTTAAGGAAAACCTGGGCCAGCTGCAGCAGATAGCAACTATGTTAGTGATAAGGAATGAAACTATAGGCAGGCCATGGGGAGGATGTTTCCCCTGAGCCTGATGTCACTGTGGCATTAAGACAGCAGCTTGATGCCAGGCTCGTCAGGTCACTGGAAAGCAGAGGGATAGACCCAGTTTACCTGAGTCACAAAGTGAAAACTCTTCTTAGCATGAAGAGAAGGGCCCACTGGATGGGGCAGAAAAGTTTCCCCTGACAGCGCCGCTCCTTACACTCCGTGGAAGCTTGGTGAATGGCCAACATGTGCAGGGCTTGAGTCCTGGCTCTGCTTACAATACTGACTATTCTGAACAGACAGGAATTGGTTCCAGTTAGTGCTGACATTCCATTGCTGCCCAAAGGTTCTGGACAAAGCAGGTGCAGAATAGCCACCAGCAGCATCTTCAGGAAATTCCACGGCTACTTCCATGTATCTAAAGTATAGGTATTTTTTGTAACAGAGTCCTCCAAAGCCAGCATCTCCCAGAAGCAGAAAGGAGACTCTTCAATTGTCTCTCATGGAATGACTGGGACACAGTGGCCACTTGTGCCCCACTGTCCAGGACACATTCTCAACTTTTACCTGCACCTCCAAGTAAGGTCCTATGACTCCAGGTACAAAAGGATTCATTGGAATTGCTGATGAGGCAATGGCCCTGGGCCAAACTCTGCCTCTGAATCCCAAGGGCCCACTCTGTTCTCCAATGCATTTAGCCTGGGTATGGATTTTTTCTCCTAGGTTGTAACAAAGATCAAGTCAGTCTCCCTAGTTTTCCCCAAATGATGGTGTATGTGCATCAGGTCCAGGTCTTTTCCAAAAAGAACAGAGCTTTCCTTTAGAAATGTCCTTATAAGCTTCTGTGTAATTTCTGTATCCTATGGTCACTGTTCCACCTCGTATCTGGACCATTGGCATATGGCTTTCCAGTAGGACTATTTTTCTTGTCACTAAAAGTGTCTAGAATTGTCTTCTGCATTTCTTTACAGCATCCACCTCTGCTGGCTAACATTTCTCATGCTCTTAAACCCACACTCTGTCTATCCCATTTAATCTGAGAAAATGGAGACTGAGCAGCCAGAAGAAACCTTCCCCAATACTGAAACCAATGGTGAGTTTGGTAAGCACGCTGCTGAAGATGTGGAGAATAAGCAGGCCTTTAAAAGATCTAGAAACACTGACTAGATGGTGGAAATGCACATTTTGCTTCAAAGCAAGAATGCTGGAGAAGTGATTGAGATATTAAAGCACTTTGTACAGACTGTAGTGCGAGGGTTTCAGTCCCAGACAGCAGTGGCCCTGAGCGCATACTCAGTATCAATGCAGATATTGAAACAATTGGAGAAATTCTGAAGAAATTATCCCTGCCTTGGAAGAAAGCCTGCAGTTGTCTACACTCACTGCAACCAGCCCTTTCCTTCTTGAATCTAATGCTGTAAAATGCTTAAATTACCAACACCATAAAGGAAATGACTTTGACTCTGGGTTAAGACTATTAAATCACCAGAGTCTGGCAGGAGGAATTATTGGGGTCAAAGGGGCTAAAATCAAAACAACTTCAAGAGAACAGCCCAACGACTATGAAGCTTTTCCAGGAATGCCTTCCTCCTTCCATGGATAGAATTGTTCTTATTGGAAGAAAGCCTGAGAGGGTTGTGGAGTGCAGAAATACTTGATCTTATATGTCAGTCTCCCATCAAAGGATGTGTACAACCCTATGATCCCAGTTTCTATGATGAAACTTCTGACTATGGCGGTTTCACCATGATGTGTAATGATCGATGAGGGCACCCGACAGGATTTCCCATGCAGGGAAGAGAAGGCTTTGATAGAATTGCCCCCAACTGGAAGAGACTATGACCTGAGCCCTTGCAGAGGACCCCCACCAACTCCTCTGGGGTGTGTGGCGGGGGCAGTAGCAGAACTCAAAATCTTCTTCCTCTGCCAACACCACCAAGAGGAGATCTTTTGGTTTATGACAGAAGAGGAAGACCTGGTGACCATTACGATGGCACGGTTGGTTCCAATGCTGATGAGACTTGGGACTTTGCCAGAGATAGATGGAGTCCTTCTGAATGGCAGATGGCTTCTGAACCACAGGGTGATGCTCAAATAGATCATTCCTATGCTGGGGTCTGTGGCTCATATGATGATTGTTGTGGACCTATTATTGCAACACAGGTAACTAGTCCCAAAGATTTGGCAAAGATGGTCAGTGAATCAAACCAAGATGAATCTGGGGTGTCAGTCAAGCCTGATGAGCCTTTGGAAGGATGTGAGGATGGAATTAGGAGCCTCAGAGGAGCACAGGATTTACTGCAAGGGGATGTGAAGCAGTGCGCAGGTGTGGAAGGACCCTAATGCAAGACAGGTTTTATTTTCTATAGCAGGAAGCAGTGTCTTGGAAAGTTTTTCAAGACCAGTGAAGACCTGGAGTCCTGAATCTCTTTTTTTATCTGCTTCTGTCAAAAAGTGATGTTCCTCTGCTTTATAGATGCTCTGCATTTGAGGCAGTGGGGTCTTTGCTGTCCCCAGATGTCATGTGTTAGTTCCTTACAAAGGGGCAGGGGAGGGGAAGGGCATGCAAAGCTAACGCTGAAATTCTGAAAGAGCGGCAGAGCGAATTTTATTTCTGTTCGTTGTCTCTGGTAAAAACCAATAATAACGATAATAATCATGTTTCCCCTCCTATAACTATTGTGAACACCTTGCTTTGAGGTGGGGGACAGGGGAGAAGGCATATCAATCATCCAGGTCCCTGGCATCCATTCAGAGCAGTGTGCAGAATGGAACTCTCTTTTGTAAGAAACGTTTTATGACTTTTTAAATAAATTTAGTGAACCTAGAAATAAATAAACAGAATAAGTGTCTATAAACTCTTTAACACTGGGTGGATTCTTTTCCAAGGCCCTGCTACCACATGTGAACATGGGATGGGCACAAGGCACAGACTGTGCAAGCCCAAGATGGCAGCAGGCAGCTGTCACCAAGAGGTACATACTTGGAGGATACAACCAAGAGCAAACCTTTGGAACTCATCTGCCCAACACCCCATCTCTGGACAGAGACAGCAAGAACGTAGTCATAGAGTGTGGCGATGGACACTTTCCAGGTGCCCCAAATGTACCCCACAAGGACCCAGGAAGCCTCCCAGGTTGTCCAAGTATCATGGGAGAAGTGGTTCTCAGTGTGTGTCCTTCCTGCCAGGATCCACTCAGACCAAGGGAGAGACTCAGGAACTGTAAAATGTTCAGAGATATTGGTCCTGATGGGCATCAAGCACCACTGTGCCAGCCTTGAGGGGACCACGACCAGTGACCAGAATAAAAATGGCAGCAGAGCCAGCGGGTTCTGGGCACCTGCCTCCGATCATACCCAGAATGGTGCCATGGGCTTTATGTCCTGCCTGCTGGTGTTGGGGAAGCACCTTCTCATTGACTTGTGCCTTGGGGTCTCTGAGGACAGAGGAACTGCAGAGACTCTATATGCAGAGAGAAGTCAGGAGAAGCTCCTCCCTAGCTTCATCATCAGCCCAAAAATGCTGAAAGGAAGGTGGTGATCTGGTGTTCCTGTTCATTTCTGGGCCCTGCCCCAAGGCAACTGCCCTGCTCTGACATCTTGGCCCTCGTGGAAGGCGCAGGTCCCTGGCCAACGGAAGAGGCCAGGCAGCTTGCCTGTTGACAAAGCGGCCCCTGAGAGTGGTGGGGGCCCAGTAAAGACAATTCATCACAAGCACTCATTGCCAATGGGTGAGTTAGCTGGTCTCCCAGATGGGTAGGTTGAGGTTGGGAGACCTTTACCTCAATGGGCTCTAAAAGAGAGTTCACCTTCTGTGGTTCTGACAGAGGTTTTGTAACATAGCATGCCCCAGGGATCGTTTCAGCTGGATCCAGTGGCAACACCTTTTTCTGCCAAATGCTTTAGCCCAAGTGAGGCTAGCTCCCTCAGATCATCACCATCACAGTCGTCAGAACAATAACAGTAGCTAACGCTGACATGGCGGTCACTGTGTGGTGGGCACTGTGCCAAGCACCTCACGACAGCTCCGCACTGCCTGGGAGGGACGCCCTCTTATTACTCCCATTTTACTGGTGAGAAAACTGAGGCAAGCAGAGGTTGAGTGACTTGCCCAGTATCACACAGCTAGTAAGTGTCTGACGCTGGATCTGAACTCAAGTCTTTCTGACTGCAAGCCTAGCTGCCCCGGGGCAATGCTACCGGCAGCCTGAGCCCAGTTCCTCCCACCCATTAGGACAGGTACAGGGTCAGGGAGGGTTCCTAAGGGTGTCCCAAGTGACCAGACATGAGCTTTGGCTAGAGCTGCAGGTGTGGGCAGTCCCCTCTTCCCAAATGCACTCCTGCCTGTTGAGTTTGGGCTCTGGCTTTGCATAGAATTCTGTTTACTCGTTAGCTGGCTGAGTTTGCTATTTAGCCTCTCCTGGTGCTTTTCTATGTGACTATTTCTATGCTATTTGCTGTTCTTTTAGTCACAGCTGCATCGCTGTGAAATGTGTTCACATGTTCTGCATGTGACCTGACTTTGGGCCTATGAACTCTGGGATGCCCTGGGGGGCTATACAAATTCAGACACCAGTCCTCTGGAAGCTGACTTTGCAGGGGACTCAAAAAACCAAACCCTGGGGAGGAATGTCATCCCCCAAGGTTAGGGCCATAAACAAAACTCTGTGGGGCTGTAGCTCTTCCCAGTTGGGAAGAGAGACCTAAATCAAAATTAGACTGGGTGTATGTCTAACCTGGGGTACTCCTCATTAAGGAGCAGGAACTAAGAGAAACAAGCCCTGGGAGGGAAGCGCAAGGGAGGGCAAGCTCTGCCCTGCTGCCCAGCCTTACCCCGATTTGTGCTTTTTAAAAATGTACTCTGTTAGAGAGCATTTCCCAGATGTGATATTTCCCCAAGTCGCCTACGGCCCATCCTGTTCTTAGGTTGCCAGGTGACCCTTTGTTTGGGTCAGGAGAGCGCAATGGAAGCTACACTGGAGAGAAGGACCTTTCCTATTACAGGGCTGGGAGGGAGCTCAACCCCATTCTCAGAGAGATCTTCTTCCTAACTGGGACACACACACACACACACACACACACACACACACGGTTTACTTCACAACTATCCTTCTAAATGTAAAATCACCACGAATTCAGGCATCAGTCTGCCTCATAGACATGAGCCCATGTTACACAAGGAAGGCTGGAATAGGCCTCCTGCTCCCAATGTCAGTCTCCATATCTTTTGATTTGGGGGGCACCCTAGAGATTCTGGTCATGAATAAAGGCATCCCAGAAGCCCCACATAGGAAGGGACCTGAACAAGAATTTTCCTGTGTTCAGCAGCACACCTGAGAAGGGTCATCCACAGCCTCTGGTCTGAGCCCCCCAGGGAGGGAGAACTTGCTACCTCCTTGGACTGCCCCTTCCATGCTGAGACAACTCTCCCATACAACAAATAGAACCACAGGACTGCCCTTCAGATACTTCAAGAAGGCCATTACAACCTCAACTGCCTAGCCTTCTCTCCTGCAAGGCACCTTCAGCTTAGGCTCCCCTGCTCCCATCCTCCTGTGGACCCTTCCTAACTTCTCAGAATTCCTCCTTAAATGGGGGACCAGAACTGAGCAAGCATCTGTGGGCTCCTGCCCAGAGCTGAGCCCATCAGGCCTCCTCCTCCTCTTCTTCCTCTTTCTCCTCCTCCCTCCTCCCTTCACTAAAGACCTGGGTTTCTGGCAGACCAGCCCCAGAGGTAAGGCCTAAGCTGCCAGGGGCCTGAGGTTTCCTGCCTCCTGCATTCCTGACTTAGCAGCTGGCTTCCCACATTACATCCCCTGGAAGCCAGCCTCTGGGGAGAAGCCTCCCTAAGCTCACTGCAGAATCTGTGGCCCCCTGCCATCTGGAGCTGGTCCTTGAATGGCAGGCACAGTCCATGCCTTGGCCTAACCCAGCACATCTGACCTGCTGCCTTACCCTGAGGAATCCAGGTGGCATGGGGAAAGGAAGGGAGGCAAACTGGGGGGAAGCCCCACCCTGCTGACTCAAGGAGCTTGTAGGCCCCTAAAGCCCCCAGATCTTTTCAGACCAGCTATGAGCTGTGCCTCCACATGCCACTGATTCATGATCTCAGACGTGGGTTTAAGAGTGGTGGAGGGGACAGGGTTGGGGCTGCTGGCTCCTCAGCCCTCTGCCTGCCCCCTTTTCCATGCTGGCTATCTATCTGGCAGCCAAGCCCATCTTCCTCAGCTCCTTCACCTGCCTGGCTCACTGGACCCCTGAAGGGACTAGCTGCCTGCCTGATGGGATGGCAGAGCTGGGACTGCAGAGGGCTGCCTGATAAAGAGGCGAGCTGCCTGTTCTTGGAGGGATCCTAGAAAGCTGTCCAAGGAAGATGTCAGAGACCTTGGAGAGGGACTCAGTGTGACACCAGGGGCCCTGTCGCCTTGTCCCTCCATCCTTCTCTCCCATGGCAATGGCAGTCAGCGAGGGGGGCAGGGGTAGGAAGAAAAGAAGGGAAGAGAGGGAGGGAATGGGGGTAAGGAGAGTGAGAAAGAGGGAGACAGGTAGGGAGCCCATGGTGGGGCAGTCAGGGCAGGAAGCTCCCAACCTTCTGCCCAAGGGTGGTGGAGGGCCCTAGCGGGTTTGGGCAGCAGCTGACAATTACATGTGGTCTACCCAATGCTGGGGTTCAGCCAGGTTCGCTGCTATAAGTGTTGGTGGATAGGTTGGTGCTTCTGCCAAAGAAGAAGGGGCATGAGGGGTCTGCAGTCCAGAAGGCCCTCGGGGTCCTGGGTTCCCTCTGACTCTATACACAATCTCCTTTCCTGAAAAGACTGCCCAGGCAGTATGCCCTGTGGGTGTGGGGTAGTGCTCCCCAGGGTGGGCATAGAGACATGTCCCATCCTGTCCCATACTGCCCTGTCTGGGCCTGGAGGCTCAGACAGAGCAGATACTAAGGGGGCTAAATCAATTGCCAGGCTCAGCTGCCCATGGCAGAGGCCTCAGTACTTAGCACCTACACATAAATAACTAGCTGTGTAACCTTGAGCAAGTTACTTAACCCCAATTGCTTTAAAAAAAGAGAGAAAGAAAGAAAGAAAGAAAGAAAGAAAGAAAGAAAGAAAGAAAGAAAGAAGGAAAGAAAGAAAGAAATCCCACTGCTCCAGCCTGAAAGCCTCCCCAGCTTTTTCCTTGGGAAAGTGAACAGAACAAACCCCTTTGAAGAGGGGTTAGATAGAGAGCCTGTATCAGACTGCACGTCTCCGGGAGGGGGATGGGAAGGAAGACAGGAAGGAGGAGGAGAAAATTTACAACTCAAAATCTTATAAAAGTGAATGTTGAAAACTAAAACTAAATTAAAAAAAAAAAGGAATGGAGTAGGACCGTCACCAAACTGCCCTCTGGCCTGCATGCCCCAGCAGGCACCCGCCTAGAGGCACCCTGCTGGGGACAGTCTTTCTCCTCTGGAAACATGAGGTAAGAACAGATGGCTGCCTGCAAGGACAGAACTTCCCTTCTGGAAGACCAGCCCCAGACAGGACGTCTTCCTCACCCAGGATACCCAGAAATGTGACCTGAAACCTCGCTCTTGTCTCCAGGCCTTTCTCTCTGGCCCTTTGTAAATGCTGGCTCCATGACTAACAGCTCAGGGCAGGCCCACACCAGAGGCAGAGGGGACTCAGCTGCTTTGGACCTCCCTCCCTTAGCAGGAACAACTCCGATCTGGAGTAAATACAACTGTTTATGGCGGAGCTGGGCCGAAATTACAAAGCCTGTCATTAGGAGGACCATTTCCCTCTGACTAGCAAGAGCTGCAGGAATGTCAGCCAAAGCCAGGCCTTGAGTCCTGGTGTTGGGCAGCTCATGCCTCTTCAGCTGAACCTGGCATTCGAGGTCATTCACACACTCAGGCTTTGTTTCCCCCAGCTCCTCTGAGGCCTCCTCAGACTCCTGCCATCTCAGTCTATTTGTAAGGGGTACCAAACACATCCTGGGCACTCCGATGTCCAGCCTTTACTCTGCTCCATCTCTGTTTGCCTTCAAGGCCCAGCCCAAGCCCTAACTTCCTCAGGTTGCCTTCACTAACAGCCCCCAGCTTGTGCTGACTTCTTCCTCCCATTGCCTGGTGGGTTATCCCAACCAGAGAGGCAGAACCATCAGGCTGTGGGTGCTGGAAAGTAGGGACTGATATGGATAGGGCCCTATAAAAGGCATCAGTCTCTTTACTCCAGCAAGTTCCCTGTAGACAGAAAGTCAAAGCCAGGGGTACCCAGGCTGGAGCTCTGGAAGGAGGGAATGGCAGCTCTTCAGTGTCTGGTCATCCCTGCCCACTCTCCTGCCTTGGGTGTATCCCTATGAAAATCTTGTGCCTGGGGCTACGCCATCTTGGGTTCAGAGCTCACTGAAGGGCAGGGCTGGCCAGTAATGACTGGTTCACAAGGGTGGTCATGATGACCTCCTTATTGAAACCTCCTGAGGCCTCCCCTACTCTCTTAGGAATGCTTGTAAGACAACGGTAGTCAGTGATCATAGGACCCCGGCCTCTTGTCTGTGATGAAATCTATGCTCTCTACCCTCCTTCTCACATGCCCGCCCCCTTCCCTGGCCCAAGGCCTCCTAGAAAGCACGGGACCTTAGAGAATGTTTGCCTGATGGTTATGGTCTCTGGGGGGTGTTTGGAAGTAGCAGCACTCAACACTGTTGGAAGAAGGCCCTGTCATGTGCCTGGTCTATCCATGAGAAGCCATCACTGCCCATTAACCCCTCCATGTCACTTCTCCCTTCTGACAAAGGCCCTCAACACCTCCCTAAAGGCCTTGCTCAGATCACATCACTCCTCTGCCTAGGAAACTTCTGGCATTCAGGGCTCTGGCTCCTACACTCTGCACCCCCTCCCCCACCCTCCCCATTCATTCTTGCCTTGCACCTCCCTCCCCCCACTACCACAGTCTAGGACAGGAGGCACCCACCCACCTTCCTCACAGGCCACCCACAGAAGGAATCTCTTCTCCTTACTACCTCTAATAGATATCTATCCTTGTCAAAATGTCTCAAGGAAATGCCTGGAGAGGACAAGACCTGAGGGTCTTCCTTCCCCTGAAGTGCAGAGATCAGGGGATCTGCATGGACGGGGTGACATCTGTGCTCCTGCCCTATTCTCGCCCCTGCTGCCCAGGCTCCCCTTCCCCAGAGAAGACAGCCAAAGAGTTCAAGCAACGCTGCCCTACTCGAACCAGCGAGCTGGACAGGGTCTCAACCCCTCCCACCCTCCTCCCTTCCCTATGGCTGTGGAGGCCACCCCCATCCTCCCAGTGCCTCAGGCTCCCCACCTAGAGGCACCTTGGGCTCCTCATTCTCTCACCCCCATCCGGCACCCAGGCCTGTCCACCTCTGCAACATCTCTCAGCCATGCCCTCTTCTCTCCTCTGACCCTGTCCCCACCCTGCTGCAGGCTCTCATTACCCCAACAAGCAGGTGTCCAGCCTCTGAAGGCCTCCAAGAAGGTCTCCAGGGGCAGTCCCTCCCACACTGTGGAAGCTCTTCGTGACATCCATCCAGCTTCCCCTTGCCCCTGTCCTGTCCTCTGGGACCAGGGGGACCAAAGCTGACTCTGCAGCCACTCGATGGTCTTTGGGGTACTTGATGGCATCTCTCAAATACTCTTCAAGCCTTCTCTTCTCCAGACTACACAAGCCCGGCTCTTTCGAGATCCTCATCTCCTTCCCTGCCCTCCTCTGCCACTTGCTGATATCCAGAGGAAGCAGCTGTCTGTCCTCCAAGTAAGTAATAAAAGTGGAAGGTATTTGTCACCCTGATAACAACTGAGATAACAACTGCCTTCCTGAAACCTGGATTTAAGACATGTCGGAGAAACCAAAAGGAAAAATGGGTAGAGGGAAGCCTCTGTGCTTCAGGTGACTCAAGTAGGCCCAAGGAAGCAGCCAGGAAGAGCCAATTAAGAAGTTCTGGCCGAGGATTTGAAGAGCCGAGGGACACTATGAGAGACAGAAGGAAAAAGCAGATTTGGGAGATGAACCCTGCTTGTTCCCAACCCTGCTGGCCAAGATGGTGTCTGAGAATGGCATCTGACCCTGGTCCAAGCATGGCAGGTCCATGGTCGGGGATGGAGTAGACCAAACCAGACATGGTAAGATTGTCTTTGTTCTGCCAAGGCTTGGACTAGCTGTCTCGTGAAAGACTGAACAATGTCATTCTTCCCAATTCAGGAAGAGAGGAAATGGAGGGCCACCAGGCAAGTTTTAAAGTCTCTCTGGAGAGGTTTGGGAGAGAGGAACAGCAGTGGCAGCAGGGAGAGGGTGCTTCCCAGGAAAGCAGCTGATCCTCTTCCTTTCCCTGGCACACACTGATGACAAGGCATTGAACGAGTGCCCAAAAAGGGGCAAAGAGACTGGAGGAGTCCAGTCTCTCTTTCTCCCTTTTGTATGATGGTGGCTTGGGTCAGGCTACAGGCTCATCACCAAGAGGTTCTCTGCGATTTTAAGTTTTGCTTACATCTTGAAATAAAGGCTTACTCAGTAAAGACAAAATCGTTTTAATTAGTACCCTGAGTGTGTGTTTCTGCTATTAACAAGTGTGATCGGAGGAGGGTGAAAGTCTGTGTAACTGAATTCAGCTGGCTGAGAGATCACCCTTGTGGCTTTTCTGCCACTCAACAGATTGAGAATTTATGAATTTTATTTTCAATCTGTATTTTATATATATATATTTTTTTTGCTTTTTGGAGGGCAATTGGGGTTAAGTAACTTGCCCAAGGTCACACGGCTAGGTTTTTGTTTGTGTGTGCCTTAAGTGTCTGAGACTGGAACTGAACTCAGGTCCTTCTGACTCCAGGGCTGATGACTCACTGCACCACCTAGCCGCCCCTGTATTTTATATTTTAAATTAATATACTTTAACTTTTAAAAAGAAAGGAAGCCAGGTGGGCCTGGGACTTTTGTCCTAGATACCAGTCACTATGTACCAGTGAGCCTTTTCAGTTTCCCTCCATGGGGACCTCACAAGAAGGTCAGGGCAAAGGCAGGCACCTGGGCTTGGAACCAGCTGAAGTCAACCCCACCCACTCTCCCCAAAGGGGCAGGGATGGGGTGGGAAGGACTTCCCCATCTCAACTGTTCTCCACAGCGACTTCTGCTGGCCTTCATACCCAGAAGCTGTGTGTGAGCACAGACAAGGGAACAGGAGGGAACCAAAGCTGGACCCCTGAGAGACAACAAGGGATAAGGAAGCAGGTGAGACCTCAGAAGTGCCCAGGAGATGAGAGCCCAGGAAGGACGGTTTGCACCTTGTCCACACAAAACATACAACATAACAACATATGGTGGTGCATTGGGCCTGGCACCAGGAAGGTCTGAGTTCCAATCCAGCCTTGGACACTTAATGATGAGTGACCCTAAGCAAGACACTCAACCCTCTCTGCCTCAGTTTCCTCATCTGTAAAATGGGCTGGAGAAGGAAATGGCAAACGACTCCAGTATCTCTGCCAAGAAAATCCCAAATGGGGTCACAGAGAGTTGGACCTGAGTGAAAAAAACCTGAACAACCATGGCTGAGATGAACTAGGAGTCACCATGCAAGGTCGCCTCTGCCCCTCCACGGAGCATGGCCTCTGAGAATTGGGGGGGAAGATACCTGAGGCTGGCTGGAGAGCAGCTCTCCCACACACACACACACACACAAGAAGCCCAAAAGAGCGGTACAAGGACGGGGGAGGGGGAGGACAGCGGAGGATGGATCCATGGCCTTGGACGAGGTCATCACAAAGGGTCCCATCAAAGTGTTGGGGCCATTCCTCTTTCTTCTGATTCACCACCGTGAGAGGTGGAAGGAACCAGCCTCAAATCTTACCCACATGCCAGAGGAATTCCTGCTATGACCCATCTGATAAGTGGTCATCCAGCCTTTGCCTGGAGACCTCCCAGGAGGGGAAGGCCACCACCTCTAGAAACAGCAGCCTCTTCCACTTGGGAGGAAGCTTTTCTCAATACAGTCAGGATCTGCCTTTTTATAACTCCTCCCCAATAGTCCTGGTTCTGCCCCTGAAGCAACCCTCCAGATACCTGAGGGTAGCCATCCTGGGCCTGAGGAATCTCCTCTTCTCCAGCCCAAACATGCCAGCTTGGTCACCTCACTTGCCATGGACTCAAGACCTTTCCCTTTGCCAGTGGCTCTCTTCTGGACATGGCAATTTCCCAAGGTCCTTCTTAAGCCATGGCCCCCAACACTGAAGACAAGATTCTAGATAAAGCTAAGCAGGGTAGAGGATGGCAGACCATCCCTTTCTTATTCCTGGGGGCATGGTCTTTGCAGCCAAGCAACATTACTGACCCATCTTGAGATTATAATACACTGAAATCTCAGATCCTTTTCAAAAGAGCTTGCATCTATCCAAACGTCCCCCATTACATTAGTGGAGCTGATTTTACACAGCTTAAATGTACCAGACTTTACATTTACCCCTGCTGAATTTAATCTTATTGTTTTCAGCCAAAAATTCCAGTCAATCAAGAACCTTCTGAGTTTCGACCATCTTACAGGCTGTTAGCTCCCCAGCCCAGCTTGGTGCCTTCTGCAAAGTGGGTGACCAAACCCTCCAAGCCCTTGACAAGTATCCAACAGCCTCAATTGCACCAGCCCTTGGGGCTCTCTCCTAAAAACTGTGCACTGTGTTCTAGGCCACATCTCCCAACTCTCTCCACAATGACAGTCTCTAGTGAAGACTGTGAAGGGTGGAAGGGGCTTAGAAGCTCATCTTGGGAAGATGCCCCCCACAGGGCTGACCTAGGAGCCTGGGAATGGGAATCACCCCTTCACTGGGCAGCCCTAACCCCAAATGCGGGCACCTTCCAGCCATGGGGAAGGCTAGGCATCAAGTTCCTACTCCGTGCCAGCCACTGTGCTAAGCACCCTGCAAACACGGGCTCACCAGACCCTCACAACAGCCTGGCAGGCAGTGCTATTATTATCCCCATTTGCAGATGAGGAGACTGAGGCAGACAGAGGTTCAGAGACTTGCCCGGGTCACCCAGCTAGGAACATTCAAGGCCAGATTTGAACTTGGATCCTCCAGACCCCAGGCCCAACGTTCTCTCCACTGGGTGTGATCCCTTCTGAGGACCTGCTGCCTGGGCATGGCTGGCAGCCAAGGGGACAGCTGGCCTGGCACCAGGGCATCTGGTGACCTCTCCATCTGTCCCATGTAGCTGCTGGGGGCCAGGCCAAAGGTCAATGGCAGTACCTCGACTCTGATCTGTGACTGGAGCCCCAGGGAGTTGGAGGCTCTTCGTGTCCCTGGGCCTGGCTCTGCTCTCCACAGCCCCGTGTTAATGGGTCACCAGGAGTTAATGTGTCATGTCACCTTCTTAACAGGTTACCATGACTAGGCTCTCTCCCCCTTTCATAGGTGGTGGATTACACATCCCCTTGTGCCTGGACTATGGCAGCAGCTTCTGGGGTGGGGGTGGGGGCTGCCTCAGTCTCTCCTCACTTCCCTCCCAGCCATCCTCCATTCAGCCCCAACAGTCCAGGTCTGCCCATATCACCTTCTTCTCAGTGAGCTCTAGGGGTTCCCTATGGTCTCCAGGAGCAGATACAGAATGCTTTGTCTGGCCTTCGAAGCCCTTCCTGGCCTTTCTTCAGTTGATAATCACCACTGGGCTTCCCTGGCCTCTTTTTAGGGATCCATGGAATGGCCTGGAAGCCACCCCAGACCGCCCCTGTGTGTAAGCATTTATAATAATTTTTAACTGGCATAGAGAACACCCCATGGTTATGGGGGAGGCACAGGGTGCGCCCCGTCACAGACATGCTGCAAAAGTAAATTAGTGCCATTTTGGATGTGGGGTGGGCTGAAGTGGGACCCTGAGGGATGGAGCAGGGGGTTGTCCCATTAGAAGACGAGTTCACTAGTCCATGCACTCCTGGGGGTAAGGGGTAGGGACAGTCTCTGGCCTCTTTCTGTAAGCACAGTACTTGGCACAGTGACTGGCACATAGTAGGCATTTTATAAATACCAACTGACTGACTATTGTCCTTAATATTAATAGGGGAAGTAGGAAGAGGGAGGGCTTAGAGAAAGAGAATGAGGTCAGTGTAGGACCTGTGAAGTTTCAGGTGTCTCTGGGATGTCCAGTGGGAGATACAAGACTGGGGGTCAGCAGAGGGCCAGGGGCTGGATAAGGCAGTCTAAGAACCATCAGCAGAGAGAGACGGTCACTAAATCCCTGGGATCTGATGAGATCACCCAGAGAAGTAGGAGAGAGGGAGACGAGCACCCCAGCTAACCCAAAATGGCCACAGAGAGGCAGTACAAAGGCTTAGACCCAAGAAAAGCAGGCATGAAGAAAGCTCCCTCACCCTGAGAGGCTCATGGGGGCTTCTATTCACTGGATGCAGGGAACACCTTGTGAGTGCTTGGAGATCCATTCATGCTTCTTGGGCTGCCAGGCAAGGCTGCTACAGGCTGAGTGGACTCAAAATTCAGGAGCTGAGGGAGGAAGGAGGAGCACCCTTCCCCCACCCCCAGCCCTCATCCCCATTCACCATGACTAGCAGGATACCACATCCAGCTGGGAGTAGAGACGTGCCAAGGGCAAAGATAAGCCCTGAGAGCTCAATAGAGTTTCCAGAGTTATAATTAATCAGTTTATGACCTTGTGGACTTTGGAAAGTTGGAAGGCCTGAAGGTTCTGTCATGGAGCAGCTGCAACAACAGCTTTGGCACCGGGAGCTGAGAGACAACAGTTTCAGAAGCCTAGAAGGAGCCCCCCAAAAGCTACATGGAACGGGAGGTTCATGAGGACTCCACAAAAGGAGAACCTTCTGATCAAGCCCTGGCCATGTGGGCCCCCTTCTAGGCTTCCCCTCACTGACATTCTACCACGGTTTGAGCCCACATTCCCTGGCAGTTGTGTTCCTCCAGTCTGGGGACACTCTTCCTGCTGCTCCTGCTCAGTCAATACCCTTTCTAAAAGCTTACTGAGTCTGGTTGATCATCCAGGGGAAGCACAGTGCTGGGGGCTTTCAGGGTTACCACTAGAACCCAAGGGTGGCAGTAGTGTCCTCTGAGCTACCAATGCAATCAGAGTAGGGAAGTGGCTCGGGACAATGAGGACCTCTCAGCTGGAGGGAACACAGATTATCAAGGTTGCCTTTTGGTGTGGGAGGCTTATTACAGGGCTGAGAGAGGAGGTGTAGCTGCTGTGCTTTCATTCTGAGTAGGCCTTGCTCTAACAGGTTTGCACGTTTATGGAGGGGAAGCCTCCTTGGAGGGGCCTGGTGACTGTTCTGTCCTGCACCTCAAGGCCCTGCTGAGTGCTTCTGCCAACTGTGAGTCTCCAATGACGTGATCTGAAGCATGAGCCTCGGGACTGCCCTGCAAGCCTCTGACCTCCTCCTCATTTCAGCCAAGGCCAGCTTCTCCATGGCTGATCCTCTCCATCCTCAGCCACGTCCAGTGCCCCAGACTAGCCACCAAGAACCACGGTCAAAGCCGACAGAATGTGTAAGGCATCCTGTCTGCCCTCCCATTCAAATGCCAAGGCAGGAATGCAGAGGGTCCTGTGGACAGTTTGGCCCCTTTGCCCTCTGCTTCTCCAGGAAGAGCCAGCCCTTTCCGGGCCTGGCCCCTTCAGTTCCATCATGGGTCAAGGATCTTACAGCAGAAGCATCAAGACAAGTTAATGTTTAGTGTGGTGAGCCAAAGAGGCCTGAGCCAGGACTTCAGATAATTACCCTGATATCAGTGGACCTGAACAACAAAGGCCTCGAGATGCCACTTTTCACTAAGTCAGCTCCGGAGTTCTTTTGATATGGGGTACACTTGTAAGGATGGTATTTGAGTTCTGAGGCTAAGAGGCTCTGCCCCAAAACTTTAGTTGTCCACAACATTTGCAGGAAGTTGGTTCTTATGCAGATGTTCTTAATGATGCGGCCTTGGCCATTAGGTTTTGAGGCCAGCTCTCAGAGCATCCTTTCTGATGTAACTGACTGAGATAAGAGATAACGGCCCAAGACTCTATGGCCCCTAGGAAACAATGGGCCTTATTACCATGCTACTTCCAGGATACAACAGACTAAGACAATGATTTCTCTTCCTTCCCGTCCTTTGTCTCTGCTCTATAAAAACCTTTCCCTGAGTATCAATAAATGGAGTTCATGGTTCTTCCTTGAGCTACCCACATGGCCTGGTCGTTTCTTATTCACGTCTCCGAATCATGCTAAGTGCTGGACACTGAGCAGCCCACGGCAAATGGCGCCCACACGGGACACATAGGAACCTGAAAGGAAGGTCCACAGCGGAGATGGCCCTTACAAGCAGAAGGAGCTCCAAAAGTCACTGGGTAAGGGAACTTTTTCAATTAATTCTTTTTTTTTTTTTTTAAAGCAATTGGGGTTAAGTAACTTGCTCAAGGTTACACAGCTAGTCATTACTTATGCGTGGGTGCTCATTTTCTGAGGCGGGATCTGATCTCGGGTCATCCAAACTCCGAGGCCGGCACTCTTACTCGCTGCGCCACCTAGCCGCCCCTTTAGGGCAATTGGGGTTAAGTAACTTGCCCAAGGTTACACGGCTAGGTTTTTGTTTGTGCGGATTAAGTGTCGAGGCCGGCTCCGAACTCAGGTCCTTCTGATTCCAGGGCCGGCGCTCTATTCACTGCGCCACCTAGCCGCCCCTCAATTAATTCTTAATCATTCTATTCCACCAGGCTGATACAGGGATTTTTAAGCTTTCTATCACCAGGGGTCAAATGCACAGGGTACAGTTCAAAGTTCAGGAACAATATTTTCAAGTATTAAAGAAAGTAGTGAAAGAAAGAGGGTTTGTTATTATGAAGGAACAGTTAGAGGAATTTTATTTAGTGTGTTTGGAACAGTGTAGCCCTGGGTTTCCAAAGGGTGGTGTAATAGAATGGGAAACAGGAGGAAAACAGATAACTAAGAAACTAGGAAAAGAAGGAAACCCAGCATTTCCCAATTTCTGCTTTTTTTTCCTATGGAATATATTAAAGATATGTTTAATATCAGGTATGAAAGTGCCAAAGGTGGCACAAACAATTAAGTGTAATGCAGCTGTCTTTATACAGTATTTATAGCAAGTCAAAAAAGTATTTAAAAAATCAGGATAAAAATTAGAAAAAATAAATTTGCATAAAAATGTGAACAGAAGTTTTAAGGTTTAAGGGCCTCCTTTCCTCCAATCCAACTCTGGCCAAGTTTGGTTGTGGGAAAGGCTGTTAAAAAACAATATTAATCAAAATAATAAAAAGTAAAAAGGGAATTTTTTTCCCTCAGATTAAAAAGGCAAGACAAGCAAGCATTTAACCATTCTCCTGCCTCATCTCAAAAGAGAAAAATGTTGTGTATCAGGATGCAACTGAAGGTTAATTTTATTTGGCAATAAGGCAAAATTAGAACGTATAAAGATCTGAAAAACTTTAGGAGTAAAGGGTTTTAACTCTAGTATAGTCTGGAAAATTGGCGCCACTGGACTTTGTCCAGCTTTTCCATACTGTACATGGACATTAAAAGCCTTTTGCTTTCAAAAAAAAAATCAAATTAGACATCATTGAAGTTCACAGTATAGGTTAAATTAGCTAAAAACTTTCTTTAAAAAGTCTCTTGCCACTAGAGGAGAGAGTGCTGAAGGATTTTAAATCACCCTCCTCAATCTAGATAAAGGGAGGCTGCATGATAAAGGGCTCTGCAAACAGCAGCGCTGGGCAGAGCATGCTGCCCCACTTAGTAGGCAACCTGAATCCACAATTCAGACTTTGCAACTCTGAAAAAGAGGAGTAAAAAGCCTAAATTCTCCATCAATAAATTTTGCATGTGATGATTTGAAAATTCCACTAATACCATAATGTCATTGTGTTATTGTGGTTTTACTGAGTTGTGGTAAAATTCTATTACATAGTAAAGATTGGATAATCGTTGTTAGCCAGAAATGGTGTTAGATAAAACAAAAATTTTACCTGATTTTTGTTGAAACTAAGAAGATAAAGGAAAGAAATTTGTGTAGAAACAGTCATGTTCCTTTGTTAGTTCTGCTAAACCCTGTCTCATAATGTTTTTATTTGCCATATAGAAAACCAGGTAGTCACAAATTTACCTGTAATTACAAAAGGAGGTTAGTCCCTCCCCGCTCAGTCTAGGTACCTAGATACAATTGTATTAACTTCTTTCATCCTAGATCAGATTAGGAAAAGAGAGTCCCACCTTTCCCCCACACTTGCAAATTTACCTTCCCCCACTGGTCAAAGGAAGGAGGGGAAAGGGACCTCAGTTACCTTGGGGGCCTAGCAGTTAAAAGTTCTGAGCCCTGCCACTGATAAGAAACCAATAGTTGTCTGTACAGGATAAGACAATCCATCCTTTTTATCACTGATTTTATATGATCTAGGAATACAACTGACTTCATCTGAAGTTTAATGTTTTTGCTGCATCTAAAATAATTTGGCTGTCACTTATGGAACTTGTAAAATTGATCATTTTAGTGTCGATGTTAAAACCTAGAATTGTTCATTGATTACCATATGCGGAAAAGAGGAAATTAGGTAAAAATTTTATTACATTCCTCAAGCATGTATGAGATTTAGCAAAGCCGGAGCACCACTTAAAGCCCCTGGTCTATATCAATTCTTCTTATTTTTTAATAATGTCAAGACTCCTGAAAACTATCTCAATAGGAAAAATCATCAGACTAGGTGAGGAACTTGTTTTAGTAATGCAATTCTTAAATAATGAACCTAACCTGCCAAAAAGTTGCAAAAGATTAATAACAATTGGCTATTACATCAGGATGTTTAAATTTGAGAAAGAAAAATGTTAGATAATATTCTTTATGTATTAAAAGACCTAGTAGATCTTTATTGTTTATCACAGCTAAATGAGAATAAAATTAACTGTAATTAGCTCTAAGTTGGGATTGGTAAAAATTGCTGTTTAAGATAAAAAGCATTTAAGACCATATTCACATATTTCTACTTTTTTCTGCTTAGGCCTGATTCCTAGGGTCAGACTAAGTCATCAGCAAAGGATATGAACTCTTTTGTGTTAGCTTATTGGAAAATTTAATATTTTTACCTAAAATTAGAAAATGTACAGAAGTTTATAAAAACCACTTAAAATTCACCTTAAGATATTCCCATTGACTAAGGTAATTTTGGAACTAATAGCTTAAAAAAATATGGTGATCAGCTTTTAATCATTTGAGATACAATTATTATATTTTTTCTTCTCTCCTTTGCCTAAAACAGTTTGTGATACTTAAATAAGTTTTGTTAAGTAATAAGTCAGGAAAATAGAGAATTCTCACTGACCTCTGATAATCATTTAATATCTTATTTTGACTAAAATCTGAATTAATCAAACAGGCTGCTCTGCCTCATTTTACACACACACACACACACACACACACACACACACACACACACACACACACACACACACAGCTCTATGTCAGCCACTCCAGAGCCCAAATAAGGCTGGGAGTAGGATTTAAAACAGGCATCCAGAGATCATAATTTCCAAAGAGACCCAGCTTTGTCTCTGAGAATACCTGTCCTTATGTTAACAAAGCCTACTTTATGGCCCTTAAGGATGAGACCCTCAATTTGAGGCATTAATTTGAGTAAAAAGGACTTTTTTCTTATCTTAAGATTTTCTGGGCATGTACCATGTATGGGTTGTTAATGATAAGGAAAATACAGATATACTGGATCACAATTTCAGTTGACACTTTGTCATCTTTCTTGTTTTATTGTATTTACCATTTATCCAATTAGGAAAATTCCTTCCTCACACAATGATTAAACCATTATAGGGATCATAAATTTGTGCACCTCAGCCACCCCTAATTGGGATGGTCTTGGCATGTGCTTAAGCTCTCTCATCCTTTTGTCAGTCAGGACTCTAGTCCTGCACTTCAGGTACAAGCAGTAAAGCTAGCAGTAAATACTTCATGCCACTCAGGCTAGTTTATCTTAATATGGGTCAGTCATATAATTTAGTTGTCGCCCCGTACAGTTATTTAGGACATAAAATAAGAGAAAAACTATTGAGCCTCAAAAATAGAGTAATTCAAAGAGATAATGTGAAAACTTTAAATGATTTTCAAAAATTAAGAGATATAAATTGGGTAAAGAACGCATCAGCTCACTCACTTATTTAACACCCTAAGGGGAGAACCAAACCTCCATTCTCTTTGAACTTTTACAAAATAAGCAATAGAACAACTTAAAATTATTGAAAATGCCGTTCAGCAGTGCCAAGTCTATAGGACAGAGAGTAATAGCCCTATAGAAATCAGTGTACTGAGGACACCTGAATTCCCTTTGGGGCCATATGTAGGCAACAAAACATCGTAAGAGTGTACTCATCTCCCTCATCAAAGCCAAAAAATCTGTGTTACTTACCCTCAATTCGTAGCTATGCTAATGTGTAACAACCTACAGGCTCCCTCCCTGTACATATTCAGTAACCTTATGTTGAAGCCCAAATTGAAATGCTAATTAAGGCAGACCCTTCCTGGCCTGATCCTATAGACAGTGTATGGAGGAAGTAGGGGATATTACAATTCTACATTCCAATTAACAATGAGTCATTTCCAAAATAACATCTTTTTCTCCTTTCTTATAAGCAGATAAGGCTTTTTACTGAGGACTAAAACAGATAGCTAACAGAAGTTATTTCTATTCTTTCTCATTTACCCAAAAGAATGAAATGTTTTTTATACATCTTTTTAAGGGACAATTTCAACCTCAATATTTTTATGGATAGTACAAATTTCAATAATAAAAAGTTATAGGAATTATTTTTTTTTCAGTTACAACAAGTGGTTGGAGGTGGAGAAGGTCCTTTTTGGATTTCTCATGTTTACTCTCATACATCTTTGCCTGAGCCCATTCAACAAGGCAATGCTTTAGCTGATAAATTAACAATACAAACTTACCCAACACTTTGTCCTTTATCTCTGCATTCAAAATTCAAGGATGTTCATAAGTAATTTCACATTTACTCGAGAACAGGCCAGGTGAATAGTTAAATCCTGCACAAAATGCCTTCCTCACATACCTTCTCCCTCATCCACCTCTATTAATCCTACAAGTTTAAAACCTAATTTGGCAAATGGATGTCACTTCTTTAGAAACTTACAATATATCCAAGTGACAAGTGAACACTTTTTTCTCATACACTTTTGTTTTGGTAACTTTAAAGGTTGGAACAGCTTTGCTGTTTAAAGCTGAATAAGAATTGAGAATATCAGCTACCAAATATTTTCATTCATAAGAATTTGCACATACTGATATTCGGAGTGAGATATGTAATATCAAGCACAGTTTAAATTTGTGATCTAAATAATTTGAATGTGAAAGTTGAGTTTTCTTGAATCTAAAACTTAAATTTAATTTTTGAGTCATATGTCAGCATTATAGTTATTTTTAGGTTGAAGGTTAACAATTTATCATAACTGACTCACATACGTATTTAAGGTGAGTGAGAAATGGGAAAGAAAACTTTCAGTGTATTACTAGAAGCCTCTAATCTACTTTTTATTGTTGTCATTTCTTCAAGAATTGAGTTTTTTAGAATGATATTTTCCCCTGATATAAGATACTATGTAATTGTGAATTTAAATAATGGAGAGGCCTCTCTCCATAACATCCCTCAGAAATGAAAAGGCAACAGTCAATGACTATATTTCCATTCAAAAAATTTAAAACTTAAAAACATTTTTATCATGTTCTGTAACTGTGGAACCTTCTATTCATTTAACTTAATAAGGCTACATTATATAATTATTGTCCTTCAAATTTATATGATAATACCTGTAGCTATACTTCTATAAGGAGAAGCATTGTTTTTTCACTCCATTTCCATTGTTCTTCATTCTTAGATACTCCAAAAGAAACAAAAACTGAGAATGCTCTTGCCTACGCTGGCAAATCATTTCAATCTTTCTGTAAAACCTATTGACAAAAATGATAAGGTGATTTGGATTTGGACCGATATATCACAAGGGCAATTAGCTACTGCCTTTTATCCCTAAATTTTAAAGCATCCCTTAAAAAGGGTATAAACCAGAGGAATAACGATTTGAAAAAATACATATTCCCAAATAAAGTAATGGAAAAGACTTGCCCCTTAATTATGTAGAGCGAGGTTGTGCTTATATTTTTTAAAATGCTGATGAATGACCACTGAAGATGCCAACACAGAATGTCCAGGTGTGTTCCAGCAGATACAGAAACAGAGAAGAGGATCAGAGGATTCCTCACAAGGACAACCCCAGAAGAAATGACTTGGCATCCCACCTTTTCACAGAATGATACAGCCTTCTAATAGAACATTACACGATGACAGACTTCAGAAACACCTACACTTCAAGAAACATCTGATTTTCTACTAAGAACTGACTTTTGGACTTTTTAAATCACAGGACTAATTGCCTCCCTCTTCATGTCAGCGACTGTGTCTTCTATTTTAAGTGGGATACAAACTGCTCCATTTGTGAATGAATTTTCAAGGAATGCTACCTTGCCTTTGAAAACTCAAGACCAGACTCCCTCTCCAATGTAATTGTGGATACACCTATCTATGTATGAACTTTTAATTGCATTGATTTTACTTTTGCTCAATGTACATCTAGTAGAGATCTTGTTGAACAATCTTTATTTTGCTTTTTTCCAACTCATTTCACTTATGCTTGATATCAAACATTGAGGGTATATATATAGCTGATGTCTTTAAAAAGGGGGAAAAAGGTTTGTCAGATTTCCTGTTACTATATTCACTGTCCTAATATTGTTAATGGTTCCAACGGCTGTGTTTGCCATCTAAACGGCACAATAGGTTAATGAATTATATAAAAAATGTTTCTGCAGCCTTTAAGTCACAACATGATATAGATAAGGATCTATTGTATCAGATCAATTTGTTACAACAATTAATATTATGCTTAGGTATGAGTTAAAAGCATTAAAATTCAACTGTTACTCAGATGTGATTATAAATACACATCTATTTGTGTTACCACTAGCTTATATAATTCCTCTCATCCCAGTATCACATGGGAGAGGATCAGAGCCTGCTTACTGGGAGCGTGGCATAATTTCAATATCACCTTAGAAATAAGAAGCTTTCAATCAAATTATTAAGATATTGAACATGAGATTCCTGGGATTGACCCAGTAGGAGCTACAAAAACAATTACTGATACATTGAAAAATCTTTATACACCTACTTCCCACATTTTTTTTTAAAGCAGTTGGGGTTAAGTAACTTGCTCAAGGTTACTCGGCTAGTCATTATTTGTGTGTGGGTGCTCATTTTCTGAGGCCGGATTCGATCTCGGGTCATCCCAACTCCGAGGCTGGCGCTCTTACTGTGCCACCTAGCCGCCCCTACCTACTTCCCATATTGATCATTATAATAGTCTGTTGTATATTTGGACCTTGCATTATAAAAATTATGAGGCACTGAATTACACGGCTTTAAGCTTCTCCTTAAAAAGGGGGGAATATGTGGTGAGCCAAAGAGGCCTGAGCCAGGACTTCAGATAATTACCCTGATATCAGTGGACCTGAACAACAAAGACCTCTTCCAGATGCCACTTTTCACTAAGTCAGCTCCGGAGTTCTTTTGATATGGGTTACACTTATAAGGATGGTATTTGAGTTCTGAGGCTAAGAGGCTCTGCCCCAAAACTTTAGTTGTCCACAACATTTGCAGGAAGTCAGTTCTTATGCAGATGTTCTTGATGATGGGCCTTGGCCATTAGGCTTTGAGGCCAGCTCTCAAGAGCATCCTTTCTGATGTAACTGACTGAGATAAGAGATAACTGCCCAAGACTCTATGGCCCCTAGGAAACAATGGGCCTTATTACCATGCTACTTCCAGGATACAACAGACTAAGATAATGATTCCTCTTCCTTCCCGTCCTTTGTCTCTTTCCCTGAGTATCAATAAATGGAGTTCCTGGGTCTTTCTTGAGCTACCCACACGTCTCCGGATTGTGCTAAGGGCCGGACACTGAGCAGCCCAGGGCAGTTTAGAGAATGCGAGTGTGATTTTTCAGTGCTCCTCGCTCCCTATGCTGCCAGACTGGCCTCAGCGGGGCTCAGCGGGTGGAAGGAGGAAGGAGGCTCACACAGTGGTGTGTTTGGTTTTCCTGGCCCCTGGAACTACAAAGACAAAACACTGCCCCTTGTCTGGAGGGGCACAAAGAGTTGGCTAGAGGGGCCCGGGAAAGACCTGACAGAGGGAGGAGGCCCAAGCAGAACCCAAAGGGGAGCTAGGATTCCAGGAGGCAGCCCTGAAGAGGGGAGACGATCCCTGCAAGGGGGAGACTGTGCCAAGGCCTGGAGGGGGTTCCAAAGAGTAAGAGGAATGGCCAGTCCATCATGTTGCCTTGAGGACCCAGCGAGGCAGAGGGATGTGGGACCAGTCTAGAAATGGAGGCAAGAAGCAGGTTGGACTGGGCAGGACGAACCCTGGAGGATGCTGTGGGGAACCACAGAAGATTTGTGAGCATGGGCTGAAATGGTCACGGGCAGCCTGGTCAGCACTTGAGGAAAACCACTCTGGCAGCTGAACAGTGATTGGAGAGGGGGGAGGCTTGGGTCAGGGAGAAGGAAGGGAAGGGGAGGGATGGGGTGAAGGAGAGATGGAGGGGGAGGGGAGAGACAGGGGAGGAGGGGGAGGGGAGTAAGGTGGAAGGATGGAGATGGGGAGAGAGGGGAGGGATGAGCCAAGGATGACCATGGGTTTTGAGCCTGGGTAATTGGGAGAATGGGGGTGGCTGCCACAGAAATGGGAGCCTTCAGAAGAGGGGAGGGTTTGGGAGGAAAGATGGCAGGCTCTGGATCAGGCTGCTGTCTGTCCTTTTCCAAACACGGGAGAGAATGTCTGCAGTTCCCCCCAATTTCACCCTCTGAATTCAGCCCAATGCTGCGCCCACCACCACTGCCAGCTTTGAGTCTTGGCCAGACTTACTAACATGAAGCTCTGTCTCTGTCTTTCCTCCTCCTCCTTCTCTCTCTTTCACATACACATTCACACACACACCACCGATACACGGGTGGCATCATTTCCCATCTCTGTGTTTTTGCCTGTACTGTTTCCTGCAGGTAAATTGGAATCACAGGCCCAAGTCCCCTCCCCATAACACCTTTAGTACAGCCACCATTGGCAGGCCTTGAATTGGCCTGGGTATCATTCCCTCTGCCCCGCCTGATGGCTGAGAGGGCAGGCACAGCCTGCTCAGAAGCCCCTCCCATCAATGGAGTTGCCCCAAAGTTCCAGCCATGGGCTCCAAACCATACAGTGCGAGCACCCACAGCAGGGGAGCTCTCTTGGGGAGCCTGGAGGGGATGGGGGGGGGCAGGAAGCACAACCAGGTAGTCCCTTGTGGAGAAGTCCCACCTCAGGGCCTAGAGCAGCCACCTCTGGACCTCTGGATTAGCTCCTCAGTAAGCCTCCCAGCCAGTGCACACAGCCCTGCCCCTTTCTCTTCCCAGTGTGGCCTGGCCTCTCTATGCCTCCTCTATGGGGTGGGCCCAGACCTCACTGCAGGGTCTGCCTTAGGCATGTTCGAGCTCTCGGGACACACACACACGCACACATCATCTGGAGGCAGGGCCTCTGGGATGGCCTCTTTCTCCCTCTGTGTCTGGGCAGCCTCTCACTGCCCATGCCCCTCCTGCATCCTGCCTGCCTGCCTGGGCAAGGGCCCTGGAAAGTCCAGACAACAGCCGGGAGGCCCAGGCTTGCCTCCTGGCAGGCTGGCAGGGTGCTGGCCAGGGAGGAAGAAGAGATGAGTTTCCTGAACCTTGCCCAAGCCCATGAGCCTTGGTGGGGTGGCTCCTGCAACCCAAGGTAGTTATGGGTAGAAAGCTGGCCTCAGCCCTGGCCCAGGGAAGGGGGTGGGGAAAAAGGCTCTCGGTAAGGCCAGCATCCTGACTGGTGGGGAAGGGGGCTGGGAACCAAGGTTTCCCAGCATAGACCAGCTGCCCGCCTTGACCATCCCTGACACCAGGGAGCCACTCTACCCAGAATGCACCCCTCCCTCTCTTTGTCCTTCAAAGCCTAGCTCTTCTGCCATGGCCTCCAGCAGCCCTCTGGGATTGCACCTAGTCTCCTTGTCAGGCAGCTCAATTCCATAGGGCTAGGGCCAGCTGCCTGGCTGCTGCAAGGGTGAGAAGGGCAGGGGAGGGATGCCGGGTCCCTCTCCATCCATGTGTTCCTTGGGCCTCACCCAGCCCAGGACTGTGTAAATCTGTGCCCAACTGGATGGAATCCAGAGGAGGCTGGGAGCTGCACACAAAGGCCTTGAATGCCTAGAAAAAGGGCTCGAAGGTTCTGAAGGAATCAGAGCCACAGGGGCGGTGGACCAAGACCAAGGACAGCAGGAATGGAGGGGAACCCAAGGCAGTGAGATCTGTGGGGGATAGCTACATCAGGTGTGTGGCCTGATAGCCAGAGGCCAACAGAGCCTGGCAAAGTGTGGCTGCCCCTGGCCCCTTTCCTTCGATGGTGTCTAGGCTAAAGCCAAAAGAGAGAGAAAGGGGGTGGCCAGGCCCTTCTCAAGGCTCCCTTCCCTCCCCCCAGACCAGTCCCCGGGCTCCAACAGCAACCTGTGTGTGGGGCTGCCCTGGCCCCCTGCCTCAGGGAACCCCTCCTGGGAAGCCAGACTGGTTCCATGAGCAGATGTGGGCACTGTTCAGGGTGCTGACCACCAAGCCGGCTCGGGAAGGTGGCTGGGCACCCGGCCGAGTACCTGAAAGGCGCCTTCACCTACAGGGCATGAGCCTGGTAAGGAGGCTCATTGCCCAGGGCTCCGATCCCTGGGGCACCCCACTAGAGACCTGCTTCTGAGCTCCTACCAGCCCACTGGATTCTGGCTCATCTGGCCCCTTGGCCGGGCTACCGGGGCTCAGCAGCACCACCTGCTGGAAGCCACCCCGTGGCCAGGAGGCTCTCGGCTCAAGGATGCTGGCCCTGGCCATTGAGCGCCGGCAGGATCTTGGAGGCCAGAGAGGCTGACTCCCTCATGGTACAGATGAGGAAACTGAGGCCTGGGCAATGGCAGTGATGCGCCCGCCATCACGCGGCTAGTGTGATTAGAGACAGAGGGAGCATCTGAGTCTGTGACCAGCCTCTGGCCACTGGCCCAGAAAGCCCCCGGGGGTTGTATCTGTTACCGAGCATTCATGCAGCACTTTCTGTGGGCACGGGTTACCCTTCCTGGTCCATTGTAATCCCCCATCCTCCTCGGACCTCCCAGCCCTAACTCTGTCTTGAGGCCCCTCCCAGTCCGGACACCCCCCCTTCTGAGGCCCCTCCCAGTCCTGAGGCCCCTCCCAGTCCTGACACCCCCTCTTCTGAGGCTCCTCCCAGCCCTAACTCTGCCTGTCTTGAGGCCCCTCCCAGCCATAACAGCCCTCTTCTGAGGCCCCTCCCAGTCCTGACACCCCCTCTTCTGAGGCCCCTCCCAGCCCTGACATTCTCTGTTCTGGGAAATCCCCTCACCCCAACTTTAGAGGAGGACACCCAGCACTCTGGATGGGGAGCCCCAAAAGTGACAAACAGGTTGGGGGACCCAGGGCCACACTCATCACTTTCCACTTCCCTCCCCAGGAGGGAAGCCCCTGCTGGGTGATGGAGGGGCCCCCTGGGGTGGGTGAGGAAGCCACCTGCCCAGCCCAGCCCCCAAAGCTTGGGCAGCACTGACCCACTTTGTAGATAGGGTTCACTTGCTATAGAGGGTAGGAGCCAGGACCCAGGTCTCTTGGCACTTCTCCCTCCCCCACTTCTCTAGACTACCTAGGAAGTCCCTGCCATCTGCCCTCACTTCCCTCCTCCTATGCAAGCACAGGCCCCTCCCTCTGCAGGTTGCCTCTCTCCCAGGTGCCATTCTAAGACAGTGCCCCAGCACCTGGGGGCTACCTCCAGCTGGAAAATGCCTCCATCCTGCAGAGGAGGACACTGAGGGGCAGAGAAGGCAGAGGGAAAATGTGGGCCCCTGAGCTGAGATGCCCACCAGAGGCGAGGGTCTGGAGAGAAGCCAGTGCCAGGTCCTGGCAGAGTCCAGGGGCAGGAGTGGAGAGGTGGGCAGACCTGTGCTGACTGTGCCTGCTGGCAGGGTCTGGGCCCCATCTGGGCCTCCCCTGGTGCACAGGCCAGCCAGGCGGGTACCAGGGACGTGGCGGCAGCAGCAGCAGTGGAGGAGGGAACTCAGTGGGGAGAGAAGGGAACAAAGGAGTGGTCATGAGGCAGGCTGGAGGAGGGGGCCCCGAGGAGGAGGCTGGCACCTCAGCCTGCCTGCCTGCCGGGGCCCCGCCTCTTGGCCTCCTTGTCTCTCCCGGCCTCCATCCCTCCAGAGGCAGCCAGGGCCTCCTAAGCTGGGGCGGTGAGTGGGGCTGGGGCCACTTACCCGCTTCTGAGGGGGAAAAGGCGTCAGGCTCCAGTGAAATGCAAGGCTCTTTCAGGTCTGGCCAGTACCTCCTGTGCCCACTGACCCCCTGCTGGGGAGGTGGCCCCAGGGAGTCCCGCCCCCGCCTGGCTGGGCAGTGTCTCGGACAGCAATCTGGACGGGGAGAAGGCTCTCGTCCCTCAACCCCAAGCAGACCCAGGGGCCTCCGGGATGGCCTGGGGAGGGCTTTGTGCTCTAAACTGGCAGGCCCAGCCCAGAGTGAGCCTTCAGATAGCCAAAAGAACTGACCCATGTCAGCAGCCCCAAGGAGTCAGGGGTCCCAGGTTTGGGCCCCAGCAAGCCAGAGACAGAGGGCCCTAAAGCAGCAGGGGTCTCAGGTCTAAGTCAGACCAAGCCAGCCAATATCCCAGGATTCCTAAGGAGTCACGGGTCCCAGACTTGGGCGCCAGCGAGACAGAGACAGGGGCCAAGTATCTCAGTAGCCCCAGAGAGCTGAAGGTCTCAGTCCCACGGCAGGTTAAGTCAGAGGCTGGGAGTGAATCTTTCAAGCAACCAGACTCAAAAGGCTGGGACTGAGCTGGAGCCGGCCGTGGCATCATGATGGACCCAGCCGGCCGGGCCCTCAGAGGATGAAGCCTTCTAGGAAGGTCAGTGACAAACATGAGGTGCTGGCCCCAGAACGGGCTGAGAGGGAGCAGGGTAGGAAAGGGGCGGGGCTGTGAGCCAGGCACTGCTGGGCGATGGCTCCCATTACAGATGAGCACAAGGGGATTCCGGGGCTGGCCCAGGGGCACATGGTTAGGAAGTGTTGGCTTCACTGGCTGGGGATAGGGCCCCTGCGGGGAGATGAGGGGAGGGTGTACAAGGCCTATCCTCAGGAGCTCCTCCAGGGCTCACAGGAGGGGCCCCACAGCTGGGCAGGGAAGGCCATTGAGCTCCATCCACACCCCCGAGGGGTGCCCAGGGGACTGGCAGCCCAGGTGTGGTCAAGGGCAGGCTGCTGGCCCAAGCTAGGGCAGACTGCCAGAGGCCAGATAGAGACCAGTGGGGCAAGGGAAGGGAAGGACACTGGAACCAAGGGCCTGGACACCTTTGAGTGAGCTGGCTTCCCCGGCCACGCAGGAGTCTCTGAAATCAGACCTAGAGCAGCTCCAAGGCTCACTATGGCACTAGCTGGACTGGAGCCCACGAGCCTCTGCCACAATGCCCAGACCCTCCACAAGTGGTCAGCCAGCCTGCTTGCAGGCCTCCAAGGACAGGGAACTCACCACCTCCCCCACCAGCATCCTGTTGGACTCCCCAACCCCCAGTAGCTCCTGGCTCCATCCTTTGGGTCGGAGAACAAGGCTGATGAGCCCACCATTCCTGTTTTGACGGGCAGGAGGAAGGGGCTGTCCATCCCCCTGGTGGCCAGGCCAAGCCATTTCTGGGGAAATGTTTCTGCTGAAGGAGCCTCAGTGGCCCTGGGGGCAGGGCTCCCTCCTCCCTGTCCGCCAGCCCCAGTGGTGGTGGCCCTGGGCAGGGGTGGCTGGAGGGGCTGCAGGAGGGCTGGGTCGCAGGCACAGACCGGTGTTGCCCCTGGGCTCCCCCCCAGCTCCCCACCCCGTACCCTCAGCTGTCTGATTTCCTGGCCTCTTCTCAGCATCCTCACCCCTCTGGAGCATTGAGAAAAGTCCCATGACTCCCTTCTCCCTCTGGCCTGCTGTGCAGGGTGACCTCCTGGACTGGTGCTCTATCCACCACACCACCCGGCCGCCTGGCCTCTCTGCCGACGTCCAGCCGAACGACTAGCTCACACCTTACACTCAACGTGGCCAGAAGGGACCTCATGACCTTCCCTATCAGTCAACGGTGACAGTCCCTCCCCGGAGCCTCCGGCCCCAAGCGAAGCCACTGGACTCTTCACTTTCTTCCGGAGACTCAGTCCGTGGTTGGTTTTTGACCCATCTTTGTAGCCCCAGCATTTGGCCTGGTGCCTGTGGACTTCCCCCAACCCTGCACCTCATGCTGCTGAGGTGGGGGTGGGGGCGTCTGCCAGCTTCAGTTCCTCTCCAGTCCATCCTTCATGCAGCCCCCTACCCAGTACATTCCCTGGCTTCCTATTGCCCCAGGACCCTGGCTGCCGCCTGCTCCACTGACCTACTCTGAGGCTTTTCCAATCCTCGCACTGGCTTTCCCTTTCTCTAGCCTCTGGACAGCTCCCCTTGGGACAGATGAGCCCAGATCTTGAGGTCGGCCCCAAACTTCCTCCCGAGTTTCTGACCTACTGGGCACCTCAGAGAGGATGTCCCCGTGGCCTTAGGAGCTTGACACATCTGCGCTGGAAGCATGAGCTCCTCTGGACCTGACCCTGTCCTGGACGCCTCCCTCTGCTTCATCCCCCACCGTGCCATGGGCTGTGCCAGCCCATTATCTCCCACCCCCTCACAGGCCCAACCAGTCTGTCCTCCACACTGCCACCCAAGGAATGTCCTTTAGGGCAGCTCTGGGCGGGCATCTGGCCTCCAGACCAGCCTCAACAATGCTCAAATAGAAACTTCTGTCTGGTTTCTAATGGCCTTCCTTCGGAGCCTGCCCCAACCTCACCTTGCTACTCCACACACAACTGCGACTAAGTGCACGTCTCCAAATACATCCACCTCCACAGTGCCTAGCATGGTGCTCAGTGAGGAACAACCCACCAGCCCCAGGTTCTCCAGAGCTTTGGATAGCTCAGCAAGGCTCAAAGTGACTTCGATTAGGGACAGCGGGAAGTATGGTGGCACAGTGAATGGAGCACCAGCCCAGAGTCTGGACTCCCTAAGTTCAAATCTGACTTCAGACCTCTGACACAGGTACTAGCTGGAACCCCAACTGCCTTGCCTTCCCTCCCCCTTCCTGACCCCCAGCTTGATAACCCTGGCGTTCTCCGCTCCTCAGGCCACACTTGCTCCTCTCCCCTCCCACAGTGCAGTCACCCCCTTGGGTCAGGCCCTAGGCTCTGGCCACACAATCCATCCTCCACACTACTGCTAATTCAGACCCCTCCCCACCTCCACAACCATCTCCAGTGGCTAACTTACCTCCAGACTAAAGGGAACTTGTGCCTTTCACCACCCAGCTTCACCGTTTTTCCAGCTCATCTCCCACCTCCAAGTCTTTGCACTGGCTGCTGTCTCCTCACCTCCACTGTCTCTCCCTCTAGGACTCACTCAAACAGCGCCTTCAGCTTCCTGAAGCCTTGCTTGACCGCTCTCCCTGGCCCCTGTTGCCCAGTTCCGATCTTGTGGGCAGTTCTGTGGTCTCCCCCATTAGAACTGCGGATCCTGGCGAGCAGGAATGCCGTTCCTTCACAAGCTGTGTGCCCAGTGGCAGGTGCCTGTGACCAGATGAGCCCTAAGGTCCTGTTCAGCCCTTGCCCTGAAGAGTCTGTCACACAATGGCAAGAACTCCATGCCCTTCTCAGAGAGCTCACTGAGGCTGGCAGCACAGGAGACTTGGCGGGCACTTGCCAGGGCTGCTCAGGCTGCCTCAGTGGCCCAAGGCAGAACTGGTTAGATGCTGAGGTGCCTTCTGGAAGCTGGACTATGCATGGGATAGATGAGTAGACTTAGGAAGCCTAGAGAAGGGAAGGGCCTGGTCTGACATTCATGGCTTACCATGTCAGCAGCCTTGGAGGAAGTGCTGGGAGGAGGACTGCCTCTCCCGTGGGCCAATCTGGTCTCCCTGCCTCCAGCCTCTCCTTTCATCTCCCATCCACCCACCTCACAGTTGCCAAACGGATTTTCCTGAAGTTTGGGTCAATTACCCCCCCCACAGAGCCTCCTCTGACAGCCAATACAAATTCCTGAGCCCTGGAACAGACTTGCCTTCCAGGCTCAGCTCAGAGAGGCTCTGGATATGGGCCTGGTTGGGTGAGGGGGCCAACAGCAGCCAGGCCCTTAAGGCCCCTGTGGGGAGGCACTCCCTAGCCCACTCCTGGTCTGAGTCTCCCCAGCAGCACCCCAAGGAAAGGGCAGGACCAATGGAGGACAGCAGCCCACACAAGCTCAGGAACTCCAAGACACCTTTATTTGGCTGGTAAGCCTCCTGCCCTTCCCTCACCTAAAAAAAAAAAAACAGGGGACACACCCAAAGAATGAACTCCAAGTCCTCAGATCAGACAAGTACAGAGTTCTGTCCAGATGAGATTATCTTCGTTTCTGGAAGATATTGCCCCGGCCCATGCCACGTCCTCTTCCTCTGGCAGCCACTGGGGAAGAGAAAGCTGAGTAAGTCAGGCTGGCTGTGAGGGAGCGCCACAGGCAGATGAGTGGGAGAGGGGGTGGCCTCCCTTCCCTCCCCCTCAGGCCCAGGGCAGGCCAGCCGAGTACTCACCCTGGGCCTTCAGAATGGCCGCTTTGCCTCGGCCGGCCCCTGAACCCTGGTTTTTATTCTTCATGCTTTTCAGCATCGGGGCATTCTTCAGCATGTCCGGTAAGATCAGGAAGCGGATTTTGCTCCCTCGGATATAAACCTGCTCCAGCTGGGCAACTCGTCCATCCCTGTACGTGACTGTGATGTTTGACATCTGCAAAGGAAGCCAGCGGCCGGTCAAGGGCCCTTTCTCTGCCAGCAGGCAAGTGGCACGGTGAGGGGAAAGGTGCGGAGGTGGGAGACGGAGGGCTGGCCCACAGCATGTGAGGGTGGGAGAGGGGCCACTGGAGGCTGAAGAGGGGGTGACAAGGTCCCATCTATGCTTTCCCAAGATAACTTCAGCATGCACGTCCTGGATGGCAAGCAGGCAGGGGGACCCAGAGGGAGGCACGGGCACAAGGTGACATTTCCTGCACTGGGGGGCAGCAGTAAGAGACACTGCAGAGGAAACTAGGCCTTGGCAGCAGACAGGAGCCAGAGGGGAGCAGAGGGCGACGATGCCGAGGGTGGGAGACTGGTAGAATGGCCCTACTCTCCACAGTGACAGGGAAGGGAGGAAGGTCTGGGGCCACCCACGAGGCATGATGTGGGGCAGAGTGGCCAAGCCAGAGGGAGCGCCTATGCCCAGACTGTCATGCTGGACGGGCACTGCCCCAACACACTTCCCAGGAGGGGCTGAAGCCTGCCCAGCTCATCTTGGCAGCACCTCTGCTCCAAGCACCACTCCACTCCTGGACGGATGGCCTGCCTTGGTGTCCTCTCCAAGACACGCTCTGTTCAGCCAGCACAGGTCTGACCAGATCACCCCCCAGCCTCCTAGCCTAACAGTGCCAAGAGCGAGTACAAAATGCTGCTCTGGCCTTCAAAGCCTTCATGATGAGGCATCTCCCGCATTTCTGGGCACCTGATGCTTCTGCAGCTGGGGTCCTCTCCGATCCAGCTGTAAACACATCTCCCACCTTTGAACTCGCTCCCCCTTGTGCAGAGCTGCTTTCCTGTCGTCCTAGCCCTCAAGGGGAGGGACGGGGCCCGCCCTTTGCTTGCTAGCACTGACCGTGCCCAGGGCCTGGCACAGAAGGCCTTGCTGACCGGCTCCTCCCACTGCATTCTCGGGTCCTTCTGGGTCTGCCCCCAAGACTCCGGGCTCCCACCCTCCTGTCCAGTCGTCCACCCCCACCCCTGCAGCCTCCAGGCAGCCTTGGCTCAAACCGCTCTCTCCTCACGAACTTCTCTCCAGCCCCTCTGAAGCCAAATCCAAACCTGGCCTCAGACACTGGGCGGCTGACCCCGGGCCCTAGTCAGTCTCCCCAGCTGTAAAACGGGTCCTAACAGCGTCCGCTCCGGGCCTGCCAAGCGTTCTGCAAACTTAGCACTGCGCCACGAATGCCACCCCCAGTGACTGTTACCGCCGGGGAGGAAAGCCCTCCGTGCGTGCTGCCCGGCCCTGGGGCGCAGAAGGGCTGAAGCGAGATTCCCAGCACCGCAGGGCATTCACAGAGGACGGCGAGCCCTGGTCACAGCCCCCAGCGTGGGGGCTCCGGCAAGCCGGGGGCAAGGCGCCGAGCAGGGAGATTCCAAGGCTCCCCCCGCCCAGGGCGGGACCCAAACCCCCTCCTGAGCACCTGGCAGTTCATGTTGTCCTCGGCCTCAATCAGCTTGCCGCGGTACACCTCCCCCGTGTTGGTCTCACACGTGACGATGTGCCCCTCTGCCTCGTGCAGGACCTTGATGGGGACGCCGATCGACATTCTGGGAGGAACAAGCTGGGGGCCCCAAGCGGGGCGCGAGGCGCGTTAGGGACCCCGGGCCGCAGCACCCAAAGCAGGCAGGGACAGCGCGGGCCCTGGGGAGGGGGGAGGCCCGGGCAGCACCCGCAGCGCACCAGGGGCTCTGACGGGCCGGGATGCGGGGTCGGGGCTCGGGGCACAGCTAGCAGGTGTCCGCGGTGCCAGGCCCCGTGCCAAGAGCGCAGGACACGATGCCGGCACACAGCGGGGCAACAACTGTGCCCGGAGGGCGGGCAGGAGGTGGGGGAGGGGCTAGTCTGGACGGAGGAAGGGCCGGAGGCTGGGAGCCCAGGGCTCCGCCACTGCAGCAGCCCCACCCCCGCCCCCTCCTTCCCTGCCAGGCGAAGACGCGGGAGCAGGAGGCATGGCCTTGAATGCCGAGCCAGAGCCTCCGGCTCACGCGCCGCTCTCTTCCTCTTCCCCCTCCCACCCGTTCCCATCCCCGCCCCCTCCCCGGTCGCGCGGACCCCTCGACCCGGCCTCACCTGCAGCCCCGGCCCCGGCTCCGGTTCCGGCGGCGCGAACGCGCGACGAACAGCGGCAACCGAATGGCGGGCCTCGCGGTCCCAGCAAGCACCGGGCCCGGAAGTGGGGCGGTCACTTCCGGGGAGCACTCCGCCCCTCGCTGGCCCCGTGGGGGCGGGAGAAGAGATGGGAGAGGATTCCAGGGGCGGGGCCTGAGGGCGGGGCCTGTGGCGCGTTGCTCGAGGAAGGGGCGGGTGAGGGAGGGAGAGGAGGGTGGAAGGGGCGTGGCCTGAGCACCTCCGCTACGCCTACGTATTGCGTCAGCGGCGTGCTGTGCGTGCGATCGCGCATGCGCCCTGTGCGAATTCCCGTCCTCCGGGGAGCAGCAGTGGCGGCGGCGGGGCCGGAGAGTGGCTGAGAAGCCGAAGCGGGGGCCGAGGCCCCGGGCAGGAGCGGATCGGGCCGGGGCCATGGCCGAGGCGCCCCCACAGCCCGAGCCCCGGCCCGTCCGCCCGCAGGCGGCATGAGGGAGGAGGCCGAGGGAGCCGGGGCCGAACCCGGTGAGGGCAGCCGGGGAGACTGAGGCACAGGCAGGGGGAAGGGGAGGAGTATGGACTGAACCCGTTCTGACAGCCGGGGAGACTGAGGCACGGCCGAGGGGTCCTTTTACGGGGTCCCAGCCTGCTCTGACCGAGGCTGAGGAGCACTGAGCGAGCACTTCCCGGATGCCCAGCCTGGGGCTCGTAGGGAGATCCGGAGACAAAGGGCACCGGGCCTCAGCTCTGGGCAGGGGCGGGAGCAGGATTTGAACTCCAGAGCCTGCACATTTGGAGGGGCGGGGCGGGGCGGAGCCACTGCTGGCCCATGGCCCTTGGCCGCGGCCTCCGCCCGCCCTCCTACGATGCTCCTTCCCTGTCCCAGGCGACTTCGTGCAGCTCAAGGTGCCCATCGTGCAGCAGCTGTACCACTGGGACTGCGGGCTGGCCTGCTCCAGGATGGTGCTCAGGTGAGGCGGGGCCCAGACCGGAGACCCCTCCCCCAGCGCTGGCATTGGTCACCGGGCCACCCGGCACGTCCCTGGGCTCGAGGATTGGTCGATGCCCCACTCGGGCCCGCCCCAGTCCCCCCTCAGCCCGGTGATTGGCCGGTGCCCCTTCGGCCCCTCCGCTGTCTGTCCCTCCGAGCTCGGTAATTGACCGGCGGCCCGCCCCTGCTCGGGGATTGGTCGGTGGCCCCACCCGCGCCCTCCCCTGCCTCAGGTACCTGAAGCTCCTGGAGGACGACGAGGTGTTCGAGCAGGCTCTGCAGGAGCTGCAGCTCACCCGGAGCATCTGGACCATCGACCTGGCCTACCTGATGCGCCACTTCGGGGCCCGCCACCGCTTCTGCACGCGGACGCTGGGCGTGGACAAGGGCTACCGGAACCAGGTGGGCGGGGGGGGGGGCGAGGAGCCCCGCCCCCGGGGAATGGGCAGGAGCGCCCAGGCCTGTGCCCAGCGCCGGGGCCTGAATGCCTCTTCCCGGTCAGTCCTTCTACAGGAGACATTTCGACGCCGAGGAGAGCCGGGTTAACCAGCTATTCGCAAGGGCCGCGTCCTGCAAGGTGTTGGTGGAGAAGTGGTGAGCCCCCTTGCCCCCGCACTCCCGCGGTGCCCCAGTGCCTTTGGCAGTCCTCCTGCTGCCCACCTGGGACAGCGGCCAGGCCCTCCCAGCTCCGACTCCCGAGCTGGCCTTTGACGCTGATTCTGCAGGTGGGCAAACTGAGGCCGCCCAGCTAGAAATCGGCAGGGTCAGCCCCGGCCTCAGAGCCCCGCCACCCCGGGCGAGCCTGGCTCCTGCGTGCCCACTGGCTGCTGCTCTCTGGAATCTCGCTGGCCGCCCTCTGCCCTGGGCTTCCCTGGCCCCATCCCCTTCCTCCTTTTTAGCCCAGCACTGTGCCATCACACCTGCAGCCCCGATTGGTGGGGCTTGCCTCAGTTTCTAATTCTCTGCTCTTACTGATGTTACTGTACATGTGGGTCCTTTGATCTCCTTGGGGAAGAGACCTAGGAGTGGAACCAGTGTTTCCTGTCTTTGGGGCATCCTATGGGATTGCTTTCCACACTGGCAGGGCTAGCTCCTGGCTCCCCCAGGCCTTCCCCCACTGCTTCTCTTCGGTCAGCTTTGCCCATCTGATGGGGCTGAGATGGAGCCTCAGTGTTGGATAATTGGCATTTCTCTAATTAGCAATGATTTAGAGCATTTTTTCATGTGGCTCTTAATGACTTGGGTTTTTTCATTGAAAACTGATCACTTCTCCATTGAAGAATGGCTCTCAGTTTCCTTTATGTAATCTTAGGAAATGAGACCTTCATCAGAGAAGTCCACTAGGAAGATTTCCCCACGTCTTCCTGCTTCTCCTGGGGGCCTCATCTGCCACCCAGGCAGCCTCTCTCTGACCCTGCTAGGATCCTCCCTCCCTTCCCATTCTCTGTCATTGCCATCGTCCGGCCCGTGACCTTTGTCCTCGTTCCGGTGATCCTTGGAGCCCAGTCCATGTCAGATCCCTGGGTACTCCACTGGAGACCTTTTCCCACATTGCTGCCAAAGGTTGGTGGTGGTTGACCCCTTAGCCAGTTCTGAATTCATTTCATTGTATTCTCTAGCCCACGTGGGTCCACTAGGTGGCGCCATAGTGTGCAGAACCAGGGCCCGGAGTCACTCCCTGAGTTCAAATGTGGCCTCTAGCTGAATCATGGGCAAGTCACTTCACCCTGTTTGCTTCAGTTACCTCATCTGTCAAATAAGCTAGAGAGGGAAATGGCCAACTGCTCCAGTCTCTCTGCCACGAGAACCCCAAAAGGGGTCACAGAGAATTAGATGTAACTGAACAACAAGTTGTCATCTCTGCCTTTTGCCCAAAATTAGCATAGGAGTCTTGTCAAGTTTCACCCAGACCTAGGCCAGGACTGGCAGTGGTCCCCAGCCCCAGCTTCCTAGCCCCCCGCAGAAGGCCTTCCAAAGTCAGCTCTGTCATCTTTTGTTCCCCTATTCTTGCATTTTCCTTTGATCCCCTCCTTCTTCCCAGAGAGTTGTACCAAGAAGGGAAGACTAGGGGTAGGGGTGGGGGTGGCCGTGCCTGTGGCCCCTCCCTGGGGGCCTTTGCCCTCCTGCCTTTTCTTTCCTCATCCTTCATCTGGAGGTCACATGCTTTCCTTCTGCAGCTCTAACCACGTACCTTCTTTGTCAGATGCTCCCTCCCCAAATCCAATCTCTGATGTCATGCCTTTCACAGGGTCCTCCCTTCCACTCTCATCCTGTTCCCTCTCCCTTGAGAACCAGAGTGGTCTCCTGCTCCCCTTCCCAGTCCTGCGTCCCCACCTACTTCTTGAGAAGCATCTTCTCTGGTTTCTCTTAGCTCTTCCCTCTCCCTAATGAAGTGCATGGTGGGAGGACCACTCCTCCTCATCCTCTTTACTCTCACTGTCTGCAGGGTGCTGGCATGTTCCCTTCCTTCTGGCTATTGGCTGGGAGTGGGACCTTCAGGCTTTTGTTCTTGCTAGTGGCTTACCAGAGAGCATGTCTTTGCTCCCTTCAGCTGCCTGACGTGCTCGGCTTGGCTTCTCACCCAGGGCCACTCCTGTGGCTCTTAGCCTTTTCTCCAGATCCTCCTGAAGGCTCCCTTGGTGGCGAGAGCAGTGAGACCTTCCTTGGAGCTTCAGCAGCTGTCTTCACTCCATGCTCAGAATGAGGGCTTTATAGGGAAGGTGGGCAGAGAGCATTATGAGGCCAGTGGGTCACACATGCCTGCCGTACCACTCCCTCCCTCGCCAGGACACCCAGTGGTTATGTGTGTGCAGACTGCCAGACCCCTGTGGTAGCACAGGAAAGAGCCTGCCCTGTGGCCTAGTCCATCCTCCCCCTCTCTGGCCTTCTGTATCTTCTTTCTCTGCCCGTCAGTCAGTGAACACTTATTAGCCCCTTACTGTGTACTGAGCCCTGTGCCAGGGGCTGGGGGTACAAGTACAAAGAATCCAACAAGCCTTCCTTGAAAGGGGCCCCCACGCTCATCAGGGGAACAGCTAGGCAACAGAGAGAGGTAGAAGGGGGGAATCTGCCTCCCACCATGGTGCCCTTTGAGTCCTGGGCCTCAGGAGGCAGGGAGGGCATTCTAGGCCTGGGAGGCAGAGAGCATCCCATGAGAGGGAGGAGCCCATAGCCCTGGGTCAAAGTGTGGGCCCAGCAGCACAGTCCCGTCCACATCTCAGCTCCCCCAGTCACGGGTTTGACATCAGTGGTTGGCATAAGAAATGAAATGGGAACGTGAGGGAAGTTTTGCAGAAACACAGAATATATGGGCAGTGCTGTGTAATCTCAACAGAGTTTATCTTTTAATGCCATGATAATTCAGACTTCCTCTCTGCTATGAAGAGAGGGCCAAAACATTTTTGTGCAGTTTTTCCAGATGGTGGGGAGGGAGGGAGCACCATGCCCTTAACCCCCATGATATGGAAAGGAGGACTGTAATGTCTAGGGAGACTGGAAAGATAGCTCCAGGCCAAACTCAGGCTTTAAGAGCTGAGTAGAGAAGTTTCTGTTTGAGTAGAGTGGCCGTGGGAAGCTGCTGTAGTTGGTTGAGGGGGCCAGGCACTTGGTCCGAGCTGCCCTGAGGGAAATTACCTGGGCAGCCGGCTAAGGGATGGATCTGGGGGGGAGGGAATGAAGGTTGTGTGGCTGTGAGTGGAGGGCAGGTTGGGTGCAGGAGAGGAAGGTCATGGATTGCTCAGGAGAGAGCGCCTCAATCGATGTGTGTCTGCTGAGCAGCTCACCAAGTAAGAGTCTTAGGGCAGGGTGTCTCAAAGGCTTGGGTCTCAGGATGCCTTTACGTTCTTAACCGTGATTGAGGATTCCCCCCCCGCCCCAAGAGCTTTTTTTAGCTTGATTGTGCCTTTTAACATTTACCATTAGAAACAGAAATGTCAGTAGTAGTGTTATGAAATAGATTTGACCTTGTGGCCCCTCAAAAAGTCTTGGAGGGTCCCCAGACCACATTGAGAACTGCTTATGCAGAAGAGAAAAGGGTCCAGGAGAGAGCTTTAGGGACTAGAGGGGCGATGGCAGCCCCTGTGGGCAGTGGCTAAGATCTAGATGAAGATCCTTCAAAAGAGACTGAGGGAGCAGTCAAACAGGGAAGAAAACCAGACCCAGAGAGGGAGCCAGGAAGCTTCAGAGGAGGTCTAGGAGAAGCACCATGGACAGAAGGCCCTAAGGATCATGGCTCACTGGGGAGCAAGAAGCTCCAGTTGAATAATGAGGTTGGCAACCAGATGGCAGTTAGGAAGGGAGGAGAGGCCGAGAAGGCGAGGACTTCTCAAGGGTCTGGGCTGCAAAGGGAGAAAAAGGAGAGGCCGGAGGATGAGCACAAGCACAGCAGCCGCAAGGTAGAGAAATGGCCTTGGCAAGAAGGGCGTCAGCCAACAAGCACCTACTCTGTGCTGGGCAGTGTGCTGAGTGCCAGAGATACAAAGAAAGGTAAAGGCCAGTGGGGGAGGTAACACACAAATGATGTGTCCATACTAGGTGTAGGCAGGATAAACTGGGAGTAATTGCAGAGATAAGGCCCTATCCTTAAAAGGAGTTGAGACTTGGAGGAAACCGGGAGACCACAATGAGGAGAGAGCATTCCAAGTATGGGGCACTTCCATTAAAAAAAAACCCAGAGCCAGGGATGGAGGGTCTTGCACGAGGAGACCCAAGGAGGCCAGGGTCTCTGGATCACAGAGTACATGCAGCAGGGCCAGGGAGTAAGGTGTAATAAGACTGAAGAAGGGAGGGGGTGAGGCTATGAAGGGTTTTGAAGGCCAGACAGAGGATTTTCTGTTTGTTCCTGGGGGCCATAGAGATCTACTGGAGTTTATTGAATGGGGTGGTAGGGGAGGTAACATGGTCAATCCTGTACTTTAGGAAAATCACTTTGGTGGCAGAATGGAGGATGGCTTGGAGTAGAGAAAGACTGAGGCAGGCAGACCCCATCCCCTGCCCAGCAGCTACTGCAGTAGTTCAGGCATGTGCCAAGGTGGGGACAGGGTGAGAGAAGGGACCATATTGGAGAGATGCTGTAGGCAAAATGGACCAGAAATGATGCCCAAGTCAAATGAACCAGACACGTGACAGAGGTGAAATGGACAGACTTTGGAAAAATAGTGAATGTGGGATTGAGAGGTAGTGAGGAAGTCCTGGGTGACTCCCAGGAGAGGAATGAAAGGGGAGTACCATGTGAAGGGGTTTGGGAGTTAGGAGCTCATCTAAGGGCATCAGATCCTCCATTTAAAGTCTGAAGCAGCACCAGAAGGTTAGAAGGCAGTACTTGGGAGAGAGCATGTGTTTAATCCGAAGGTCAGAGCACACTAACCCTGGGGCATTGACTGGACTTAGGAACCCCAGTCAACTTAGGGTGCTTGTTGAAACTTGGCCCCAGGACGGGGATATTTAGCTTGGAAGAACCAAGGGGTAAGCAATAGCTGTCAGTGTAAAGGGTTTGAGTTGCCCTCAAGTGGAAAAGCCAGGCCATGGAGGAAGTGATGGCAACAGCCTCGGTGCTTCCAGATGTCAGAGCCACACAATCTTAGTGCTCCCGTGGCCCAATTACCTTCATCTGCCAGAAAAGGAGGGGCCCGTAATCCTGTGGAGAAAATGGCCAGGGTCCTGCTGCTCCAGAACCAGCACCCTTCAGATAGCATGGCAGGACTGTCAAGGGAGGCTGAGAGAGATTCCCCCCCCACCCCCCCCAGGGCTAGGCTTTCCCCAGAACTGAGCTCAGGCTTCCCCTCCCCCAGCACCGTTACCGTCCAGGACATCCAGGAGCACCTGGCCCAGGGGCATGTGGCCATCGTTCTGGTCAATGCGGTCCTGCTCTTGTGTGACCTGTGCTCCAGCCCCGTCAAGTACTGCTGCTTCCTACCCATTGGCCAGAAGTGCTTCTGCAGGGGTCCTGACTACCAGGGCCACTTCATCGTGCTGTGTGGCTATAACAGGGCCTCTGAGAGCATCTTCTACAACAACCCAGCCTACGCAGACCGTGAGTAGCTTCTGCCGAGCCTGTGTGAGCTCCTGACAATGTGCAGCTCACTACCCGTCAGGCTGGCTGAAGAGTGGCCAAGGGATCCTCAGGGAGGAGGTGGGCCTTAAGGAAGCTTTGTGGATGGAGGGGCTGGGGGCCAGTATGGCAGCATGACTGCAGAGTTGTTTCTTCCACAGGCATGTGTAGCACCAGTGTGACCAACTTTGAGGAAGCCAGGACTAGTTATGGCACCGACGAGGACATCCTTTTTGTCTACACTGAAAGCTGACCTCAGGCCTTGCCGACACCCACACCGCTGCTGCTGCTACTTCTGATCCCTCAGACCCTGGGTGTGGACCAGGAGCCCCTGGGCACCAGGCTTTGTGCCCACACCCACAGCTGACCTCAGTGGCCAGCCCACTGCCCCAGCAATGCTGCTGCTGCTGCTGCCCCCTGGGGCCACTGGCCACAGCCATCTGCGTGTGACGGAGCAGGCCAGGGGCCTACACAGAGAAGAGCAGCCTCTGGTAGGCAAGGGGACCCTCTTCCACCACTCTACAAGCTGAGATCCAAATTCATCAGGTCCCAAGCTGATAAACCCATCGCCTTCATCACAGCCAGTCAGCATGGCACTTTTGCTGTTTCTGTTGTGAGAGGACAGGCCCCATCGCCCAGCCTTTCGGTGTGGAGGGCTGTGTTCTGCCATCCCCCTCCACACAGTGACCAGCAGGCCCTCCCGCCCAGCATCTGTCTGTTCTTTATTTTGCCTTGTTTCCATCAGGGAGGAGGTCCTGGGGTGCCTCCATTTCACCGTGCCTGGTCTCAGGGCTGCCTCCCGGGAGAGGCTCCCCTACCCCCACCTAGCACACACACACTGGAAGTCTTGAGATAGAGGCCCATGACCACTAGTTTAAAACAGCGCATTGGGAGGTTAGAGGGGAGAGCTCTTCTTGGTCAGTCCCTAACTGGGTCAGGCCAGAGGCCCTCGGTGCCTTTCCCCAGCTTAGATTTTGCTCTTCCCTAGGGGCCAGGGTTCTGCTCTGAGTTGGCCTTAAGCCTGGCCACTGAGTTTTTGTAGATGGAGACGTGGCAGGCCCCAAGCCTCGTTCCTGCCCTCTGGGATTTGGGGGGACCTGGGTCACTAATCCAGACAGTAACGCAGAGGCCCGCCTGGCCCCTGCAGGATGGCCAGGAGCCTGGTGCCTCCAGCTCCCTCTTCAGTCCCATACCCAGGGCTAATAAAGGTCAGCTTGGGGTGACTGATTCTGGGGACCCCTTCAAGGATCTTGACTGGCTCACGCAGGCCCAGCAGTAGAGAGCCATGTTTCAGTGCCATCTCAGGACTCAGCAAAGGGTCAGGCCTCAGCTGGCGTGGGCTTTGTGGTTGGTGGGGTGGATGCTGCCTGTGGGAAAGCCCCAGGAATGTGGGCCTGGGTGCTGGTCGATGCAGGAGGCCCAGAGCGTTCGTGGTGGGCTGTTCTCAGCCCCAGCAGCAGCTATGGACAGGCTTGGACACGCTGTCCTGGCCCAGCAGAGTAGTGACCATCCTGGTGAAGGCTCAGAATGCTGGTCAGAGGGGGGCAAGGGAGCAGAGGTAGCCAGCTCTGAGGGGCCGTCTTCTCCCCAGCTGTGAGCCTGCCGCTTTCAAAGTGGTTTGCACAGACTGGGCAGGGAAGTGAGGATGGGGCTAGAATGAAATACGTCCCTTTCGGAGGGTCTAGGGCAAAACAAAACAGTTAATCAGGATGGGCCAAGGGAGCCACGCTCAAAGCAGCATCCTCATGGCCAAATTCCAGACCAGGCATAGGCTGGGAATAGAGCCAGAGGGAGAAATGGCAGCCAGAGGCCCTGGGAGCCACCAGCCTGCAAATGTGCGTGCCTTTGTCCTGCCCCTGGGAGCTGGGGAGGAGGCGGCACCTGTGCCAATGGCTGAATCCAAGCTGAGAAGCTTGTTTCATATCCAGAGAGATTGCTGCCAGCCAGCTAGGGCCACATTGGCAACCTGCCTTGCCCCGTCTCCTGCAAGGTGGGCTTTGTCTCCTCTGACCACAGGAAAGGGATATTTTACATGCAGAGAAATTTTATACATAAATCTATTTTGTTTGTAATGAGCCACTCAGTAAACACCACTGATCTCTATATTAAAAAAAAACCAAACCTTATCAACTTTGGTAATTGTGCGTGAAAGTGATACAGAGCTAGTGAGAAAGGGAGAGGAGATTAGGGGAGGTGAGGGCAAGGGGCCTCCAGAGGAAAGGCAGATGAGATGCACAAAGGCCTGGGGGGGCAGAGCCAGACTTGTGAAGGGAGCCATTGCAGGGACAGGAAAACCAGAGTATGTGTCCTTAAGGCAATGAGGAGTGACGTGGTCAGACCTGTCCCCGAGGCCAGGACACCAATTGGGAAGCGGTTGGCATAGTCCAGGGGCTTGGTGGGTTTGTGGATGGAGAGAAAAGGACATGGGCAAGGGCAGTGGAGAGAGGAAGTAGAGGCAGGAGGGCACAAGAAGGCTCCCTTGCAAGGTGAGCCAAGATAAGGCCAGGTGCTCTGTGTGCGCTCCCTTGTTGGAGACCTTCAGGCAGAACCTGGATGGCCACAGGCTGATGGCATCCTAAAGATGCTCTAGGGTGGGGTCACCAAGGCTGCCCAGCCTGATGCCCCCAATCATGCTCTCGGCCGCCGTCTTCTCTGGCAGACAGCAGGGAACAATTGGCCAAATGCCCCCAGCCTGCCCAACAAAGGCAATGCTTCGTCTGCCTGTCACCATGGCTGCTTGTTTATCCTTCAGATAAAGGATGCCTATGGACATCTCGGGCCTAGAAGTCATGTTTTGTATGGCCTATGATGTGCAGACCAGGCTTCCATGGAGGAGCTGGAATACTCAGTCCCCGGGACCCTTTTCAGAATCCACAACCTCTGCTCCTCAGATGTGTGTCAGTCCAGATCCATCATCTCCAGGATGCCGCCCCTCCTCCCCTCAGGGAGGCCAGCCCCCAACTGTCCCACCTCAGCTGCCCTTACCTGGCCATCGTCCAATGGGGCTCCACTTGGGCTCACTCATGAACTCTGAAGGGCCTTTCTCGGTCCTGATCACCATGGTCTCCCTTACGAAACCAGGTCTTCATCCCTGTGACTGCCAGGCCCTCTGGCCCTCGGTTCTGTCTCCACTGCAGTGGCTGTGCTGTTCCCTTCCCCTGCTGACCCCTAGGTGTGTCAGTATGACTCAGTGCTCTGGCCCTGGCTCTGCTTGCCCACTGTGCCAGCCGCCACTCATCCTTGGGTCCCTTTTTGCCACCTCACCCACAGACAGGCTCCTGAAGGGAGACTCCAGAGAGAAAGGTGAAAGCTCACCTGCAGATTTCCGTTCCGTGGCCTGGGCCAGCATTTTGCTTTACTCATTTGCTGCCCTCCCAGAGGCTCTCTCAGGCCTCCCAGCCCCTCCTCCCACTCCGTCAGCAGAGAACTTGACCTCCTGTTTTACAGAAGAATGGTGCATTTGCCAGGAGCCCCCTCCCCACCTCTTCTTCACCCACCATCACTCAGACGCTTTCTCCCTGCTCTCCTGGTTTCCTGTCTCCCATGATGAGGTGGCCTCACTCCTGACCGAGGCCAAGCCCCATCATGTATCTTCAGTCAGCTCCTGGCTCCTTCCCTGCTGCCTACAAATGCCCCTGTGCCCCCTGATCTTAGGAAACCCTCCGTGCTCCTTCCATCCCTGCTGACCCGCGTCCTCTCTTCCCCCTTCCGTCTTTTGCTTCACCATTTCCCATGTGCAAGGCAGATGCTCAGCCCTAGGGATGCAGAGGCAGATGGGAGGGAAAAGGCCCCCTCAGGGAGCCAATGGTCTAAGTGGACCTTCTGCCTGTCCTTGAAACAAAGTTTCAAATGGATCCGTGATCCCATCCACCAAGGCAGATCGCAGCCCATCCCTTCCTGCCCCCCTCCCCCATCATACTTGACCTGGTGACCACATTTCAATCATTATGCTTTAGTCTGTGTGAAAAGTCCTGGAGGAATGGTGCTTGGATAAGCCAGGAAACTTGTCCACACCCCACAGGTCATGTAGACATTACTAAGCTAGTTAGAATTAGATTCATCTAAAAGTTGGAGCGAAATCCCCTACCAAGGAATCGTTTGGAGAAGGGAGGGAAAGAATAGGACTCGGCTAGGCATAGAGGGCACCACTATGCACAGAAGCACTGGACCTGGAGTTAGAAAGACCTGAGTTCAAATTCGACTTCAGACACTTCCCAGCTGACCCTGTGCCCCTGGGTAAGTCACTTTGCCCCTTTTTTTTCTTCTCACTTGGGGTCATCTGCTTGAAGGGGTTTCTCTCTCGGACCGAGTGATCCCTCTGAGGGTCTTCCAAACACTGGAAGACAGCTCTGTATACACAGGCCCCACCCCCCCCCCACCCCCCACGCACACACATGCCTTCTCTTCTCCAGCCTCAGCACTGAACAAGCATTGAGCGTGCTCTTGCTGTGGACCAGACACTCAGTGCTAAGCTCGGGCTGCACAGGAAGCTGGCCTGCCTGAAGAGGAGCTGGGGTCTGAGGAGGGTCTCTCACCTCCCTCTGGGCCAGCCCTGAGCTGAATGAGGCCGGGCTAGGGAGCATCAGACCCAGCAGGAGGGACAGGCTCCTGTGGCTGGACAAGGGAAGGCTCACGGGGTCGTGGTGGCATCTACAAAGGTTAGCCTGAAGCGGGGGAGGAAGCTGCAGAGGCTGACTGAGGCTAGATGGCAGGGCAAACTTCCTAGCCCTGAGCACTGTCCATCCCAGAGTGCAATAGGCTAGCCCCCACCCCCCTTCCCCAAGGTAGGGGAGGCTGCTATGGTCCCTTCTGACTTTCCAGTTCTGTGACTTGGGGTTCCATGCCAAGCCATTGGTTTTGAGCTTGTGGCCCACTAATGCCCCCTGATCCTCTTAAAACAACTGCTCCTCCACACCTCCCCCAATCTGAGGTTGCCTTTTTTGTAACCAAGTGGAACTCTGCATTTATCTCTAATAGATTAGATGAGTCTGAGGGAAAATAGAACCAGGGTCTGGTAGAAAACCACCTTGTCAGAGTAGCTGGTTTGGGCCATCGGGGGCTTTGAGGGTTACTGGGCCAGCAGCCAGCCCATCCCCAGGTGATTCCAGATTACACAGTCCACCCTGGGCCAGCCTAGGTTTGGTGACTCAGTGGTGGGAAGGCAAGCAGCCTCCGTAGGGGCTGGCTCTGGCCAGGGGCTTCCCAAAGGCCCAGCCCAGCACCTTCTCATGACCCCCCCAGGCTGGAGCAAGCCATCCAGCCACACTGTGGACCACCCAGGAAACTGGTCCCACTTTACAGAAGCCAAAGCAGCAGAAGGGAGGCTGGAGCCTGGCCCCTCCTGACTCCTTTGGCTTCCCAAGGAGTCACAGACCTGGCCTGACACTCTGCTTTTGCTCATGTAGGTCTTTATTAGGAGCCTCCTGTATACAATGACCAGGCTCTCCCAGGCCAGCAGGAGGCCAGGAGGGAGGGCTTCTGCCTGAGGGTGGGCTGGGGTCAAGGGTCAGAGGCCATCAGGCTCCTCTGAGCTCTCACCTTTACCCCCAGCAGGGGGGAAGCCCTCTGGGCTCAGGCTGCCAATATCCCCCCAGGGGCTTCAGGGGGCCCGGGTCTGCCCTACAGGCTGCCAGCCAGCATGGACCAAGGCTGGCCTGGGAGATGGATGGAGATGTGGTTCTTCTGGGAGGCCTGGGGCCAGGAGGCCTGGCTGGCCTGGACTGCTACTCCTTAATGATGTGGGGCCTGTAGTCTGACTGGGACGCCTTGGCCAGCTCCTCTGCATACATGGCATATCGCCCAGTCATCTGAGGGTACAATACAGGCTGGTCACCTGTTGTCCTCCCCTGCCCCACCCAGCTGCTCCCTGAGGAAGCCCTCTCCCTGATGAGGTGGGCTCCCAGGGGGAGCCCCCTCCCCTGAGGGGCCAGTCTGAGCCTCCTCCCAGGGGATGGACTGTGGGACCCTCATCTGCTGAGCTGGGCCTTCTGCCCTTTGTGGACCCTCATCCTCCCTTCCACCCCTTGGGATCCACAGTCCCCCATCAACTCCTGCTGGAGGACTGTCTTCTCCCAATGGAGTGGGAGTTTCTCAAGGATAGGCCAGTTTCTGTTCTTTCATGTATTTGCATTTCCAGGACCCTGCCTAGCACAGGGCCTGGCACATGGTAAGTGCCAGCCTGTGGGGTGACCTTAGGCCAGTCACTGCCTTCCATCTCAAGTCTGCAGCTTTCCATAGATATGTGGCTCCCCCAAACTCTCCCACCTCTGGCTCCCCTCACTTGTCTCCATGGGTCTGCCTGCCTCTGGCCTCCCATCCTCCATGTAGTCTCCAAACAGGGTCAACCTCTCAGTGATTCTCTATGGCCTCCAGGATCAGAAACCAAGCCCTGCTTGGCATTCCAGACCTCCTCATCACAGCACCACCCCATTGGCCCCATCTTGACAAACTTTGTGGAGGCCTTCACACCTCCACTCCTCTCCCCCAGAATCTCTTTCTTCCTAAAAACTAAGCACCCCATCTCTCTGTGCTGTCCTCCCCCACAAACCTCCATGGGCCCACCCCAAGAAGCCTCCCTGGGGCTGGGGCCGGACCTTGAAGTTCCACATGTCACCCATCTGCCTGCAGAGATTGAGGTCCAGTTCAGCCACCAGCAGCCCATCTCTGGTGCGGGACAGTCCTGGGGTCCGGCTGCCATCCGGGGCACTCACATAGCTCGAGCCGTAGAAATGGCCAAAGTCACGGTGCGCTTCAGAGACCAGCAGAAGGGCACCTGGGGGGTTGGTCCCAGCAGGGTGCGAGGACAGGGGGAACCTCCCAGGACCTGCCCACCCCCCAGCACGGGCACATGCAGCCCCTCCTGCTTCCCCAATCCTGCTGGGACCCGCTTGATGCCGAGGACACCTGCCAAAACCACACCAAGCCCTACCTGGCTTTCCGTCCCCAGATGTGAACTCTCTGGGAAAGTGCTCCTGTGGGGAAGGAGGTGCTAAAAGTTGCTGTCCAACCCTGCCTAGTTTTCAGGGCCACCCAGCCCCCCAAGTCTTCATCCAGGTTTTACAGAACCAATCCTTTTAGGAAGGGGATGTGTTCTGTGAAGTTTAGATTCAGTCAGAGGGCCACACCCAAGGACCTAGAGGGCCTTGTGTGGCCTAGAGGCTGCAGGTTCTCCACCCCTAGCCCAATCTGACTGAGCCTAGAGGCAGAGGGTCCTCAGAGAAACCTTAACCCTCAAGACCACTGACAAGGAAATCATTCAGGACTGGCTTGCAGCCCTCCAGTGTTGGGGAGCTCGATACCTCTGGTTTAGCATGCTCCACAGTAGGACAGCTCCCTCTGTTAGTACAAATCAGGGGCGGCAAAGGGGAGCCACGGAGGGTGTGTGAGCAGGGCAGAGAGGTAGGCGGAGCAGGGGAAGGGGCTCCTGTAGTCTCCAAAGGCAACTGTTCCCTCCTCTACACAATCACACACACTACACCAGACACATGCATTGACACACCCCCACACGCGTGCATATTCACATCAGACACACACACACATACACACACACCGTTCACCCATACACATATGCTCTCATACATCACACTGGGCACACATGTGCACTCCCACCATGCACCCCCCAGGACCTGCTGCTCCTTACCACGCCCACTCGATTGATGGCACAGGTGAAACAGTGGTTGGCAATGGCAGCGTTTCTTGCCTCGATGGGCCACAGGCACTCACTGTGGAACGCATGGGGCACAGGGGAGGGCCTGTGAGCCAGGCTGCCCTCCAGCCTGCTGCCAGCGTTGCTGTGGGCAGAGCCCATCCCCTGACCTCTCCCACAGCTCAGCTCTAACAAAGGCTCTGGGGGCACCTCCATCCAGACTCCTGCCTGGTCTCATTCACTCCCATTTCCAGCCCCTTCGCCACCTAAGCAGCCATGGTGTGCCAGGCCTCTGCTGGGCCCTGGGGTAAAGGCCCAGGGAAAACCAACACCTTCTCTCTAGGAGCTTAAACTCTACAGGGGCACAGGTAAGCAGAGAGCCAGGAATAGGAAGTCATGGCCAGGCTGTGGGGCAGAGGCAATGGGGAGCCACAGAGGCTTCTGGAAAGGGCAGGCAGCTGGAGGGGAAGGGATGGGGGCACTGGTGACCAGAGCCCAGTGATGAGGCCTTTCCCACCCCTCACCCCAGGGAACTCCAGTCCTGAGGACCCTGGAGCAGAAAGATGCCACCTCTCCTTGTCGGGAAGACACGGGGCCCCAGGGGGCCTCTATGTCCCTTCTGCCTGGGCCTGGGTAGCTCTTGGCCCTGCCCTCTGGGGCTAGCTGAGCCCTCCTGCCCATCCTCACCTGGCCTGGCCCCCAGCTCACCACTGCCCCTAAACAGGGAGGAAGAAGAAGATTCCAGGGGCCTCCCTGGGCTGATCCCACCCCCAGCACCCGAACTCGTCTTCTCTGGCCTGGCAGCTGAGCCGCCCCTGCAGGCAGGCTGAGTGACGGGTGGAGGCAGGGCTGTCATCTTCCTCCTTGTGACAGTGACAGACAGAGGCTGGCAGGCCTGGCTCCCACCCCCGCACTAGAGGGGGCTGCAGTGGGTGGCTGGGAACACGGCGCATCCTCCCTGGAGCCCCAAGTTCACTGCTCTTCTCCACCCTCCCGCCCCCCACCCACCCACCAACGCTGACAAAACTTTCCAGAGTTTGACGGAAGTGCTCAGCACATGGCATCCTGGGGCATTCAGGAGGGGAACCGCCCCCCCTTCTTCCCTTTGAGCCATGGAAGAGAGGAGGGTAGGGCCCCGATCAGCCTGTGTCCTCAGAGCACCCAAAGAAGGCCCAGCTTCCGGAGGTCTTGGGGTTCCAGTGCCCCCAGAAGTGAAGGGGGGAATACGGCACAAGCTCAGCTCTGGTTCCAGTCAGCCCCTTTGCCCTGCTCCTCTCCAGTTCAGGAGTCAGCCCAGTGTGAATCTGGGGCTCAGGGCAGGGAAGCTGTAGCCTCTGGGTCCTTCTCAGATCCTAGCAGTGGAGGTAGTGACTGACCCACTGACTGACCAGCGTTTATGTCCATATGTCTAGGCATCTCTCCATGTGTGACCCAGCCACGTCTCCACGTGTCACATGTGTGACCCACCCACTTCTCCACGTGTGACCCAGCCACGTCTCCACGTGTCACATGTGTGACCCAGCCACCTCTGTGTGTGACCCAGCCACGTCTCCACGTGTCACATGTGTGACCCACCCACTTCTCCATGTGTGACCCAGCCACCTCTGTGTGTGACCCAGCCATGTCTCCATGTGTCACATGTGTGACCCATTCACCTCTCCCCATGTGTGACCCAGCCACCTCTGTGTGTGACCCAGCCACGTCTCCATGTGTCACATGTGTGACCCACCCACTTCTCCATGTGTGACCCAGCCACGTCTCCACGTGTCACATGTGTGACACACCTGTCTGTGCACGCATCCATCTTATTTTGAAGGGGGTGCAGGCACAGCCCAGCTTTCTTGCCACCCTCTTTTGTCTCCACTGGGCACTGAGGCCAGAGACCCAGCACTGCTCAGGGCCCCTCCCTACCTGAGCTCCCCGACGGTGGCCGAGGGGTTGAAGATGATCTCGGCACCGTTCAGACTATACATGAGCCAGTTGAGGGGGTGATGGCGGCCATAGCAGATGTTAACAGCAATCCGCCCAAAGGGCGTCTGGAACACGGGATGACCCAAGGTACCTTCCATGTAGTATGTGGCCTGAGGGAAAGCGGGTCCCTCAGTGAGGCCAGCTGCCAGGGCCTCCCCCATGCACAGCCTGCTGTCTCTGCTCCCCAAGCCTGGACCTCAGAGCCCAGCCCCCTTTCTCCTCAGTGCTGGACCCATTACCTCCCCCAGGTGCTCAATGATCCCCCCACCCCCCCTCCCCTTAACCTTCTCCCTCTGCAGTCTCCTGGCTGCTCCCCCCACAGCCCTTCAAGAAAGGCCTCACTGGGTCACAGAATCCCCCCGAGTTATCATTTGGGGCCTCCCTTCCCTTAGCCATGCTGACTACCCTCACTCCTCAGCCTTCTAAAATCTCGAACCTGATCTTCTCACTCAAGTGGACCACCCTGAGGCAGTGGTGACCTCTGATTGGCTGAGCAGGCCGACCCTCTCCTCTGGGGAATATTGAGCTTTCCTCCTGGTTCTCTTCCTCCCTCTCTGACCACTGGATGCCCCTCCAGGCTGTGCCCTCTGCCCTTGGGTGTCCCCCAGGTTCCCCCCTCCCTCTCTGGCCTCCCCTTCTCTGGCTCCATTCTCCCCCAGGCCAGGCCTCTCACCATGGGCGTCCCCCAGGGCCCTGTCCTGGGTCCTCTGCCCTGTGCCTCACTGCTCTGGGGAATCTCCTCAGCCCCCATGGACTGAATGACCATCTCTGGTGACTCTTGTCTGCCCCTCCTGCCCCAAGCTCTCTGCTGACCTCCAGTCTCACATTTCCAAGTGGGCAGCCAGTGTACACACCTCACATGTTCAAAACAGAACTTATCCTCTTTCCCCAGACCCTCTCCCCCTCCCACCTTCCCTATTATTGTCAAGTCCCGCCCCCCCATCCTCCCAGGCCTCAGGCTCCTCCTAGGCTCCTCACTCTCTCATCCCCCAGATCCAATATGGCGCCTAGGCCTGTCAATAGCCCCTCTGCAGGATATCAATATGCTCTTCTCTCCTCTGACCCTGCCCCCCTACCCAGGCTCCCATCACCCCCCCCACTAAGGCAATAGCTGCTGGCAGGGGAGGGGCTGCCTGACTCAGTCTCTCCGGCCTCCAATCCAGCCTTCATTCAGACACCAAAGTGATCTCCCTAAGCCCAGGTCTCACCATGTTACCCTCCTACTCAAACTGTCTGTCACCTCAGGCTGCCTGTCACCTCCAGGTTCAAACAGAAAATGCTCTTTGGCACCCAGCCCCCTCCCACCTCTCTGGTCTTCTTACCCCTCCCCCCCTCCCCCAGCCCATGGCCTCCCCTCCTTCTCAGCTCGGGCATTCTTTCAGGCTGTGCCCCTGGCCTGGACGGCCCTGCCTTCTCTGCCCTGACCACTGACCACCCCAGCTCTCTCTGCAGCCGGTTCATATACCTGCCAGCTATCCGAGACTTTGCCTGATTTCTTCCATCTCAGCCTGCCCCTTCCCAGCATTGAAATATTTTGTATCGATATGTATCGGGGTTAGACACAATGTTTCCTCTAGTAGAATAGAAGCATGTCTGTGCTGCCAGCACCTACCACAAGGTGCAGGCCCTTGATAAATGCTTGTTGACCAACTGATTGGTTTCTTCGCTATCCTTACCTGGCTCCCCCCATCCCCCTCCAGGCCTGCCCAGCCCCCCCCACCTACCCAGCCCCCCCAGGCCTGCCCAGACCCCAGGCCTGCCCAGCACCCCCCCCACCTACCCAGCACCCCCAGGCCTGCCTGATTGCCATGGGATGCTTCCCCAGGGATGTGCCTTTTGTAATGCCCAATGCCTTCCCAGTCTGTTCATGGGGGCTGGGGCTTCTGGGACAGGCTGGGAGAGGGGTGGGGCCCAGGCCAGAAGAGGTCCAGGTGCCCATTGATGAGCAGGGGCCTCTCGGGCAGGCTGGGGTTTCCTGTTGAGGGCAGTCCAGTGTCTGTAGGTAAAACACAGGGTCAGGGCACCCCCAGGGAAGGGCTCAGTCCTTTCTGGAAGGCCAAACTCCTTGGGAGACCCTGGGGGATGAGGCTAAGCAAATTTGGGCTTTAGGCTAATAGGAATACTGGGCAATGTGGACAGGAACTGTCCAGCTCTCAGCCCTACCTGTGGAGCTCAGAGCTAGGCTTTGGAGCCCGCCAGCAGTCAGCCAGCAAACGTGGTAAGAGTCTATTCTGGGCCAGGTACCGGGCTAACCTTAGATGTGTCTGAGGTCAAAGAGGAGCCCTAACTTAAGCAATGTCCCAGAGCTGGTCTGGTGAAAAGGTTCCTTCCCCTGCTTTCCCCTCAGAGGGAGACCTGAGTTAAGAGAGACCTCAGGGGGCCAGGCTGGGCTGGGGGAAGGGGGGAATCAGGTGGGGAGGGCAGCAGAGATCTCAGGAGGCCATGCTGGACTGGTGGGGGGGGGGGGACCAGGTAGGGAGGGCAACTCCATTTTGGGGCTCTCACCCTGGATCCCTGGGTCTCTGCCCTTGGACTGATTCGTCATCTTGGCTGCCCTCCCCAGCCTCTTGTCCCTTGGCACGGTCCCAGGTCAGACAATAGTCTGGCCAGATTCCTGTTCCCTCCCCCTCCCAGAGTATTCCCACCTGTCTCTACCCCTGAGTCCTGGGTATCATCCCAGTACTTGCCCCATCCATTTCAGCTTGCTGGCCTCCCTTGCCGCTCTTCTCGGGCCCCCTCTTCTTCATTTTGCCCCTCCCCCCCCGCCCCTGGGTCTCCCTCAGATGGCACTAGCCACTGCCTCCAAGATTGTCTTCTGGAACTCCCAGCATGCTGACCCTGAATTCCATCCCCTATCCTGTTGGAAGCCCTGCTGCCTAGACCCTTAGCCAGAGCACCTTGCCCAGCCCGCGGGTGCACTGGCAGAGTTTCTGCTGCATTCAGTGGGCAGCTTCCCCACTAGCCTCTTCCCAAAGAGCTCCAAGGAGGAAGGGCAGGCCAGATGGGTGTGTAATGTATCACAGACATTCTGGGATGCTGGGCCTTTGCTTCAGGGAGGAGCCTGAGCTTTCCCAAAGCCCACCTGGCCCATTTGCCTCCTACCAGCCATTTCAGGTCCAGCTCAGTGCCCAGGGCTGCTGCCATATACATCAGTACAGGCATGCACATGCACTTCTGCTGATAAATAACTCTAACCTCCTTTTTCATCCACTTGGTTTTTCTAGGTTGGATGGTTCTTTGAGTGATGATCACAGATCTCTCCCAGGAGGCTCTCCAATGTGCTGGGGCTTGATGTCAACAGCACTCTATCCCCCACAGTCAGGAACAGCTAGAGGACCTCCCCAGTTACAGGGAGAGAAGCAATCCCCACTCCAGACCAAGGAGAATCTGTGCCAGACCTTGCCCGCACCCACCTTCAGCAAGAGTCCTGTACTATATCTTCTTGGATGTTTGTGACCTGAGGGTCATCTCTGTGGTTATAGCTTCCCAGAACCCCAGAATGAGTCTGACTATGGGGGGTGGATAGGTGGTAGACACCTAGTGGTCTGAGCTTCTATAAAGGGGCTGTTTTGTTCTCACCAAAACAAATACCTTTTCCAAATCCATGGGGAAGAGGCAGTGGGAGCTTTCAGGCCCTTGGTGTGGTCTCTGGGGAACATGGTCAGGTGCCCCCACTGCCCAACTCAAGGATTTGGCATGAAAGGGATTGTGGGCACACAGATCAGCCCCTGTACATGCTCTCACCTTCCTTGGTTCTCTCTGCATCTTGGGAACCTTCCTCTATTTCAGACACCATAAGAGGGAAGCCAATCCCTCAGCCTCCTCCCACTGTGTGCCCTCGGTCTGATCTGGCTCCTCGTTCTCTGCCCTCCGCCATCGTTCTCTCTGGTCACAGCCTTTGCCAAGCACCTATTGCCTGCTAAGCATGGTAGCCATTGCCGCTTCCTCAACAAGCTTGTCTGGGACTATGTTGGAGGCCAAAGGGGGGCAGAGCCCAAAGGGGGAGATTCCCTGGTCTTGGTGGTGAAGATGGCTTGTCATACAATCTTTGCAGATCTTTTTCATCTTTTTGGTCTCTTGTCCTCCTGCATTGTCATCCTTAAACGCCCTTGGCATGTTCCGTTTGGAGGGGCTTCTCATCAAGCTGTCTAGAAGCTGTTCTCTCCCTCCCCTCCCACCACCTTCCTCCCTTCTCAAACCTAATGAGCTGCTTCTGCTGCCACCCAGCATTGCCCTCTGCACTCCTTCTCCCCATCTGATGCCAGCCGGCTGGGGGGTCTCCTGGATGTGGCCATTCATGCCCACTGGCTCATGGTTGAGATGAGACAAGCACCATCTGTGTGCGGAGCCTTTGTCTGCTGGCAATTTGCCAAGGTCAGTGGTAATGTGCCCCACTGGGTCAGAAGGAACAGGCTGATTTCTGGCACCTCCTCTTCCCCTCCCTCTAATTCCTCTGGAGGCTCGCTGTGCCAAGTCCCCCAGGTGACCAGATCTGTGCCCACGTGCACAGACGCTCATCTTGCAGACGACTCCCACGCTATCAGGAATAGGGCTTCCCGTGTGCCCATGGACCCAGCTCGGGCTCTGCAATATCATGCTACTTCCTTCATCATGTGCAGGTGTAAAGGATGTAAAGGCATGAGGTTTCCTGTTCAGTTCAGGCCTCTTTGGAGACTGACTTGGTCATCCAGAGGATTCTCCCCGCCCCCAGGCTTGCATCCAAAACATTGCTACAAGTGTTAAGCAGCCCAGAGCCCAGGTCCAACCCTGTGGCACTCCACTACAGACCTCCTGCCTCAATGGCCTTGAAGGGCTACATGCCCTTTGCAAACACGATCTCCTTTGGTCCTATTTTACAGGTGAGGAAACTGAGGCAAGCAGCAGAGAAGTGGTTTGCCCAGGGACACCAAGCTAGGATATATCTTTGGGCCCCTAGTGCCACCTTTGAGTCTGACCTGCAGGAAGTCATGAACGTATCTGGTCATATGCTCATCTGGCTCCCACTCCTCCGTCTTTCCCTACAAGAAGAGCAGGACATCCCCTATGGAAGGCGCTTGAAGGGTCACATGTGACAAGACAAAACAGGGCTGGGGCCAGGGGAGCCAACAGGGCACTGGCTCCCCAGGGACAGCAGGAGCTAGGGGTGCTTAAGTGCATGTAGCGCAGTGGTGGCTGCCGTGGCCTGGACGAGTTTCAGCCCCAGGCATGACGAGGATCCCAGCGATGGCCCAGGCTGGACGGAACCCTGAGTCCTAGAGGCGGCAATGCCAGCATCGCTAAGCAGGAGCTGCCCTCTGCCACCCAGTCCCAGGGCACCGAGGCCCAGAGGACGTAGTGGCCGCTACATGGCCGGTGGTCGAGGGGTGGCCCCCACGAAGCCTGGCCCCAGGGGCAGTGGCCTTGCCAGAGCCAGAGGAACACAGCAGCTCACCTCATTGAAGTCTGCCACCCGGGGGATGTGGTTCTTCCGGGTCTTGCCCAACACGGCCCCAGAGTTAGAGATGATCACCGCAGTGTTCCACAGAACGTCCCCATGGGCCTCGTCACGCTCCAGGATGGGAGACACAACCACCATGTTGTGGGTTTTTGCCAGCTGCAAAAGCCAGACAGAGTCTTGGAGGATCCCCCCAAATGGGCTTGACCTGAGGGGACGGCCACTAGGGGCACTGCAGTGCTCGGAGTCAAGGAGACCTGGCCTCCACTGAGGATCCCAGCAGCAAGGGGATTCCTCCAGCCTCCTTGTCCTTTCCCAGGTCCTCGGCCCTTCTCCCCTGCCACCTCCCTGCTGTTCCTGGGCCCCCGACTTGGCCAGACCCCGATCCCTCAGCTGGACCCGCTTTCCTCTGTCCCCCCAACTAGACCCTGAGCCCCTGGCCATGGTCCTTGTATCTCCCCACTGTTGTGTGTGTCTGTATGTAGTGTGTGTGTGTGTGTGTGTGGTGTGTGTGTGTGTGTGTGTGTGGTGTGTGTGTCTGTATGTAGTGTGTGTGTGTCTGTGTGTGTGGTGTGTGTCTGTATGTAGTGTGTGTGTGTGGTGTGTGTGTCTGTATGTAGCATGTGTGTATGTATGTAGTGTGTGTGTGGTGTGTGTGTGGTGTGTGTCTGTATGTAGTGTGTGTGTGGTGTATGTATCTGTATGTAGTTTGTGTGTGCGTGTCTGTATGTAGTGTGTGTCTGTATGTAGTGTGTGTCTGTATGTAGTGTGTGTGTGTCTGTATGTAGTGTGTGTGTGCGTGTCTGTATGTAGTGTGTGTGTAGTGTGTGTGTGCATGTCTGTATGTAGTGTGTGTGTGTGTGGTGTGTGTGCGTGTCTATGTAGTGTGTGTGTGTGTGTGGTGTGTGTATGTGTCTGTATGTAGTGTGTGTGTGTAGTGTGTGTGTGTGCGTGTCTGTATGTAGTGTGTGTGTGTGTGGTGTGTGTGTCTGTAGTGTGTGTGTGTGTGGCGTGTGTGTGTCTGTATGTAGTGTGTGTGTGTGTAGTGTGTGTGTGTGCGTGTCTGTATGTTGTGTGTGTGTGTGGTGTGTGTCTGTATGTAGTGTGTGTGTGTGTGGCGTGTGTGTGTGTCTGTATGTAGTGTGTGTGTAGTGTGTGTGTGTGTGCGTGTCTGTATGTAGTGTGTGGTGTGTGTGTGTCTGTATGTAGTGTGTGTGTGTGTGGTGTGTGTGTCCGTATGTGTGTGTATGTATGTAGTGTGTGTAGTGTGTGTGTGTGTGTCTGTATGTAGTGTGTGTGTTTGTGTGGTGTGTGTGTGTGTGTAATGTGTGTGTGTGTGTGCGTGTCTGTATGTGTGTGTGGTGTGTGTGTGTGTCTGTATGTAGTGTGTGTGTGTGTGTGGTGTGTGTGTGTGTATGTAGTGTGTGTGTGTATGTAGTGTGTGTGGTGTGTGTGTGTGTGTGCGTGTGTGTGTGTAGTGTGTGGTGTGTGTGTGTGTCTGTATGTAGTGTGTGTGTGTGTGTGGTGTGTGTGTCCGTATGTAGTGTGTGTCTGTATGTAGTGTGTGTGGTGTGTGTGTCTGTATGTAGTGTGTGTGTGTGTGGTGTGTCTGTATGTAGTGTGTGTATGTAGTGTGTGTGTGTTGTGTGTGTGTCTGTATGTAGTGTGTGTGTGTAGCGTGTGTGTCTGTATGTAGTGTGTGTGTGTGGTGTGTGTGTCTGTATGTAGTGTGTGTGTGTAATGTGTGTGTCTGTATGTGTGTGTGTGTGGTATGTAGTGTGTGTGTGGTGTGTGTGTGTCTGTATTAGTGTGTGTGTCTGTATGTAGTGTGTGTGTGGTGTGTGTGTGTGTCTGTATGTAGTGTGTGTGTGTGGTGTGTGTGTGTCTGTATGTAGTGTGTGTGTGGTGTGTGTGTGTGTCTGTATGTAGTGTGTGTGTCTGTATGTAGTGTGTGTGTGGTGTGTGTGTGTGTCTGTATGTAGTGTGTGTGTGTGTGTGGTGTGTATGTGCGTGTCTGTATGTAGTGTGTGTGTGTGTGTGGTGTGTGTGTGTGGTGTGTGTGTCTGTATGTAGTGTGTGTGTATATGTATGTAGTGTGTGTGTGGTGTGTGTGTCTGTATGTAGTGTGTGTGTCTGTATGTAGTGTGTGTGTGTGGTGTGTAGTGTGTGTGTGGTGTGTGTGTCTGTATGTAGTGTGTGTAGTGTGTGTCTGTATGTAGTGTGTGTGTCTGTATGTAGTGTGTGTGTCTGTATGTAATGTGTGTGTGTATGTAGCGTGTGTCTGTATGTAGTGTGTGTGGTGTGTAGTGTGTGTGCATGTCTGTATGTAGTGTGTGTGTGTCTGTATGTAGTGTGTGTGTGTGGTGTGTGTCTGTATGTAGTGTGTGTGTAGTGTGTGTGTCTGTATGTAGTGTGTGTCTGTATGTAGTGTGTGTGTGTGGTGTGTAGTGTGTGTGGTGTGTGTGTGTGTGTGTCTGTATGTAGTGTGTGTGTGTGGTGTGGTGTGGTGTGTGTGTGTGGTGTGTGTGTGTCTGGGGGCAGGAGATGGGGTGGGGGGCTCCTATCTTGTCTCCCCCAGGGAGTCACTGCGTGGGGCAGGCCCTGACCCTCATTCTCTCCTTGCCGTGCTGGGTGTGCTCCAAGGCCTGCAATAGGCTGCTCAGGAGGGCTGGGGTTAGGCTGAGGTGCTGAGAGTCTGGCAGGAGGCCTGTATCCTACCTTTTGGCAGAGCCTAGTGGTGGGACCATCCTCTGCAGACTCAGCAAATTCTGTCCAGGGCAGTTTCTCTCTTGTGCAGAAAGCAAAGGGCATGGCTAGAAAGAGAGGAGGGGTATCAGGGTGGGCAGTGCCACCTGGTGGGCAGTGTTCACAGCTTGCCACAGGATTCCTTGGAGCCTGGGAGGTTGGCAGCAGAGGAGGATAGAGGTTTTGCCTTTTGGCAGGATTCAAATCCAGGTACCCTACCTCCAAGGCCAGCATTCTTCCCCTGTCCCCTCACTCATCCAGCTAATGGAAACAAATTGGGCTGGTTTATCTAAGCCTGTCTCCAAGGAAGAGGCAGGTGGGCAGACTGGGGCCTGAGGACCACTGGCACACTCACTCCCATGGCTCAGAGGGGGTGCCAGACTTGCCCAAGGTCACACTAACCAAAGGCAAGAATTCAGAGTGGGTTTTCACCAATCTTCACTGGCCCTTCTCCTGCCACTCCTTCAGCCTCCATCCCTGCCTCAGTAACCCTTGGTGAGGAAAGCTGTACGAGGGGGCCCATCACCCAGGCAGGACCCTCAGGGAGGGAGGTGCTAGTATGATCCCCATGTTACAGATCAGGAAACTGAGGCAAGCTGAGGGGAAGTGATTTGCCCTGGGTCACACATCTAGTAAGTATCTGAGGTTACATTTGAATTCAGGTCTTCCTGACTTCAAGCCCCCTAGTGGCCTCACAAGGAACTAGCCCTGCATGACCCCAGGCCAGGTGCGCCATGCCCTGTGGTGCCCTCTCGAGGACTCACAAGGAACTAGCCCTGCCCAGGCCAGGTGCGCCATGCCCTGTGGTGCCCTCTCGTGGACTCACAAGGAACTAGCCCTTCCTGACTCCAGACCCAGCACTGTCTGGACTGCAGCGCTCCCCTGTGGCCCCTTTCTGACTCCAGCACCCCCTCTTCATGCACTCTGGAGCCCCACAGAGGCCTCTGTGAGTGGTGCGGCCATTGGCACATTTGCTCAGTGGGGAGCTCTTGGGAGTTAAGGATGGGCTTCTTCCTCTGGGAGCACCCAGGCCTCCCTTGCAGAGAATGCCCTGGCATGAGAACACTATGTACAGGGGAACAGTGTGAACCCCAGAAGACAGAGAGCTGAGAGAAGAGCAGGGGGCTAGCCTTGGAAGCAGGAGAGGCTCGGGCTGAGCCCCGCTCTGAACCTCAGTTTTCTCACTGGAGAAATAGTGGATTATTGCCTGCACTACCCCCCCCCTGCAAACCTGGAACCCAGGAATCCTTGCTCTGCCCCTCAGGCTTTGAGTGCTAAGGACCATAGGGAGCCAGGGAGCTAACAGATGCTACTCACTCCATGCCTCCTGGAAGCAGACCACATTCACCCCACACTGCGCAGCCACCTCCAGCATGTCTTTGATGCGTCTGTGCAGGGCACCCACCTGGGGAGAAGGGCCTTCATATCAACGAAGTGTCTCTGAACCCAGGGAGCTCTGCTGCCCCTGCCCAGGGGCTCCAGGCCTCAGCCTAGGTCCAAAGGCCCATGGAGCTTGGGACCCAGCCTGAGAAGGCACCAGGTCCCTTCCCTGCTTGCTCCAAAGCCTCCCGAGCCCAGACACTGCGCTAGCCCTGTGCCTGGCCCCAACCTCTTGAAGGGCCCATCCCGTCTGTGCCTGAGTCCTCCCACACTCTCCCCACCTGCCACATTTCCCTCTTCTGTCATCCAGCCACAGGACCCAGCCTGGGCCCTTTCGCCTCCCCTGAGCTCAACAAAGCGGGGTGACGTAGCTGTTCTGGCAGGGAGGGGCTGGGCCTGGGGTCCTCCCAGGCCCTTCCAGCTGTATCCTGGGTCATCAAGAGGTTCAGATGGGAGCAAAGGGGTCAAGCCCCAGAGCACCTCTCCATGCCCCAGGGAAGAGCCCAGGCTAGGGAGGCAGGCTCCCAGCTTTATTTCCTGCCTCTGGCCTTGTGAAGGTGACTCTGGGCCAGCCTCCTTTTCCACACTCTTGTTGGGGGGTGGCAATGCTGAGCTATGGCTGCCGACATCTCTTCCTTCTCTAAGCATGTAACCCCATGAGCTACAGGGAAATCCCCAAAGCACCCCTCTGCTATGTCCTTGGACCCTCACAACTTCCCTGGGGGGGCTAACATTATTCCCATTTTACAGAAGGGGAAACTGAGACATGGAGAGCTGGCAGGCCTTGCCCAGGGCCACACAGCTAGGGTAACCACTGCACTGTCCAGCTGCCTCTGCCCTATCAGCCCAGGCCCTGGGGGAGGGAGGGCTGCTAATTCAAGGGTCTGACTGGCATGACAGATGCTTAGACAACTGAGCCAATGCACCCCAACTATGAGATTGGGGAGCCCATGTCCGGCAAGTCTGGTGAGAGCCACACTCTAGAAGGGGGACCTGCTGTAAATGAAGGCCCAGACATGGGAAAGATGGTCTGGGTGTAGACCTCAGGCCCAAGGGGTGGGTTGGTGGGAAAGGGAGCCCCTAGTGTAGACAGGTGCAGGGTGAGCAGGGAGGTTTACACGTTGGAAATTGGCCCACTACAAGTCAGGGCTTGGTTGTTTGGACCTGACAGTGCGGCCGTGTACATGTGAGGGGGTCAATAGTTAAACGTGTATCAGCCCAGCCTGCCCTGTGACATCAGCGCCAGCTGTGCTAACAGGTGGAGGGCACATGGGGGCACATGCTCTACCCCACTCACCCAGCAGTTCCCTCAGCTGAGTTGCCCGCCTGCCCCCCCAGGAGAGCCAGATGTTGCCAAGAGGGGCCAGTTCCGCCCTGGGCCCTAGAGAGTCTGGTAAACAGCTTCCAAGCACAGAGCCCCGAGAGGCCCGGGCTGGCGGGCAGAGCTGCCTACCTGCTCAGACACCAGGGCATCTGGAGGAAGTCGTATCTTGTTCTGCACGAGCCCTACACGGACCAGTCTGGGTGGCCTCAGCTGCTCCTTGGAGGCCTCGAAGGCAAAGGCCAGCAGCTCAAAGTCCTGCTGAAAGGCAGCAGCCAGGGCCCGGGGAGGCAGGTCCAGCTTCCTGAGGAACAGAGGGAGGGCACAGAGGGGCTCAGGTGGGCCCTTGCTCCAACAGGCACCACACCTAGTGGTCAGCTGCCCTCGTTTCCACAAGGAACAAAGAGGGTGAGAGAGAGGAGAGTCAGGAGGTCAGAGAAGGGACTCAAATGGACCAGAAAGCTTCTTGGCCCCCACCCCCTTGTGGCTCCCTCCCAGCAGAGCTAGAGAGGCTGGGTACTGAGGTGGCCAGGTGACCCAGCGGATAGAGCACCAGCCCTGGAGGCTGGAAGAGCCAAGTGTAAGTTGGGCTTTGAACGCTTGACTGAGGTAGGACCCTGGATGAGTCATCTAGCTGCTGCTTGCCTGTTTCCTTATCTGCAAAATGGGGACATCACTAGGACCAGGGTTGTCCTGAGGATGAAATAATACTTGGAAAGGCCCAGCACACACTAGGCGCCACAGAAACGTGACTGGCTGTTACTCCTGGCCTTGCCTGCCATGGTGGCTGTGGAGCCCCTTCTTGGGGCTGCACAGAGTGACCCCCGATCTCCGCAGGCTTGCTGCGCTATTGATGGCTACTCACGCAGGTCTTCTCATCTCCTGTCTCCACACCTTTGCCTGGAAACATGTTCCCCTACTCCTACAATGATCTGCCTCCTCCCCTGGAGACTCAGTCCAAACACCACCTCCTGTGGGGGCCTCCACTGTCCACCCCCAAATGTGTTGGCTGTGACCCTGCCCTCTCTCCCACTGTCCCCTGCACCTTCCCCTGATCCCCCATGACTTTGGATTTTGTCTCTCTTTCCTGTTCTTTGGGCCTGCTGCTTAGAGGGCAGGCTCTGTTCCTCAGTGGCCTGGGGGACAGGGTTGACTCAGGGTTGCCTTGGCACAAGGGGAGCACCTTGCCTCGGACCTAAGGGGCCACTGCTGTGTTGAGCTGCCTCGGCAGGCCCCTCCAGCCCTGGGCCTCAGTTTCCTTTGCTGTGAAAGCCTGACTCAGTGGGTCTATGGACCATCCTAGGCCTTAGGGCTGGGAGGCAGGAGTCCCTGCCTGCAGTACACCCTGAGCCCCCTAGGCCCCAGTGGCAACCAGCCTCCTTATGGTCCTGTTGACCTGGTGCTGGAGGCAGTCTGGTGCCCAGCTCTCCTGGCCTCTGCCCCGCCAGGGCAGGCCTGGCTGGAACCCTGTTCTCAGCCCTGGGCCCTTCCATTTCGAATGCCATGGACCGAGCCCAGGGCCCCCAGCCTGGGACTTGCTTTGGAGAAAGGTTCAAGACCCAGGTGTCTGGCAGGCACTCGAAAGGAGCTGTGTGTTCCCACACATGTGTGTGGGTGTATGTTCACGTGTGTGTACGTGTACTCATGTGCCCCAGTGTGCAAGCAAGCCCCCCCCCCCCACAGGTTCACATGTGTGAGAGGTCAGTGCTGAGTGATGGGAGGGGAAGTCCAGGGCCCTGGATTCAGATCCTGACTCTGGTGCTCAGTGCTTGAGGGACCTTGGACAGGTTCCCTGTCTCCCCAGGAGCTCTGGGGCCAAGCTAGTGTCCACTCTGTGACACTTGTATACACACACACACACACACACACACACACACACACACACACACACACTCCCATTCACACACATGCACACTTTCAAACACACTGAGACACACACTTGCACATTCGCACAGCCTCACACGTATACTCACAAACTTAACCACACACATGCACACACTCACCTTCACACACACACTTGCACACCAACTCCTCTTCACACACCTGGTCTCTCTCCCAAACAGGATGCGCCGGACATTCCTGAGGTCAGCTAGGGGCAGATTCTCCTCCAGGCTCCTCTCCAGTGATGAGAAATCCGGACTCGCCATTGCCGCCAGACACCGTCTGGGCACAAAGGTGGCAGGCTGCACTGCTAGAGCTCCCTGGACCTTGGCCTGCACTCTGCCCCACCCCCCAGTCTGGCCTGTCAGAGCCTAGTGACCACCCCCAGGTAGCCCCACCCCCCAGACCACATGCCCTGAAAGCCTCCTTGTGCCAGCAGGCCAGGGTCACCTCTGAGGCCCCAGGGTCACGCAGGAAGACTCTAACTTTAGGCCCAATAGCACCAAAGATAAGGCTCCTGCTGGGGCCAGTAGCTCTAAGGAAGCTGGAGCTCTGTTCTTGACCTTCAGGGCCCTGGGCCAGGGTCACAGAACCACAGGGCATTCAGTCCCACAGGGAATCATGCCCAGGAACCACAAATAGGCTAGCCTGGCAGACGCTGTAGAGAGAACTTGGGGCAGGTGATAGTGGGTCACTCTTGAGCCACTGTGGGCAGTGCTGGAAAGGCCAAGCACAAAGACCCACACATTTAGGCCTAAAGTCAGTCAATACACAAGCATTCCTTAGATAGCTAGTATATGCCAGGTGGTGGGGGCACGGTCTGAAATGAGTTAGTCCCTGTTTTCAGGAAGCTTTCATTCTATTAACAGGGATGCCTGGAGCCCCGAGTAGCAGTGCAGTGACCTGGCACAAAGGGGTTATACCAAGCATGGTACCTGGCACACAGTAGGAGCTTAATAAATACTTGTGGACCAATGGCCAGACCTGCATGTTACAAAAGTCCTGAGACAATTGAGTGATGAACTGTCATGGAGAGAGCTTGGACATTTGAGGCAGGGGAGCCTGTGGTGATGGAGCAAGCCAGCAGAGGTGGGGGACTTGGCCAACAGGGTGCCCAGAATGCAAACCTGGATACACAATGAGTGTGGCTAGGGCAGAGGACAGAAGACAGAGGGACCGGCCCCAGGAGCTTTCCTGGCTGCCCCCTCACACTGCTGACTTCTATTGATCTGTGTTACCTCTGACCCCTCAGATGATCCAGGCTTCCTAACAATCAGAGTCTCCCCAAAGGGGAAGGGGGTGCCCCACCTTGGAGGTCTCCCAGCAGAAGCCAGATGGCTACTTGGAGGGTATGACTTCAAAGAGCCCCTTCTGCCCTGGTACAACAGGAGCCTGGCCAGGGATGGAGCATCCCATGAGGGCTGTGCTGGAGCTGGCTTAGCAGGAAGAGCAGAGGGTTCAAGCTTTGGCTGGGAAATGAGCAAACCCAACAAGTCACTCAGTATCATTCTGCTGACCACTAAGGCTCAAGTCAGAGATGGAGAGAACACTTAGCCTGCCACAGACCCAGGTTTGGAGAACCATTTACCAGCATGATCCTGAATGGGTCTAACAAAGGCTGGCAAGAATGGATTTGCCAGGCATTTCCTCTGAGCCAACAAGGGAGAGGAGGGGGAAATTCCACCAAGAACAGTAGCTGAGACACTGAGACTCGTTTGGCTTCAGAGGTATCCCTGAGACAGGAGCGGCCTTGGAGCCTCAGTTTACACCTCCACACCATGGGGCGTTTCTATGCTCTATCTCACGTGGCAGTATTAAAGATGCTCCACCGATAGCAGATTCGTTACTAGATTCCACCAAGACCTGCTGCAATGCCTTTGAGGCCGGGAGGTGATGCTGCCTCTAGAAGGTCCTGTGGGAGACACCAGGCGCTGCCATCTTGGCATCAGTCCCACTTGGCTATAGCTGGTGGTGGTAGGGGCAGGAAGGCTTTGGTCTCAGGTCTGGGTGACCCTTTGTGCTGGTCTTATTGTGCCTCAGGCGCTGAGATCCAGCCCCAGCTTTGGTTGGTGGCTTGAGACACTCCGCCAGAGATCAGGCGGGGTTGTGGTCCTGCTAGAGGCATGGAATCAAGTCTTGCTGCAAACCAGACCCAAAGGCCCCAGGAAGGCCAGCCTCCCAGGAGGGGGGCTCATGTAGCCCCCAGATCCCCAGTCACAGCTTCAGAAAATGAGATGTTCTGGAACCTTCCCAGCTTTGGCCCAGGGAGGCTTCAAAGCCAAAACGCTAGGAAAGTGATCACGCTGGCCCAGAGCAACACAATGCAGCCGGAACAAGAAGAACTACTGGTGATTGGGAAAAAAAGTGCTCGCCACAAAAATCCCCCAAGTGGGGGTGAGACTCCAAGAACGGCCACAAGGGCCATTTCCATCCAGAGAGCAGCCAAGGGAGAAGGCGATGACTAAAAACCAGAGGAGACTGAGCACAAAGCCGGGGGCTCCTGCTCCCGTGGGCGGCGACCCTGACAGGCCCCGGAGCTGCCCCATCCTGGTTGGATTGTGGAGCGCTGGCCCCCCCGGGGCTGCAGGAGACCAGAGTGGGGGAGGGGTGGGAGAGAGGCCCCCACCACTTCCTGGCCCCATTCTCATCCGCATTCCTCCCCAGCAGCCAAGTACTTATCTCAACTCTAGGAGACTCCTGGGAAGGAAATTGGTGGGAGCCCAGGGGCTGAGAGAGTCCCATCAGCCCCGGGTGGGGCAACAGCCAGAACGTTGTTGCCTTTGGCCAGAGAGCCCAGCAGTGGCCTGCCTGCACAGCAGAGACTCAAGGCTGCACTCATCTCAGTGGGGCTAGGAGGAGGGGAGAAAGGGGGAAAGCTGGAGGGGGGGGTGCCAGGACAGCCCCTGGGCACATCCAGAATCCAGGTATGGAGCTGGGGAGGCTAGAGCCCAGAGCAGAGCCCCTGCTGCCCTAGCCCGGGCTTCCTTGGTTTCCTCACTTGGTGACTGGAGGAGGTGACTGGCCCCACATGTCACTAGCTGGTAAGATGAAGGCTGGGGAGTGAGGGCCCTCCTTCTAACCCACAGGGTTGAGGGCTGTGACCCCTGCCCCAGGTGCTCCTACTTGCCCTTGGCCCTGGGAGAGGGGCCCCTCCTGAGTAAGTGACCTCATCCATGACCACCTGCTGCCAGTAAATGAAGGAACGGAGGGAAGGGAAGGCAAGGTTCCTTCACTCTGGGCCTGAGCCCAGCCTGTCTAGGGTCCTGCAGAAGAGTGGACGAAGGGACAGACCAGAGTTGAGGTGGGGGGAAAGGGCAACCCAAGAAGGTGGGGGAGGGAGCTCCCCCAAAGAGTCCAGGGTCCTGAAGAGCTGCTCAGTGATGGGAAAACTCACATCCATCTGTGACCCCAAAGGAATCTGGAGCTGACTTGAGCTGTCAGTCAGCATCCCTTGGAGACCTCTAGGATGGGGGGGGAGGGAGTCCCCACCTCCAGAAGAGGCCCCTTCTGCTCCCAGAAGCTCTTGGGAGCTCCAAAGAGGTTCCCCACCCCTCCCCCAAATCAGCTTCTCTCTAGCTTCCCTCTCCCTGCTGCTCCTGGCACTGCCCTCAGAGGTGAGTAGAACCAGAGGTCAGTAGGACTGACCCTTTGGCTAGGCTGGACCTCCCTGGCTCCTTCAACCAATCACATGGGGCAGGACAATGTCCTCCTCATACTCCCAGAGTTCTCTAAGCTGGAAGGAGCCATGTAGGCCTGCTGGACCCATCCTTCATGCCACAGGCCAGGAAACTGAGGCCCAGGACTGGCCATTTGGTGACTGTGGGCCCAGGTTGTAGGCTAGCCATGAATCTTTAGGCTCAGCAGCAAGGTCTGTTACATTTGGGATGGGCGGTGGGGGGGGGGCGGCTCTCCTTCCCCTGGGGGGTGTGCCCACCCCCAAGAACCCTTCCTACAGCTGAGCCTGGCTCTGGAAGGCAGGGATGGGGCCTGGGAAGGGCTGCCCACATGCTGGGAGTCCTGCCTTTGCTGGGGTCTTCTGATCAGATGAGGAAACTGAGGCCCCCAGGGCTTAGAGGGGAGCAGGAGCAGCTGGTCTGCCCTCCCCAGCCCCCCATTCACTGCTATTCTTAGCTCCACCCCACCCCCACCTTTGGCTTTGCTTTGTTCAGATATGTACTTCTCCAGGCCTGTTGGGTCTCTGGGACAACGCCCTGGGACAGGGCAGGCTGGCCCCTCCCCCACCGGGAGCTGGGCCACATCCTCCTCCTCCACCCTGACTTCTGTGTTCCATTTCCCATCTCCGTGCCTTTGCTCAGAATGACCCATCCCTCATGCCTGCTATCTCCTAAAGCCCCAGTATTGCCCCCAAGTCAGCCCCGGAACTCCCTGCAGGGTAAATGTCCTCATCTCCCCTCCCTTGGTGCGGATGCCTCCCCGCTGCCTTCTCCTCCAGCAGGTTGACTGGAAGCGCCAGGAGGGCAAGAGTAGTTCCTTTTTGTCTGTGTGGCTGTCCAGCAGGTATCTGATGCAAAGCAGGTGTCTGATGCAGAGTGGGTGCTGAAGGAATGAATGGCTATGTGATGCTTGTGGGACTGAATAGTAGGGAAAAGAATGGGGAGACAGACGAACTGGGCTCATCTCCCAAGGAAGAGGGGTCAGCCTCATTCTGTTTAGCCCAGGGGGCTGGAATTGGGTTTGAGGCTCATTTAGGCAGATGTCAGGAAGGACTTCCTTACCAAGAGAGCCGTCCCAGAAGGGGAAGGATTGCCTTGATAGGTAGTGAGGTCCCCATCCCTGGAGATAAGTGAGCAAAGGCTGGCCGATAGTGAAGATGCCTTTTGAGGCTGCTGAGGTCCATTCCTACTCTCTACCTGCCTAGGTGAGGCTCAGAGAGGGCCCCCTGGCCAGGGCTTACCTCTAGCTCACACAGCCTCAGAGACCCTTAGAACTCTGGCAGGGGCAGTGAAATGTACCCAGGCTCCCTGGCTTCCATGCCCATATCTGGAGTGGAACCCTCACCCTCTGCCTGCTGGCCCAGGCTCACAGTGGGAGCCAGGGAAAGCGAGTTAGTCCCTCCCACACTCATGGAACAAGTCCAAAGTCTGCCCGCCAGGTGGGGGCTGGGAGGGTGACATGTGCAGACCAGCAGGTCAGTTTTCTGCTGGCAGTGCCCCTAGCTGCCACTTGTGCCCATCCTGGTTGGCTGGTTTGCCAGCATGTTTCCCAACACTTCCATGGGCCCCTTGCTTCTTTGTGAGTCAGGAAATGAGGGGCACAGCCTCCTAAGGGCACTTGCCAGCTGTGGCTCCATGGGTTAGGCCCCCCTGCTTCCTGTTGCCCTCCCATCCTTTCTCATCCCCAACCCAGGAGGGAGCCCCCAGGGGATGGGGCTTGCCTCAGCTCTGGCCCTAGACCCATCCATATGTTAATGTTGACATAACCCTTCAGGCTGGCAAAGGCCCTCCGCTATGCAAGGGTGCCACCTGGGTACCAGCTGTGATGGCTGGCACAGTCAGACAACCCGGCTCACCTTCACAGTCTCCTCCGAGTCATAAACCAACCCCAGAGGTGCCCACTCACAAAAGCAGCAGCCAAGGACTGAGGATCTTATTAGCCCCATTGAGGCTGAAGAGGGGGGGATAATGGGAGCAAGGGCCAGAGATGAGATTCAAACTCAGGGCTCCAGCAAGAGCTCCAGGGCAGAGAGAACACTGGCCCAAGCCCAGCATGGCATGGCCATGGACTTGGGGGACCCCTTGTTCCTTCTCTCAGCCAAGGCTACTGAGGTACATCTGGAGTTAGGAGACCCTTAGGATACATAAGCTCTGCTGGGAGGCCGCAGGCCAGCCTCTGGCCCTCTCTGGGTCTCAACTCTGTGGAGGAAAATCGTAGCTGCTTCCCTCCCAGGTGACTTTGGGCCAGTCCCTGCCATCTCTAGGCCTCAACTTCCTCCTTAGGGGAATAATACAAGGGTCAGAGGGTCTTCCACAAAGAGGCCAGCCTCCTCCTTCCAGGTGTTTGACCACCTGCATGAGAGAGTCCAGACCAGCCCTGCTCCTCTGATTACCCCCCCCCCCACTTCCCTTCAATCTCTCCCCTCTCCTGGCTCCTCCTTCCTGTCTACAAACGCTCCCAGGCCTCCCCCCTCCTCCAGACACCTTTCTGGGATCCCTGCAGCCCCCGACCGTCCTCCCCATGGTCCCGACTGGCCTCCCCACAGCCCCCGGCCCCACTGGCCTGTTAACCTCTTCTGCCCCTTGTAGCTAGGCTGCAGGAAAAAGGCATCTACAGCTGGGGCTTCCTTTCATCTCAACGCTCTGTGCAGTCTGATTTCTGACCTCAGTCCACCAGAACTGCCCTCTCCAAGGTCACCAGTGACTTCTCCTATGTCCAGTTCAGTGGCCTTTTCCCCCTCCTCATCCTCCTTGCCCTCCTCTATCTGTCCCAGTCTGTCTGTCTCTCTCCTCCCACCCCTCCCCCTCTCTCCTTCTCCCCTCTCCCTCTCTTCCCCTCCCTCTGTCTCCCCCCTCTCTCCTCCCCCTCTCTCTTCCTCTTCTCCTCTCTCCCCTTCCTCTCCTCCCCCCTCTTTCCCCTCCCTTCCCTCCCTTCTCTCTCTCCCTCTCCCCCTCCCTCTTTTCCCCCCTCTTTCCCCTCCCTTCCCCCTTCTCCTCCTCCCTCTCTGACCATTCATTTTCTTTCTCCATCCTTCTCCAGACCACACCCTGCAGTGTGCCAGAATTGAGCATGAGGCCAGAAGTCAGGAACCCCTGTGTTCAGACCCAGCCTCAGACGCTGCCAACTGTGCCTCAGTCTCCTCACCTGGAGAATGTTGGGGGTAGACTCCAAGGTCTCTGAGGCCTTTTCCATTTAAAGCTCTGCTCCTGGGGAGGCACCTTGGGCTCCCAGATCCTGCTGGACGCCTCCCTCTGCTGATACCTTCTTGGTTCCACATGGACCATCTGGGCTCTCCCAATCCCAGGCCTGGGAGCACTGCCCACCCTCACTAACCCACCTGAGCTGGGCTTTTCCCCACCCTGGTGTTTCTCCCAGCCTACAGAAACCCCTGGGGAGATCCAGCCCTCCCAGTCTGGGCACCCTGGGGGGCTGGGGGAGTCCTGAGAGGGTCTGTGGGCTGTGCTGGGGTGTCAGAGTGGGGCAGCCCCCTCCCCCAGGCAGGCCTGCCAGCAGCCCCTAAGGGAGATAGATGCTCCAACGACTGGGCAGGAAGGCCAGGCTGCCTAATGGGGTAATTGAATAATCCCAAGCTCCGGAGGCCAGAAAGGCCTCAGCTGTGAGCTTTGGACACAAATAGCCTGAGAAAACACAGGCCAGCCAGGCCAGGAAGGGAGGGAGGCCTGGGGGAGCTGAGAGGGGAGGGGTGGTCAAGGGGGGAGGGGCAGGAAGCCTCTGGGCAGGAGGGGTGGAGAGAGGAGAGAGTGGCTTTGTAGGGCCCCTCCTCAGGTCCAGACCCCCATTCCCACGGGTTCAGGGCCCTTCTGCTCAGTGGGGGCTCCTCCAGTCTGCCTCCCACATCTCCCACCCAGAACACCATCATTCTTGTCCTCAGCACTGAACCCTAGAATGCCTGGTGGGCAGAGGCCAGGCAGGGCTACCAGCCTCCCTGCCCCTCTCTACCCTCCCCTGGATGCTCAGTCTCAGGCTCTGCCAAAGTCCCCCAAACCCCACAGGGAAAATCTTAGAACCTGACCATTCCCAAGTCTCTCTCCACAAGTGGCAGGGTCCTTGGGAATGACATGGATACCCAGAATGCTCAGGTGAGGGGTACAGCCTGAACCCCTCCCAATCAGGACAGCTGGGGGCTCGGCAGCCTGAGTCGTCCCCTCAGAGCTGCTGACTGAGGGGTGGTGAGGGAGTGCAGAAGCCCCATTGGTCACTGGCCGGGTGGTACAATGCCAGCCACTTTTCCTGACTGAGAAGCAGGCATATTGGTCATCTGCCCCTGACACCTGCTGGTCCTAACACCAGGTGACCTTGGACAAGTCATTAGACTTCTCCGGACCAGCCCTTTCCTCATCTAGGCAATAGGCACATTGGCCCAGGTTCTTCTTGCCTCACAGCTTGTCCTGGGGCAGCAGGGTCCACATATCCAGAAGGGCTGTCCTAAAGCCCTGCCCAGGCTGCAGAGGCCCACAGGGAGGGAACTCTAGGCTTGCTGGCTTGCCAGCATCTCCAGATCTGTTGGGTTGACCAGGCTCCCCCCCATCTCATAGGGCAGAACCAGCAGGCATGATGGGGCGGGGGTGAGGAATGGGCCAAAGCAGCCAGATCTGGGCCAGTGGAGACCAGGACAACTTGGTCTGGGAGGCTGGAGCTGATTCCTAACCTGGAAAGGGACTGAGTTCTCTGTGGCTAGAGGGAATACAGCCAGGGTGGTTGTGGTTGTGCTGGGTGGGGGGGATGACGCCAGACACCCTCCAGCTGGAGGTAATTCTGGGACCCCACCCCCACCTTCTCCCTTCTCCTTCCCCCCACCTGTGAGTGGGTGTCTTGGAGCCGCACAAAGAACGATCAAAGCGTGACAGTCACTGACAACATTTTAACTGAAAAATTGCCTCCAATTGGGGCGGGGGGGGGGGGGGATAAGACTGGGCTTGTGGGCGGATAGAACCACGTGCCAGCCCCAGGTTGGGCCTAGCACACTGGGGGAGGGTGAACTGAAGAGGGGCTGCTGGGGGGCCGCTGACCCAGCCCCCCCCAGACTCACTGGCAGGAGGGGAAGCCCTGGGGGGCTGAAGGAGGCCCCTGAGGTCACTGACTCAGATGCACTGGCAGGAGGGGAGCCCTTAGTTACCCTCTCCCTTCTGTTCCTTGCATTCTTGTAATGCCCCAAGAAAGAGACCCACAGAACCAGGGAGCCCAAGGGCCCTGATTAACCTCTTCCTGGTTCAGGCCCGAGCCTGGAGAGAGAGCCCTGCTCACAGGGAGCTCTCCTCCTGATGGGGAGGCTACCAGCTGGTCACTGCTGGCAAGGTGGGGGTGTGTGGGCCAGGGCAGACCTGGACCCTAGGCCCCCCCTTCTTTCCCCCTTAGTCTGACTTCTGACCTCATTTCACTTACCAGTCCTCTCCGAAGTGACTGACAGTCTCTTAGTGACCTGCTCTCTCTGCAGCCTGCTTGGACACTGGTGCTCACTCCCTCCTCCTGGGCACTCTCATCTCTCTGGGTTTTGGGGATAGCCCCAGCCCCCTCCATGTACACTCCCCCTCTGGCTCCCCTGCTGGGCCCTCCTCCAGACCAGGCCCTCTGTCCTTGGATGTCCCTTAGGGCTCTGACCGAGGTCCTCTGCCCTTCCCCCCTGTCCCTCTGCTCTGGGTCATCTCCTCAGCTCCCATGGATTGAATGACCTTCTTATGCTGATGATTCTCAAACCTTCCTGGCCTGGCATCTCCAGCCAGATGCCCGTCCAGTGGACATCGGAAACCCCGCATGTTCCAAACAGAACATGACCTTTTCCCCCCAACCCTCCCTGCTTCCGGCTTTCCCTATCCCTGTAGAGGGCCCTCCCCCCCATGCTCCCAGGCCCTCAGGCTCCAGGCCTTGGGGCCATCCTGGGCTCCTCACTATCTCTCACCTCCAGAACCAACATGGCATCATGGCATGGAACACAGTAAGGGCTTCACAGCCTGTGAAGGGCCCTAGCTCAGTCTGAGCCAGGCCTGAGTGATCCTGCCAGGTTCTCCCAACCTGCCCAGTGGGGACTCAAGGTGTGTCCTCAGGGAGGAAATGCCCTGAGGTGGGGAGTCAGGAGCGCTGGCCCTCACTGGCTCTGTGACTGCGGGGCTCAATTTCCCCATGTGGTGCAGGGATCAGGTTGGCCAGTCCAGCTCACCTGACCCTAAGCTGTGTGATTGCCCCTGTTTGGGCCTTGGTCCCCCACTTCCCTCCTGCCTCCTGACTTGGAAAGCTGAAAGGTGTCATTGAGCCCCAGCACCCCTCCCTGCCCCACCCTCGGCAGAGTAAAGGTTAGTGTGGCCACCTCCTCTGAGCCCCAGAGCCAGCCAGATGCTTCACTGACTGTGCCTGTAAAGCAGGAGGGCCCCTCCCCCGGAGGCTGGGGAGGGGGCCAGGGTTGAAGCTGGAGCCCAGGCAATGGCCCGGGAGAGACCAGCCCCTTGGAGCCTAGGCTGGGATAGGCCCAGGGAGGAGCTGGGGCAGGTCCTGGGGAGAGCCAGAGAGTGGCCCTGGTGCCCTGTTGGCCCCTGCCTCTGGCCCTTGGGCAAGGGGCGGGGCCTCAGCTCCCTGAGGGTGTGGTGGGGCAGGGGAGGGGGCAGAGGGGCAGGGCCAGGTGTGGTGGGGCTGGGTAAGGAGGGGGTAAAGGGGGGCAAGGCTTGGGAAAGATGGGTGTGGTGGGGCTAGGGAGGGAGGGGCATGTAGTGGCCTGGGCGCCCAGGGTGTGTGGCAGGCCCCAGAGAGCCCTGGGGACACACTAGGTGCCCAATGACAGCACAGAGGCTTGACTTGTTCACTAGCTGTGTGACCCTGCCTCTATCTCCTCAGCTGTAAAACTGGGGAGAATCCCAGAGCAGCAGGAGCTCAGATCTCTGAAGTGCTTGGCCCTCCTTAGTTCAGGCCATTATAGACAAGCACAGTATAGACAGGTCAGCAGCCAGCAGGCCAGGCAGCCTCCACTCTTCCTACGAGGAAGAGAGTGCATCATAGACAGGCCGGGAGAAGCCGTGGCGAGGAGCATCTGGAAGAGATTGGGGACCCCACAGACACCCAGCCAGCTGAAGTCAGGAGGCAGGAGAGGTCAACCCCCATTTTACAGATGAGGAAACTGATCCCCACAGAGGCCAAGTCCCATAGGCTGTGGTGACTGGCAGAACGGGGGAGTGTGGCTTGGGCATTCTCTCTCTGGCCATCTTCACCTCGGCCAGACAAGTCTGGAGAAGCATGAGACACTCTTTGGTGCAGGCTGTGGTCAAAGAGGGAAGGCTTGGCTCCCACCTCTTTCTAGGAAGCTGGGACAGCCTCCCCAAAGCTTGTTGGGATGACAGAGGAACAGATGCCAGGGCTTTCCTCGGGACTCTGGCCTTCATCTTTGCCAGGGACCCTGAGAGAGCCCAGGCATGAGGCAGAGGCAGGGGCATTGCCAGCAGCCTTGGCTCAAGCCCCTCCCTCTACTAATGGCCACAGGAACTCAGGAGGGCTTTGAGGATCAGGTGGGCAGGGGCCCTTCATTCCTCTGGGGAAGCTCAGGGTCACAGGATGGGTGGTAGTCTTTAAAGAGGAGCCCTCCAGGACAGGGGGGTAGTGGAAGGGTGGGACAAGGGCTCCACAGCCCCCTGCCCTGAGGGCCCTACCCAAGGCAAGGACTAGGATACAGCAGAAGGGCTTGCTGCCTACCAAGACCTGGGGCTGCTTCTTCCGGCCCCTGGCCCTGCCACCTCCCTTCAGAGCCAGCTAGGACAGGGTAGGCAGTGGGGGCTCAGGGGATGGCTGTCTCCCAGTGAACAAAGGGTGCAGGGCAGCCAAGCTGGGCACAGACACACACACCACCATGTCCCACAGTCCCATTTAATTCTGTCTCTAAACAAACATTACCTGTGGCTATTAAGACAGACAGAAGTCCCCAGGGAGCTGGTCAGCCCCCAACTACACAGACCCAGGGCCAGCCTGGCCTCCCCATGCACTCCCCTGCCCACCCCTGCCCACTCCCTCCCAGCCCCCTCCACCTGAGGGCCAGGGCCAGTGAGAGACCCAAGGCCTCCTCCGCAGCAGGACCAGGGGCATCCAGGAGGTCAGCCAAGGCAGCAAGCACCCCCTGAGGGGTCTCCCCTCTGTCCACCTCCCTGCTCCCCAGGCCCACTCTGGGCCACTGAGTGAGGACACAGATTGTCTGGTGGTGGCCAAGAGCCAGGCTGGCTCCAGAGGCCAGCCTGAAGAAGGTCCCCCAATCGCTCTGACATCCAGAGCCCTTCCTGGGACGCAGACCCACTTCTCCGCTGGCCACCAGAGGGGCAAATATTCTTTCAGCAAAATCCCTGGGCAATGTCAGGAGATGCCGGCTGGTGGGGGCCCCTCCAGGCCAGGGCCTGTGGGGTGAGACCCTGGCAGCTCAAGGCTCAGGAGCTCCACCCCGCGGCCGCCGCCCTCCGGATCCAGGGTCGCGGCCGCCCTGCCCGGTCGTGGCGTGCCACCGTTGGCCCAGACGCCAGCGCCGTGCCCGTTGAGACGGAGGCTGATGCGCTCCTGCCCGTGGCCACAGTCCCGGCTGTGTGGGGTGGCGGCCCGGGCCACGTGGCTGCGGAGGATCTTGCGGAAAGTGTGGCGAAACTCGCGGATGCGGTAGGCGTAGATGAGGGGGTTCACCACGGAGTTGGTGTGCGACAGGACGATGGCCAGGTACATGAGCCAGGCGGGCGCGTGTGGGCACTCCCGGCAGAAGAGCGTGAAGCAGTTGATGATGTGCAGGGGCAGCCAGCAGAAGGCGAAGAGGCCCACGATGATGGCCAGAGACTTGGCCGCGTGCACCTCCTTCTGCAGCGTGGAGCGCGAGCGCTCACCGGCCGTCGGCTTGCTCTCCATCTGCTTCAGCTGGCGCCGGGCCGCCATGAAGATGCGCAGGTAGATGGCCAGCATGAGCAGCAGCGGCAAGAGCACACAGGCGAAGAAGTTGTAGTAGACCATGTAGTCCATGGGGACCACGGCCTCGAAAAGGCACGGCATCTGGCCAGCGCTGCAGTGCGGGGGCTCGGAGCTATTCCCAGCTCCCGGGGCCTCCACGCACTGGCTCCAGCCCAGCATGGGCGTCAGGCCGATGACGAAGGACAGCACCCAGCAGATGGCGATGATGCCCTTGGCCCGCGTGCCCGTCACCAAGCCGTTGTACCTGGGGGAGGAAGAAGGGGGGGTCATGGGCCCTGGCCCAGGGCCAGGAAGGAGCCTGCATCTGGCCCGGAGGCCCTTCTCTCTGGGCCTCAGTTTCCTCTGCCGAGTCAGCCATAAATCAGCTCCTCAAAGACCGCCTCTGCTTCTGGTTGGGATGGCTGTACCACGCCCCCCGCCCCTTCCCCAAGTACACGTTTTGTCTGCCCGCATCAAGGGCATTGATTCAATCCACTGTCTGATCTTGCCCTGTCTGGTGCTGGGTGAGAGGGAAACAGAGACAACACAAGTGGGCCAGGCCCTGACCTCAGGGAACTGATATTCTCCTGTGGGACCCAAAGGAACATGCATCCTGGGGTCTGGCACAGATCAGGAAGGGCTTGCCATGACTAAAGAGTCTGAGCCAGAGGTGAGGAGAGAGAGCAGGCCAGGCTGGGGGCACAGCCTAGGCAAAGGCCTCTCAGGGCCAGGGGAAGGCCCAGTCACGGGTCTCCTTACTTGGGCCATCAAGGGAGGGGATGGGGAGGATCACCAACTGCCAGCTGCCCTCCTGGGTCACATCTTCCCCTGACACACTTCCCTCTGGATGGGGTTTCTGAGAGCAGCAGCCTGTTTCCACAGGACAGGAACTTTTCCTAGTTTTTTCTACTCTGGGATACATATGGCCCAGAGAGGGCAAGAGGCTGGCCAGTATCACACAGCAGGTTAATGGCCAGCCCAGGGCATGCTCAGCATGGAGCTGGCTGGGTTGGGGCTAGGGAACCCTTGGCTGTGCCCACAGGCCGGCCCTTGGCCAGCTGCCAGCTGGGGGGCCCAGCACTTATTGCCTGGAAGGCAGTGGCACAGGCTGCTTGTTCTTCTGGGCAGGGCCTAGGCCTCACTCCCTTTTGGCTGCTGAGAAATATGTCCTGACTGGCTAAACCCCACCCCCCAACCCCAGACACCCAAAGGCCTAGAGCTGAGAAGCTCCAGGAAGCATGGAGGCTAGAATGGCTCTTCCCAGCTGGAGGAACCCTGGTTTACAGGGCACTCAGCAGGCCAATTCTTATGGAAGACTCCCAGCTGCTGTCACAGGTCCCTCTTCAAAGTCTGTCCAGTGGGCTGACTCTGCCAGAGCCTCAACAGGCCACCCTTGGGGTGGCCTAGGAAGACAGGGCAGGGGGCCAGGCCAAGGATCCTTCCTACCTGCTCCTACCTTGCTGAGGTGGAGGGAAGGAGCACTGGCTTTGAACTCAGCAAAAATCCAAGCTGTAATTCTGTCTCCAGCTGTGGGCAAGATACTGACCCTCAGTTTCTGCCTCTGTAAAATGGACACATAATGCTGCCTCTACATAGCTGGGAGGAATATCAGAACGCTGAGTGTCCAGGAGCCACGCTAGGGCTGCTACACCTCCAAGGGCCCCCTGGTGCCTGCGGGGGCTCAGTACAGTTCAGACTAAACTGCAGCCTTGCGGTCTGGAGGGATGGGATTACTGTGGTCATGAGGTGTCAGAGCATGCTGGGAAGGCAGTTGTGGGGGATTCTGGGTGAGTCAGGGCTGACTAGAGGCCACTGGCCTCCCTGACACATCTCCAGCTCTTTAGCTCTGGCTAGAGAACAGAGTTTGACCTCTAGGCCAGTGACCCTGGCTTTTATTCCTGGGAAGATTCTAGAGCAGCTCATGAAAGCAATAGTTGGTGACCATCTAGAAAAGGCAGTGGCAACTTGCAAAGAGCCAGCCTGGAGGCTCGGCCCACAAGCACTGTGCCAGGCTTGCCCTAGTCCTCATTGCCCAGCAGATGGGGCAGACGCCATTTTTAGCTGAGCCTTAGCTAAAGCAACCCTACTGTTCCTGAGGGGTAGATAGAGAGGTATGAGGATTCCCAGTTGTTCGGGTGGCCAGACTCAAAGAGCCCTAGGTCAGTCAGCATCAGTGGGGCAGGCGGGCTCGGAGGGGGTGCCCTAGGAATCTGTGCTCGGCACGCAGCTGAACGTTTTGACCAGTGACTTGGATGGTAGGTTTGGCCAGCCTGCAGGTGACATGAACTTGGGAGAGAGAGTTAAATGCTGGGAGACCGAATTGGGATCCAGAAGATTCCCAAGAGGCTGGAATGGTGCAACAACTAAGTCAGATAAGATGAAATCAGGTGGAGATAAGTATGGACCCTTACTAGTGGCCCAAAAAGCCAACTTCCGGAGTATAGGGTGACCTGAAGGTCCGGCTGAGCAGACAGTGCTTTGTCTGGAGCAGTCAACCAAGGGCTCTGAGGGGACAGAAAGGGGAGCCAACAGTGGCCCTGGGCTCAGCTCCTCGGCCCTATTCAGAGGGGCAGAGATGCCTGGAATGCTGTCCTCCCCTGCCCCTGCCAGCCTCTGGAACTTGGGTGTCCTTTCTGGTCACCACAGCTGGAGAAGAGTGTTCAGAGGAAGGCAGTGGGGGGCGCGGCTCATGGAGGCCGGCATGAGGGCATCTGCTGACCTTGTTTATCTTTAGTCTAGGTCTAAAAGAGCTGTGCCCAAGTGTCTGGAGGCCCATAGGGAGTGGGGGGTTCACCTTGTTCTGACTAGCCCTGGGGTCATACCCAGGAGCAGGTGGGGGAAGCTATAAAGAAACCAGTCTAGGTTCGAGGCAGTAAGAACCTCCAATCCACGTCCCTGTGGGAAACAGGCTGTCCCCAGAAGGCAAGGAGTGCCCTCCCTAGAGGGCTTTAGGCAAGGGCTGGCTCTGCCTGCCTGTCCCAGATGCTGTAAAAGGGATTCTTAGTCAGACCCATCCTGTGTACCATGAGCTTTGGAGACCCTGTCCTTTCTGACCCTGAAGTTCTCTGGCTCTGGGATTCTCTGCCTGGCCTCTGGTTGCAGCCCTAACCCTGGCTGGCCATGGTCCCCAGGGAACCCAGGTAAGGAAAAGTGTCCCCAGCTAGGGCCAGCCTAGCTCCTGTGGGAGGGTAGGGGGCGTCTCACCTGCCAAAGGCGAGTCCCAGGCTGGCTGGGGCACTCACCTGAGGGGGATGCGGATGGCAATGTAGCGGTCTATGGCGATGGCCAGCAGGCTAAAGATGGAGCTTTGAGTGAGGACCAGCACAAAGCAGGCGATGAAAAGGCAGCCGTGGAAGGCGGCGCAGAAGCCAGTGCTGATGGTGATGGCGAAGGGAATGGCCAGCACCCCCACGGCAATGTCGGCCGCCGCCAGGGACACCACAAAGTAGTTGGTGACGTTCTGGAGGTTGGTGTTCATGGACACGGCCCAGCACACCAGCACGTTGCCCAAGACCGCCAGCACAGCGATGAGGACCTCCACTGCGATGTAGACCACGTCCCAGGAGATGGAGAGCGCCATGGCACCGGGAGGGGCGTGAGGGCTGGCTCCGAGCGACCGAGGGCCGGGCCAGCTCTGGGTCCATAGCTGCAGCCCCCGCGCCAGGGGCGTCCCAGGCTGGGGGCTGGGGAGAACAGAGGCCTCCCTAGGCCACTGGCCAGCACCCGAGGCCCGGCATTACGGAGGGGGGAAGGACTTTCCTTACTTCAGAGGCCCCTTAAAGTGCTTCAGACGCTCCTCCAGGGCACATGGCCTTGGCGCCCAATGCACTGGCAGCTCTCCACTACCTTGGAGGGTCCCTGGAGCCTAGGAAACGAAACACCCCCATGAAAATCAGAGTGGGGCGGGGGTGGGGGTGTGCGGCCGTCGGGAGGGCCAAGGCTGAGGAAAGTTACTCCTCAGCTCCACCCGTGCTGATGGGAGGCAGCCCCATGGCTGGGCTGGCGGGGCCTCATACACCCGGGGAGACAGAAAGGGATGGGTGGACCCCAAGTACCCACCGCTCGAGGTAGAGCCTCCCCAACACAGCTGGGTGAGCCTCCAGGTATCACAAGGCATAAAGCAAATTCATGGTCTCCTTCCCCTCCTCAGGAGCTCCTCCCTGCTGGTGGTCCCCTGGGCCCGGGAGCCCTAGCTGCGCCTCTCTCTCCAGCTCCATTCCACCTCCCATCCTTCAAGGTAATGCTGAACACCAGAGAATCTCGGAGAAAGCTGGCAGCTCAAGGGATGATGAGGCTGAGCCCCCTGCCCTCCTGGTGCCTGCTGGGAACTCTGGTAGTAAAGCTGGGTTGGGGAGCTCCCCTGCCAGACCCCATCATCAGGGGAAACTGGACCTAGGTCATGTTCCTTCCCCCAGGGGACACCCCAGCACCACTGGGGAGGGCTATAATAAGGGTGGGGATGCCCTGTGCAGTCTGTGGCCCAGCTGAGAGCTGCCAGGATGGAGTGTCAAGGGGGAAAGGACCTGTCCGAGGTGGGAAGAGACCAGCAGAGCCTTGCCACAGGACCCTCATCCACTCATCTGCATGAGATTCCAAACTGGCTTCTGGGTGACCCTGGGCAAGTCACCTCCCTTTGGTCTGCCTCAGTTTCCTCAACTTCAAAAGGAAGATGATAACAGCACCTCCCTCTCAGGGTTGTTGAGAGGACCAAAGTATTTGTCATACTTGAAAAGTGCCTGGCACACAGTAGGTACTTAATAAATGCTGCTTCCTTCCCCTTCCCTCTCTGATCGCCATAAGTAAGGGTGGGATCCCACACTGAGGGAACTGCTTGGAATCAGGAAGCACCTTTGAATGCCAGAGTCTAGACCTCCTGAAGGGGACAAATCTCAGAGCTGAGGCTCTCTCCTGGGATAAGGAGCACTGCCTTTGTAGCTAAGAGCACAGAAATACCCGGCAAAGCCACAGGGGGACTAGGGGGTACCAAGGCTGCCCAGTAAGGAGGGAGGCTAGGGAGACAAGAGGGTTGGTCCAGCAGAGCCACCATGCTCAGGAAAAAGTCAGCCCAGAAGAAGAGCAGCCTGCCCCACTCAGCAGCAGCCTGGAGGCCTGGCATCCTCTCCTGCCCCACTCAGTGGCTCATGCTTGGATCTGTTCTGAACCAGGCCAGCAGCAGCCATGCTAGGGAAAGAGCCAGGCCAGCAGCTGAGTGACCTCAGGCCAGCCCAGCCACAGACTGGTCCATCCAGCAGACACATCTTGCCCTACTAGGAATAAGCCCAGCTAAGCTGCCCATCTCCCAGAGACAGTGTGCCCTGAGGGGAACCAGCCCCTCCCAGCAATGGAAAAGCTCATCCATTATCAACACCAACACATGGCCCCAAAAGAGAAAGAAAAACACTGAGACCCTGGTGCTCCAGCGCTGCATGGTGCCTTGGCCACATGTTCTCTGTGTGTGCCGGCGCACGCCTCAGGACCATTATCCTCTGAACCCACACCCACTCCTCTCCCTTGGGCTATGTGAGCTTTGCAGGAGTGCACCCCAGGCTTCTGGGGGAAATGCCTTGGAATTCCTGTGCCTGCTATGCCATCTAAATAAAGGCTTTTCCCCCAACAGCTAATTGAGTCCTCTGGCTCATTGTCAAGGGGAAGCACACTGATGGGGGCTCTGTAAATTACAATGGTTACCCTTAGAAACAAAGGTAGCAACTGCCCTTTTGTAGACCCTACCTGCCAGTGCCAGTAGGAGTTAGGGGAGCAAGCCCCTGGTGGAGGGGCTGTGCCGATGTTCAGGGGAGGCAGGTGGGAGGTGACAGGCACATGCTCTCTGCACTGAGGGTCTGCATATCCAGGGCTCCTCAACCCATGGGACTTAGGGCCCTACTCATACCCCACCCCCTTCTTCAACTCCTTCCTCCCTTTCCTTCTCCTCCCCTCCCCCTTCTACATCTCCCCTCCTCTCTTCCCTTCTGCTACCCCTCCTCCTCTCTCCTTTCTCCTCTCCCCCTCCTCCCCTCCTCTTTTGCCCTTTTCCTTTCTCCCCTCCCCCTCTTCCTCTTCCCTTTCCCTTCACTTCCTTCCCCTTCTTCCCCACCTCCTCCTCCAGCAATTGTCCAGGAGCCCTGCCTCCCACTCCCCCCACCTCCCAGCCAAGTCTGTTTGCAGGTGTTTCCTTCATTCCCCTTATCCCCAGTTGGATCAGTGCTCTGGAGCAGTGGGGCTGGGCACACTGGTGCTTTCCTTCAGCCTAGCTGGGTGAGAAGGTCCAACATCTCAGGCTGCCCCGACTCCTGGAGCCTGGGGTGGACCCTACTCATGCCAAGAAGCTGGGGCACGAATTGTGGCATTTCAGGCTGCCCAGAGCCTTGAGGGACCGGGGCAAGGGTGAGAGGTCTGCTGTCCTGGGGCCGAGGGGCTGAGGATGTCCCTCTGCTGGCCAGGACCAGGACTGGGGAGGCTGAGCCACAGCCAGCATCCTGTCCCCTCTGAGGTCCTGTGGTCAGAGTGATCACTTGGGGCTGCCTGATGCCCCGAAGCCGGCTGGGAGTCCCTGGCTGGTATCATTCAAACCCTGTTTGTTGTCCCCTCCCCAACCTCCTTCTCTCTTTTTATCATCATATTCCTCTCAATCCCCCTGAGTCCCCTCTACAGCCCCCAGCCCCTGGGAAGCAAACCCACCTGCAGTCTAGCTCTCTCCTGGCTTCTCCTGACTCTCAGGCAGTGTGGGCTCTGTCCGGGGCCATCACTCCCCACCACCGGCTGAACCTTCACTGTCCCTCCCAGGCCCCTGCCCCACCCTCCCTCAGCCACCTCTCCTCCTTGGAGGTCACTTGACCCACCTGGACCAGTGGCTCCTGCTGAGCTCCAGGGCACCCCAGGACCCTCCCTGACCTCTCAAACCCCCCCCCCCCGCCCCATGCTAGGGCACTTCAGTCCTTGTGTGGACATCCCTCCAACACACTCATCTTATGGTTCCTTAGCCCACCCCCTCAGCCACACACAAGCAACTGGTGACAGCTGCCAAGGCCTCAGTTTCCTCTCCTGTCAGATGGGTAGGAAGTGGGCTGGATGAGTTCTGATCCTGCTTCTGCTCTCATGTTCCATCCAAGCTGAGGCCCTCCACCACCTCTTCTATCTGATACTCTTTAAGAACAGCAATGCTGTCCCTCCCAGATCTTCCCAGGGAGGCCCCTCACTCCCCTTCCTCTTCAGGAAGGAAGCCCAGGCCTTTGAGCTCCAGGCCCCACACTCTGGTGTCTGCCCTTCTTGGCTCTTCTCCAGACTGGCTTTCCCCATCAGGCCTTCCTGCCTGAGAAGCGAACAAGTATCTCATGCCCTCAAGCCCAAAGCCCAGTGGGGGGAGGCAGCCCCTCCCAGCACCTGGAGGAGTCCAGCCCAAGATGAGGGCTCTGGGCCCCTGCCCATCAGTAGGCTTGTCTGCCCTGAGCACTCCTGCTAACCAGGACATATGAGATAGTACCCATGATGAGAAGGGCTGTGGGGGATGGGGCGTGGGACAAATGTGGAACACCTAGGGTGACTTGGAGGGAAAAAAACAGACCTCTAATCTCTAACCCTGACCAGGATACCGACCCTGGTCCCCAGGACCCCTGAGAAGTCCCAGCTGGAGCCTGGCTCCTGGTCTCAGTCAGAGCCTTGACCTAGTCCATACAGACTTAAAGAGCCTGGAATGCCAGACCCAAGGGCTGGGACTGGTGACCCTTAGCCCACAGTGCTTTGTCTCAGGCATCTGGAAGTGGAGGGAAGCAGTATGAAAGCCATGGGGGTCCTTGGCCAGAGGTAAGCAAGCCGCCAGGACCAGCCCCCATATCCCTAATGCTTTGCCCCTATGCTGGGGAGGCAGGTGTGGTGTGCAGGGCAGCCTGGTTGCTTCCAGGGCCCTAAGCTTTCCCTCAGGAATTAATCCCTGAGTCACGTGCTGCTGGTTAGGAGAGGAAATTGAGTCTGAACAAGGGCACGGTTTCCCGGGTAAATAGCCTTGGCTGGTGCTGGAGGCTGGGGGGAACAGAGGCAGTCCCATAAACATGCAGCCAAGTCAATAGAAGCTGCTCCCAGCCCTTTAATTAAGAGGCTCTCTCCTGGAGCTCACTCCCTCCAGCCCCAGCACAGACACTGTGTCCCTAGACCATGAGGAGCTCCAGGCAGGGCAGGGACAGTGCCAGGAGAACAGCGGAAACTCTGGGATCTCATGGACTCCTCCCAATGGCTACAGAAAAGGAAACTGAGGCTCAGTGCCTCTCTCTAGATGCCATGGTGAATTTGGGTCTGAGCATGAAAGGGAAGCCAGGTGTCCTGGTCCTAGGCTTCCCCAAATGTTAGCATTGGCCTGGACCCCTGCCTGAGTCTGGGCTCTTGGCTCCAGGAGCTAGTGCCCCTGGAAGGCTGGCCCTGCTTCGACCTGGCTGCTCTCTGCCCTTGAACTACCCCTGCTTCCTTCATGGTCCAGGATCACTGAAACCCTTCCTTTCCAGAAACCCTATGTGTGGGGCTGGTGAAAAAGGAATCATTGGGCGGCTAGGTGGCGCAGTGAGTAAGAACGCCGGCCTCGGAGTTGGGATGAACCGAGATCGAATCCGGCCTCAGAAAATGAGCACCCACACATAAATAATGACGGGCCATGTGACCTTGAGCAAGTTATTTAACCCCAATTGCTTAAAAAGAAAAAGAAAAAGAAAAAGGAATCATTGCCCCCACTTCACAAAGGAGGGAACCGAGGCTCCACTGTGTTCCTCCTTGCCCCCCAGATTAGCTCAGGACAGGAATCACAAAGGATGGGAAGGAAAGCCAAATGGAGGGGCCCAGACCCACAGGCAGGATGTAGGGGGAGGGTGGGAAACAGACACAGAAGACAACAATGTTAGGGACAACATCGGGCTCATCTGGCCCTGCTGACTTCTGACTTGGGTCTAGAAAGGGGCATCAGGTTGCTGCCCCAAAGTCCAAGGTCCTGCAAATGCTCTCTAAGGAGATGTGCCCACCTGTCAAGGCCTTACTGACAGGCTGTCCTCAGGACCCAGGGAGGAGAGTGCTATATTTCCCCCAGAGGTCTTCCTCCAGATGACTGAGAGGCTCCTTGACAAAGGAGGATCCCCCACAGCTCAGTTATGCCTTCTAGTCTGTCTGTCCCCCAATTTAGCCTCAAAGCTGCCTCTCATCACAATCTTTGGCCTGCCCAAGGCATTAGCTGGGGCTCTTCCCATACCCTCCAGTCATCCCAGGAGGACCCTCAGGGAATCATCCAACTCTCCTATCCATTTCAGAGAGGAGGCAACTGAGGTCAGGTAACCAGCCTACTTCTAACACTCATAAGTTCCGTGACTCTGGGACAGTCACCTGCTGTCTCTGAACCCTGCTTTCCTCAGCTCTCAAAAGGGGATCATAAGTACAGTGCTCCTCTTAAAGGAGCCCACATGACCAATGAGAAGCTAAGGAGCTGAACTGAGGAGGTGGGGCGGCAGGGATGCCCCTACCCTAAATACACACTCCTACTTCTCCCAGAGACTGAGGCCACCTCTCAGCTCCCTCCCCAACAGTCACCCTTTCCCCTGACCACAGAGGGTCAGAGTTACAGGTTCTGGTGGGGTTAACCCAACCCTAACCCTTCCCCTGCCCCTCTGCCCAGCAAGCCACCCTACCCACTCCCCATACACCCATCTCTCTGGTCTTTGCCTCTCCATCCCTTTCAGACCATACTCGAGTTTCTCCAGTACTAAAATAACATTGCTTGCCACCTTTGCCCTCAGCTCAGCCATCCCCTCCCCAGCTCCTCCAATTCCAACACAATCTGATTCCTCCCTTTCTCCACCCAACATTTGAAAAGTTCCTGACATCTGTAGGAAGGATCTATAGGGGCAGGAGATAGACTGAGGAGACGGATCAAGACAACACCTACTATGTGCTAGGCTTTTCTCTTATTTGATTGGAATCGAATATGCTCATCAGGAAAGGGTTGGGTGAGCCATTGGTGAACTATGGGAGAAGGGTCCCCAAAGTGAAGCTGCTGAGAATGGGCAGCCCCATCCTCAGGTTCCCAACCTAGAAGTCATCCCAGCTCCTCATTCTCTCTCACTCCCTCGATTCAATATAGTGCCAAGGCCTGGGGATTTCACCTCTGCTACATCTCTTGTCAATTTCACCTCCGCTACATCTCTTGTCAGTTTCACCTCTGCTACATCTCTTGTCAATTTCACCTCTGCTATATATCACTTGTCAATTTCACCTCTGCTACATCTTTTGTCAGTTTCACCTCTCCTGCATCTCTTGTAGATTTTACCCTCTTACAGCATCTCTCCCAAAAGGTCCCTTCTCTCTGCCTCCTCCCTCACCCTGGTGCAGCCCCTCATCACCTCATACCTGGACTATTGCAATAGCCCCTGGGGGGTACCTTGCCTGCCTCTAGCCTTTCCTCCTCCAGTTCATCCTTCATTCAGCCTCCAAAATGATCTCCCTAATGCACAGGTCTGACCATGTCACTCCCCTACTCAATCTCCAGTGGCTCCCTATAGTCTCCAGGAACAAATAGAGATGCCTCTATTCTTTCCCTTCCACATTCAAACCCTTCTCAACCTGGGGCCAACACGCCTTTCCAGCTGATCACATATCACTCCCCTTTTCCTCAAAGGCTCCCCTCCTAGCCACCCTGTGTATATAGTGGCTATGGTGGACTGTTTGTTGCCCCCATTAGACTATGAGTTCCTGAAGGACAGGGACCACATATCTCTGTTTTTTCCTTGTACCCCGGGATGCAGACAAGGACCTGTCACACAATCTGAGATGAATGAAGGCTTGTTGCTTGGCTGATTTGGCACCTTGAAGGGAGGAGAGGTGTGGATCCCCTAACCCCCACTTTTCCTAGAGGTAGCAGAACTGAATGGGTGGTCTTGAAATGTTTGAACAGCCAGACTTTAATCAAGTTTTTCTTGGTTCCATGCCAGTGTGGTAGGAGGTCTCCAGGGGGGAGCTCCAGAGATCTGTGCTATTGAATACTTTTATCCAATGCCATGGAGAAAGGCATGGATGACAGGCTCATCCAGTGCGTAGCTGTAATGAAACTGAGACGAACAGCTAAAATGGCAGGCGCCAGACTCTGGGTCCCAAAAGACCTCAGCGGGCTCCAGTCCAAGTCCAGCAAGATAAAATGTCATAGGGCTCAATGGACAGGCTTGTTCTTCCCAAGTCAAGAATGGGAGAAGCAACTCCCCTGCATAAGATCTGAGAGTCTGAGGGGACCACAAGCTCAGTAGGAGACAGTAGAAAGTGATATGGCTATCAGAAACCCAATGCAATCTCGGACTGATGGGGAGGGACAGAGTTTCTGGGGAGGGGACAGGAGGTCTGGCAATCAGAGTAGTGAAGGGTCTGGAGGCCATGAAATATGAGGATGTACTGAAGAGATGTTTTGCCTGGAGAGGCTGCCAGGTCCCAAAGGACTGTCCTGAGGAGGAAGGATTAGCCTTGCTCTGCTTGGCTGCAGAAGCCCCTCCACTGATGCTGCTCCTTCAAAGCTCCTCAGAGGCCTCATGGTCACCACCATGGCTTCCTTCAGTCCCAAGATTCCACCCTTGTATGGAGTGCCACTGTTGGTTTACCTCATCCTCTCTTCCCTCTGCTTCAGACCCCTGTCCCCTGCTGCCTCTCTGACTGTGCTTTCCCTATCTCCTTAACAGGCCCTACATCCTCTTCCTCACCCCCCGAGCCTGAGACCTCTCCTCTTCCCTCTCTGCCCACAGCCTTGACCTCTCTCCAGAGCTCCAGGCCTGCACCACTGCCTGTTGGCTGGACCCTTGCCACCCCATCTCACTGCCCACTGCAGCTCAGCCTGCTTCCCTTCCCCTGCCACCTCCAAACTCCCTCCCCTGCCTCTTCCATCTTGTGCATTTGTCCTCTGGGCTGGCTGACTCTGATTGTGACCTCTTCCTCCTTTCCAGCCTTTGTTCCCACTGCTTCCTATGACTCTCAGGTCCCCCCCACTCTCTTCTCTTGCTGGGTTCTAGCCACTGTACCACTAGCTGCCCCATGGACCAAGTGGTTGGAGCCCAAATCCTTCTCAGGCCTTTGTTGGCAGCTCAGGGGCTGCTGTCAGGGGCTATGGCTAGATTCTGGCAAAGGAAGGCTTCTGCCCTGAATCCTGTTCTGGCCCCCTTAGAACCCAACTTCCTGCTCCCATATCTGGACAAAAAGCTCCCCTCTTCCCAAGGGAACTGACTCGTTCTGTCTTTCTGTCCTGTTCATTCATCTGTCCATCTTGGGAGCTTGGGACACTCCTCCTAGACCTTGGCACAGGAGGGTTCACAGCCTCTGGGGCAGGGGGAGCTTTTGAAAGGGTCTGCCTGAGACTTCTTGGCCAGCTCAAGAGAGTGGGGAGCCCAGGCCCAGGCCCAGACCAGCTTCCTCACTCCCAGCTTCTTCTAGAATATCATCTGGAAATGAAGTGGGGGAGGGGGAAGGGAGAGGCAGGGGAGGGTCACCAGGCTAGGTCCCCTTGACCACTCAATGTGTAGTGGGAGGCTCGGGGGCTTGGCGCCCCCCCCCCCCTTCCCCCCGCCACTCGTCAAGGTCTGGGCTGCCCAAACTAGCAAGGCAGGAAGGAATTTGGGGACCAGCCAGTCACATCCTGACAATCTAAAGGCAAGAAACTGATGTTCAGGCTGGAGATGGCAGTGAACCTCCCAACTCTCCAGCCCAAAGGGTCAAAGAGGCCTGGGAGGCACTGGATGAACCGAGCTCCAGCCTAGCAGAGGTCTCTGCACACCCTCTCTCCCATACCTGCTGCTTTTGTTGGGCAGACATGTACTGAAGTACAGAGAGGCTTGGGCATGGGAAGTGGGAAAGGAGGTGGGGGGCAGGAGGGGACCTCTCTATCTGTCCTCCAGGATGGTCCCAGCCTACCTGGGGCCCAGAGGCAAGGCTCCTAGATCCCAGTGAGTGCCAGGGGCCCTCAGAGACCCTAAGCTCTTCCCTTTTAGCAGCCCCACACACACACCCCACAGCTCCCAGTGCTAGGTTCAACTCCCCCAGGGCCATTGCCTCATATCTCTGGGTGGATCTCAGTTTCCTTTTTAGGAAAAATGGGATAATGTGGACCCATTAGATAGATCCAGGGTTTGAGAGGTTGCCTGCCCTTCCCCATCTCTCTTTGGAGTCCTTGCAAGCCAGGCTACTCCTCCCTGGGGGGATCAGGTAGAACCCCTTCCCTCTCCAGAGCCACCACCACCATTAGCTCCAAGCCCCATATTCCCACTCCATGCCCACCCACCCGACCCTACATCTGGGAGCCCCATTGTGGGACGCCTCCTTCCAGAGCGCCCCCCCGCCCCGCCCAGAGCTCCTAGGAGGTACCGGGGGAGGAGAGAGGGGGGACTGCGGGGCGGAGGAGGCACAGGGATGCCCAGGCAGGAGTGACACCGGCCGTTTCCAGGATACCCAGGGCTAGCTTCGGGGGGAAGCCAGAACCCTCTGCCGGGATCTGAAGCGGTCCGGAACCCCTGGTCCAGCGCACCTGTCCCGAGCCTGAGGCGCTACAGTCCCCAGCCGCCCCGGCGGGTCTCCTCCGTGCAGAGCTCCTTCCCTCGCAGCCTGGGGGACCCGGAGCTGTCTGCCCGCGGGTGGCCGTCGTCGCAGCCCCTAGGTGGGGCAGGGCAGGGCAGGGGCCGCCCGCTCCATCCCCCTGGCCCGCCCGGTCCGCTGCCCGCCCCGTCCGGCCAGCCGCTCTCCGCTGCCGGAGGATGCTGGACGGGGCGGGCGATGGGGCCGGGACGCTCCGGCCCCTTAGTGTACTGACCTGAGCCGGGGGCCTCCTCCTCCGCCCCCGCAGCCGCCTCCGCCCGCGCCCGCTTCCTCCTCCTGGTCCCCGGCAGCCCAGCCACAGCTGCCGCGCCCGGAGCGGAGCCCGCGCTGCCCTCGGGCGCCCCCTGCAGACCCCGGTCCGAGCTACACCTGGCCCCGCCCCGGGCCCCGCCCCGGCCCTCCCCCCGACCCTCCATCCCGCCCGGGCCTCCGGCTCCCCCTCCGGGCGTCCCGGACGCCAGGGGATCTTCCTCCAGCCTGGGTCTCCCTCTCTCTAGAACTCCCAAAGCGCCCCTGCCCCTGCCCAGCACTCTGCGGACTTACTAGTCCAGCCGGCGGGAGATCAGCATCGTTACTGAGCAGAGGGGGAAACTAAGGCACAGAGGAGGGGTCTGGTTAGAGCTGCGCTGGACTTTAGGGGATCCTGGGCGCTAGACTCCCCGCCCAGCAGCAGTGCCACGCCAACTGCCTCCTTCGCTCATTCATTCACTCATTCATTCGTTCATTCACTCATTCACTGCCTCCTCCACTGGAGAAACATTAGGGCGCACTTGGGAGGGTGGCAGGGGCGGGGGAAGGGGACGCTGGCAGGGGCACTTCCTGGAATTAGGGACTGGTCCTCTCCGGGCCCTGAGCAAAGGGGCCTGCCCTGATCTGAGACAGAGCAGAGAGCCGGTCCCTGCCAGGGCCCTCCCTTTCCACGACTCCCCACCCCACCCCGCCTCCCCAGACAGGTCTAGAATACCCGCGAGCTGGCCACGGAGTGATCCGCAGGGACCCTGCGCGTGAGATGGTGGGGGGCAAGAGAAGGCTTCCCATTTCCCTGTAGTCCGAGAGCGGGCGGCAGGGGGTGGGGGGTGGGGGTGGGGTTCCCAAGGCTCACTGAGGCAGCTGCCTTGGGCCCCATCAAGGTCTGGCCTGGAACTCAGAGACCTGCCTCCAGCAGAGCCAGGCCAGGCTGGCAGTGCCCTGACCGCGTCCTGGAGGTCATTCATCTATCCATCCATCTAGGCAGAAAGATGCCATCCTTCCCTTCCTTTTGAGGAATCCTTATGCCATACCTCCATCTATCCTTTCCTCCACCTATATACCTACCCACCCCTCAATTAAGAATCATATATTACATACCTGTTATGTACCCAAGTATGTTGAAGGTACAATGACCAAAGGAAAACAGTTCCTACCCCCAGGTAGCTGCCCTTCTTTACCTGGAAACATGTTGCCTGTATGTTGTTGTTCAGTCATGTCTGACTCTCCATGACCCTATTTGGGGTTTTCTTGGCAAAGATACTGGAGTGGTTTGCCATTTCCTTCTCCAGCTCATTTTTCCGAAAGAGAAAACTGAGGCAAAACAGGGTTAAGTGACTTGCCCAGGACCACACAGGTAGTAAGCATCTGCTACCAGATTTGATCTCAGATCTTCTTGATTCCAGCCCAACTTTCTATCCACTGCTTCTGTAGGTAGAGACAAAATAAATCCAGGCATATCAAAGAGGGAAGGCACCAACAACTAGAGAATCACATAAGGCTTCATATAGATGGAAGGTTTCCAAGTTGAGTTCTGAAGGAAGCTAGGGATTCTCAGGTGAAAATGAGGAAAGCCTTACAGACATTGGGGACAGCCTGGATGATTTGTGTGTGTTTCTCTTTGATCCTGGGGCCAATAAGGAGCCACTGGAGTTTATTGAGTAGAAGAGTGACATGGTAGATCCTTCAATTTGGGAAAATCACTTGGTGGCAGGTTGGGAGGATGAACTGGAGTGAGGAAAGACCTGAGGCAGGCAGACCCATAAGCAGCTACTGCAATAGTCAAGGCATGAGGAGATAAGAGATTGCATCAGGGTTGAGGCAGGGTCAGAGGAGAGAAGAGAGCAGATTTGAGAGAAGATGCAGAGGTGAAATGGACCAGAGATGCTGCAGAGGTGAAATGGACCAGAGGTACAGCAGAGGTGAAATGGACCAGAGGTACAGCAGAGGTGAAATGGACCAGAGATGCTGCAGAGGTGAAATGGACCAGAGGTACAGCAGAGGTGATATGGACCAGAGGTACAGCAGAGGTGAAATGGACCAGAGGTACAGCAGAGGTGAAATGGACCAGAGATGCTGCAGAGGTGAAATGGACCAGAGGTGCTGCAGAGGTGAAATGGACCAGAGGTGCAGCAGAGGTGAAATGGACCAGAGGTGCAGCAGAGGTGAAATGGACCAGAGGTGCAGCAGAGGTGAAATGGACCAGAGGTGCAGCAGAGGTGAAATGGACCAGAGGTGCAGCAGAGGTGAAATGGACCAGAGGTGCTGCAGAGGTGAAATGGACCAGAGGTGCTGCAGAGGTGAAATGGACCAGAGGTGCAGAGAGGTGAAATGGACCAGAGGTGCAGCAGAGGTGAAATGGACCAGAGGTGCAGCAGAGGTGAAATGGACCAGAGGTGCAGCAGAGGTGAAATGGACCAGAGGTGCAGCAGAGGTGAAATGGACCAGAGGTGCTGCAGAGGTGAAATGGACCAGAGGTGCTGCAGAGGTGAAATAGACCAGAAATGCTGATGAGGTGAAATGGACAAGAGAAGCTGCAGAGGTGAAATAGGCAGGCCATGGCACCATATTGGATTTGGGGGGGTGAGAGATAATGAGGAGTCCAGAATGACTTCAAGGTTGGGAGCCTGAGGCATTGGGAGGATGGGGATGCCTTCAAAGGTCATAGGGAAGGTAGGTAGGGGGGAGAAAATGCATTCGATTTTGGACTCATTGAATTTAAGATGTGTGGTGGACATCCAGTTGAGATGTCTTGAGAGAGTAGACAATGGGAGATGGAGATAACAGAGAGGCTGGGACTGGATCAGCTTTGAGAATTCCTTGTATAAAGATGGTAACTGGCCCGATGGGATATGAGGAGGTCCTACAGAGATAATACAGAGGGAGAAGAGCAGAGGGCCCAAGACTGCACCCTGACCACAGCCACCACTAAGGGGTGTGCACCGTGAGACTCTTGACCATACCTTGTAGACCATATTCTTGTAGTACCTTGGAATCTCATAGAAGCCCTAGGAGGACAGGGACAGGGCAGGACAAGGCATGTTCCCACTTTTAAGATGAGAAGACCAAAGGCCAGAAATAGGAGATGAAGCCCCAGGCACCCCCTTTCCTCTGTCCCCCAGTCAGCAGAGATTAGGACCACCACCCCCCCCAATCTGGATTCTCTTCCACAGGGAGTCAAAAGTCCACCTCAGGGAGGTTGCATCTTTTTTGATGGTGCCCCTCCAATATGGGCCATAGGCTTCCTCAGTCTTGGTCACACTCTGACTGACAAGGCATCCCCCATATCCCCATCTCAGGACCCAGGCCAAGCCTGAACCACCCAGCTGTCAAGTGACCAGCCACCCGCCACTGCTTATCCCCTTCCAAATCTCTGAACAACATCTGGACCTGCATTTCCAGCCCTGACCCCTTCCTGTTGACATCTCCCTTCCTGGGGCTTGCCTCCAAGCTGCTCAAACCCTTTGTGTCCAAAATTAGATTGAGTACCTTTTCTCCCCAGCCCACCACTAGAACAACAGCTCCCGGCATCTGTCCAGGGCCCTTCATTCTCCACCAGCCACTCCGATGCCAGGCCTACGCTGGCACTCTTGAATGTCCTTTGTCAGGCAGATAGCCTCCAGTGCCACTTCTGCCTAGCCTCCCACTTGGCCTCCTGGGCTCTCTGGCCTCCAGGCTCTCTCCTGTGCTGGCGCCGTGCATGTGCACCACTGCTCATGCTAGGTTCTCGCCCCTACCCGTCTGCTCTGCGATCCAGAGGCTCCCGCCTCCTTTGGTCTCCTCCATCTCTCGGCTTCCTGCAGGTCCCAGCTTCGATCCCACCTTCTGCAGGAAGCCTTCACAGTCCCCTCAAAGCGGGAGCTTTCCCGCTATTCACAGACCCTCTCCAGTTTTTCCTGTCTATACCTTGTCTGCAGAGTCTTCAAGTTGGCGCCCTCATTAGATTGTAAGCCCCTCGAGACAGGTCTTAGATTTCTTTGTATCCCCAGCGCTCAGCACTGTGCCTGGAACACAGGAAGCACTTAATATATGCGTGTTGGAAGCTGTTCCTCTCCCTCTCTCTCACCTGAGCCTTATACTGCCTGCCTCCAAGGACTGGACAGGAAAGGGCTCAAGACATCCCCTAGCAGGGAAGACTCAGCACCCTGTGCTATAAGGCTAGCCAGAGCGCGCAGGAAATCTCTGCACTGCTCCAAGGAGGGGTGCCCACTGTCTGTCGTGGGAGGAAGTATTCCCTGTGTCCCGGCCACACAAGTACGAGGGTAAGCATACCCCTGCATCCTCTCTGGAGCACCCTTCCTAGACTGGAGCCCGGCATGGAGCACCAGGCTCTTGGCTCCACCCCTAGCTCTGCCCCTTAGCTCTACCGACTTCAGCCAGCTCATTCCCTCCTTGTGGCATGTGGGAGACGTGCAGCCGCCTGCGCTTCTCCCTCCTGGACGCTCCCTCTCTGGACTGGGGCTTTGTATTGGCTGAGCCCTGTCCCTGGAACGGCTTCCCCCGCTGAGACTCCGCTCAGGAAGAGCTTCAGGGAGCTCAGAAGTTCCCGCCTCCTACAGGAAGCTTTTCCCTGTCCTGTTTCTCTAACCCGGTCCACTCGTCCACACTGCTGATGCCTTCCCCTGGAAGCTTCGATCACCAGCCCCCCTCTATTAGACTGGCAGCCCCCAAAGGAAGGGACCAGGCTTCTGCCCGTTGTTGTATCCACATACATGGTGCCTGGCACAAGTAGGTGCTTAACAAATGTCTCTTATTGCTTAATTGCCTGCTGAAGGGTGCTCCCTGCCTCCCACCAGAGCTGGTAGACTCTGGGTAGCCCAGCATGAGACATACAGGTTTGAACATATCCAGTGGGTGGGGGGAGGATGCGTTTTGTGAATTTGTTACAAGGCATTGTTTTTTCTTTCTTTCAATGGAGAGGGGGGGAGTGGTATGGGAGGGAAAGGGAAAATAGGGGTAGAGTTGGAGAGAGACAGACAGAAAGACAGAAAAGAGAAGAGAGAGACACAGAGAGAAGAGCGACAGAGAGAGACAGACAGACAGAGGTAGAGAGAGACAGAGAGACAAAGACAGAGAAGACAGAGACAGAGAAGAGAAGAGAGACAGAGACAGAGACAGAGAGACAAAGAAGAGACAGAGACAGAGAGACAGAGAGAAGGGAAGAGAGAGATAGAGAGACAGAGACAGAGAGACAGAGAAGAGAAGAGAGACAGAGAAGAGAGAGAGACAGAGGAGAGAGACAAAGACAGAAACAGAGAAGAGAGACAGATAGACAGACAGAGGTAGAGACAGAGACAGAGAGAGAGTGGGGTGAGGGGGCAAGGGAGCCGATGTACGGGCAAGTCATCCGTCCATCACCTTTGGTTTTTTGTTTGACTTTGTCTATGAGATGCCCATTTGATTTGATATTGGTAAGTCCACAATAACATCTAAAATGAAAAATAATGTTGGAGGGGTGGCTATGTGGTGCAGTGAATTAGAGAACCAGCCCTGGAGTCAGGAGGACCTGAGTTCAAATCCAGCCTCAGACACTTAACACTTACTAGTTGTGTGACCTTGGGCAAGTCACTTAGCCCCAATTGTTCTGCCCTCCCCCTCCAAAAAGAAAAAATAAATAAATAAAAATAATATTGGGGTTGGGGCTCCCCCAAACCAGGCTAGAATCTGGCTTTCCCCAAGCTTCTGTGTGTTGGTGTGGAATGCTACTTGAGTGTACCCCAAGGGGGACGGGGCACGTGGTCACTACTCAGTAGAAGAGCCTTCCTCAGGCTCCCTCCCTCTGGTCCTGGAGAAAAGAGATTGGAGGTTAGGGGTCAGTCCTGCTTTGAGAATCAGGTTCCCAAAATGGGAGAAGCTTGAGGTTAGAGAGGCTCAGAGGCCATGTGGTACAGTTGCCCGTTCAGGGCAATCTTGTTGTCCAGTCTCTGCTTGGGCACCCCCAGTAACGAGGAGCTCACTACCTTACCAGGCTGGAACAACCCATTCCACAGCTGAGTATGAAGGGAAGTCAGCTCAGCAGAGGCTGGCCAGCTCCTCACCAGTAAAGACAGTGGGCACTTGGAAAGCCAGAGGCGGGCTGGGAAAGGGCACCCAGGCAAATGCTTGTCTCATGTTATCTTTTGCTGAAATTAATGTCAGACTTTTAATGAATGTGCATTGATTTGGAGAGAACTTGGGAGGACCTCAGGGGCATTGTGTGGAAATGGGAATGAGAATGCTCAGCGTTTACCGTGCTTTCTTGTTTGATCCTCACAACAACCTTGGGAGACAAGGTGCTGTGACTGTCCCCATTTTACAGACATGAAAAGCAAGGCAAACAGAAGTCAAGTGACTTGCAGAAGGTCTCCCAGGTGGGAAACGTCTGAGGCAGGCTTTGAACTCGGGTCTTCCTGACTCTAGGTCTAGGGCTGTAACTACCCTGGTGCCCTCCAGTGGCCTCTTCCTCTATTCTGAGTGTCAGGGTGCGAGGGTGTGGAAATCATCCCAGGATTGTTGTGGTCACCTCCCCCCTCCCAGACATGCATCTCTCAGAAGATAAACTGAGGAAGACTCCCACAGAGAAGAAGGGATAGGCCCAAGACCAGACATGAATTCCAGCCAAGATCTGGGTCAGCATCTGTCTTTCCATCAGTGTTGGTCACCACTGTCCTGTGTATTGTAAAGAAGGGCAGAGGGACCCAGCAAATCAAGGGGGCAGGTGCTCACCAGACCTCTCAATATTGATCAGAGGCTTTCGATGAGAAAGTCCCTTGGAACTGGAGGGACCAGCATATAGCAAGGTTTGGGGAAGCCCAAGAGAACCTTATCATGCCCCATGGTCAGGGGGTCCTGCCAGCGGAGAGCTCAGGTGTTGTACCTCGGTAATCCCTGAAGACAGACTGAAGGGGAGGCTTCAGCCCTGGCCCCTACCCAGACCTTGTAGGACAGGTAGGACCCTGTGAGCTTCTGAGGGTCCAGAGCTGTTGAAACTAGCTCTCCCCACTGGGGTCCTAGCAGCATCCTGGGTTCTGCTGGTGGTGTGGCCAGTACTGGAGATCAAGAGCAGATTGGAGAGAGATGAGGCTCCCAGCAGTGAAGTTACACCGTGTCTAGGGGGAACATCTTGAGCCCCCACGAAGGGGACAAATGAATGTCTGAGGCCCTTTGGTTATCCTCAAATTGTTTTAGCCTATCTGCTGAGACAGTTTTGCCTGGGGTGTGGTCACTGAGCATGCTCCAGCTTCTTGGCACTACAGGTGAGTGTTGAGAGACAGGTGGACACCAAAGGTGGATGAGCAGCCCTGAAAAGGGCCCGGCAGCCATCACACTAGAGGTGTTAGTCCTCCCTGAACACTCTATACACCCTTGGATAGCCCTTTGTGCAGTTCAAAATTATTCTCCAGAAAAGATGAGGTAGTTCACAACTTTATCAACAGCGCATTAGTGCCCCCATTTTCCCACATCCCCTCCAACATTTGTTATTTTCCTTTTCTGTCATATTAGCCAATCCAATAAGTGTGAGGTGGTATTTGAATTTACATTTTCCCGATTAACAATGATTTAAAGCATTTTTTTCATATGACCATAGGGAGCTTTGATCTCTTCTGAAAACTCCCTGTTCGTATTATCTGAACACTTATCAACTGGGGAAGGCTCTTATTTCTATAAAGTTGTCTAAGTTCCCTATATAGTGGAGAAACAAGACCATTATCAGGGAGAAACTTGCTGTAAAAATTTTTCATCTGGTTTCCTGTTTTCCTTCTCATTTTGGCTGCATTAGTTTTGCTTCTGCAAATTTCATGTAATCACAATTTTCCAAATTACATCCTGCAATCCTCTCTGTCTCTTGTTTGATCATAAACTCTTCCCTTATTAATAAACCTGATAGGTAAATCTTTCCATTTTCATCTAATTTTTCTATGGTGTCACACTTCATGTCTCAATCATATGCCCATTTCGATCTTGTCTTGGAATATGGTGTAAGATGTTGATCTATTCATAGTTTCTGTCAAAGTGTTTTCTAGTTTTCCTAGCAGTTTTTGTGAAACACTGAGTTCTTATCCCAAAAGTTGGGGTCTTTGGGCTTATCAAACACTGGATCACTGTTGTCAATTACTACTGTCTGTCTAGTGTACACCTCACTATTCCAGCAATCCACTGTTCTATTCTTAGCCAGTACCAGACTGTTCTGAGGATTACCCCTTTATAACAGTTTGAGATCTGGGATGGCTAGGACATCTTCCTTCACATTTTTTTCATTGATTCCGTGAATATTCTTAAAATTTTATTCTGCCAGATGAATTTTGTTACTATTACTTTCCTAGCTCTATAAAATAATTTTTGGTAGTTTGGTATGGCACTAAATAAGGAAATTAACTTTGATAGAATGGTCATTTTTATTATAGTGGTTTGGCCTATCCAGTGTTTAGATCCAGTTGTTTAGATTTGAGTTTATTTGAGTGAAAAGAGTTTAATTGTATTCATATTCTTCCTGGGCTTGTCTTGGCAGGTAGACTCCCAAGTATTTTACATTGTCTACAGTTATTTTAAATGGAATTTCTCTTCCAATCTTTTGCTGTTGAATTTTATAGGTGCTATATACTCATGCTGATAATGTGTGGGCTTATTTTATATCTTGCAATTTTGCTAAGGTTGTTCATTGCTTTGACTAGTTTTTTGGTTGATTCTCTATAGTTCTCCAACTAAACTATCATATTATCTGCAAAGAGTGATAATTTTGTTTCCTTGTTGCCTATTTTTATTTTTTCAATTTTTTTCTTGTTTTACTGCTGTCATTATTATTTCTAATATAACATAGAAATAATAGAGGTGATAATGGACATCCTTGTTTCCCCCCTGATCTTACTGGGAAGGCTTCTAGCTTATCCCCATTACAGATGATGGGTTTTTAGTTGTTGTTCTTGTTGTTTTTTGTTTGTTTGTTTGTTTGCTTGCTTGCTTTTTGGAGGGCAATTGGGGTTGACTTGCCCAAGGTCACACGGCAAGGTTTTTGTTTGTGGGCGTTAAGTGTCTGAGGCCAGATCCGAACTCAGGTCCTTCTGACTCCAGGGCCAGCGCTCTACTCACTGCGCCACCTAGCTGCCCTCTACAGATGTTTGATGAAGGTTTTAGATAGATACCATTTTAGGGTAAGCTCCCTTTATTTCTATGCTGTCTAGTGTTTTTAATAGGAATGAGTGCTATGTTTTGTTAAGGGCTTTTTCTGCATCTATTGAGAGAATCATATGGTTTCTGTTGGCTTTGTTATGTGGTCAATTCTGCCAATGGTTTTCCTAATATTGAAGCAGGTCTGCATTCCTGGCATAAATCCCAGCTGGTAAGGGCATACGATCCTTCTGATATATCGCTGCAATCTTCGTGCTATCATTTTATTTAAAAATTTGCATCAAACCCAAATGATTTTGGGTCCCAACTGTTTAAGGGGGAGATGATCGGGTTCTTGGATTCTCAGCTTTGACTTCCTTGAGCAGCAGGCATCTGAAATTTTCTCAGAGCTCAGAACTCAAGGCTGAGAAAGTCCAGACCATTCCCTAACATATGGAAGATTACCACCTATTCTTCCTCTAATCTGGGAAGACCTAAAAGCTGAAATCACTAACTCTTCCCTTATCAAGTTCCTTCAGGGTCTGCAGGCGATTCAGAAAAAAAAAAAAAAACTCCTTCCCTCAGCTCTCCTGATCCCGAGGAGTTCTGCCTCAGCTTACCTGTTTCAACCTGGGAATTCTGTGCTGGTAAAAAGAAATTCATGGTCTGGAGCAAAGGTGGAAGGGACCACACGTCATGATCCCCACTACACCTACTGCTGTCAAAGTGGACTCTATTCCCACATGACAACATTACACCAGAGTGAAGCCTGCTGTCACCTCAGAATGGAAAACAGAAGTCCACAAGCACCCCCTAAAGCTAAGACTATCCAATCCTCTCCCTGATTCCCTTTTTACCTCCTTGCGCGGCCCCCCACAATCCCCATCATTCCCCAGCTCCACTCTACCCTTCCCTCTTTGATTTGTCACTTTGCCCTTCCTGAATGTCAGACACAAATCCACTCACCCTTTCCTTGATTTGTAAAACAGGCAGCCCAACCTTCCCTTAATTGATTTGTAAAACAGAGAACTCCACCTTGATTAATCTGTAAACAGGCAGAACCCCCACCCCTTGCTTACCCTTGATTAATCTGTGGGTGGGAGACCCAGCCTAGGGTTTCCCTGCCAGTGGGAAATTCAAGTGTACACTGACCAATCATTGGAGTTTCAGCTTAAGTAACCTAGTTAGGAACCTCCTTTGTTAAAGGCAGTACAGTTATGTTGGTAAAAGAATAAAAATTTATGAGGTATCTTGTCTATGTAGTATGTAGAAATATGAAGGAAAGTGAAAAAGTCTGAGTAATGGGTTATACTAGCCCATCCTCACTCCACTTCTGGTCAATTTTCTCTTACTTCTTTTTGGCCCTTGTTTGTTTAATCTCCTGGTTAGATTTGTGTCTTCTAGGTTCAGCACCCTTCACTTGCAGATGACAGCTCAGGCTGAGTACCAACCCCTGTCCAAGATCATGACCCTTCACCCTCTGGACCTGACATAGGCCAGGTTCTGGACACTGGCTACAGACCCCCCCGCCTTGAGCGATGGAACCCTGTGAGGCAGGGACAGCTCTACGCCCCTTCCCAGCGAGAAGCAGTTCAGGAAGCTGAGATCATCGCCCCTTGCCCCCAAATGATTTGGGTGCCATCTGTTTAAGGGGGGGATGAAGGGGTCCTTAGAATGTATATATGTTTGTAACATCAGTTTGTAATATCAATCTGTAATATCAACTTGTAGATGGGGTGCTTTGGGATCTACGTCTGTGGAACCGATTTGTAAAAGCAGTCTGTAAAGTCACACTTCCCCCCAGTCTCAAAGCATTAACTCTGCCCCTTCCCCCTGCCAGCACTCTGCCCAGCAACAACTCATGAACTGTTTATCTCTGCCTGAAACAATAAGCTAAGCCTTCCCGGTAAAGTTTGAAACAGCCATAGTAGTAGCTAAGAAGCTGCTTTTTGAGATCCTTCCCAGATTTGGTATTCTAATGACTATAGGATCTGACAATGGACCTGCCTTTGTCTCCTCGGTAGTGCAGAATTTGTCTAAGATGCTTGGGGTTAGATGGAAGTTGCATTGTGCTTATAGGCAACAAAGTTCAGGACAGGTGGAAAGGATGAATAGGACCTTGAAGGAGCACATTGCTAAATTAAAAGTAGAAACCGGCGAAACTTGGGTGAGCCTCCTTCCCTTTGCCCTACTTCGAGTCAGGTGTACCCCAAATCCTGCTATTCTTTCCCTAGCACCCTTTGAGGTCATGTTAGGCGTTCCCCCTCCCATTTTACCCCGGGTATCTGAATCTGAACCTCTTGACCTCACTAATACTAGTCTTCTGAAGTCCTTACAGGCATTGACGGAGGTGCAAGCTACTGTCCATACCCTGCTTGAGGCATCCAGTGACCACCCTCCTGAGACACCCTCGACCATACAACCGGTGAAGGTGGCCAGTCACAACCAGCTCAACTGCCTGAACAATGGTTGGCCACCCCTACCGGCGACCTGCCAGGAGTCTTGGGTGATTACTCTCAAAAAGGACTCTGACCGGTTTCTAATGCCTCCAGAGAGACTCTGGTTCGCTTGCACCCTTGGCCTCACAACTTGTCTTGGGGAAGTGCATTTCACTGACCCGAATGAGCTATGTGTAGTGGCTCATGTACTTCCCCAGGTTTACATTTACTCTGAGGAGGGGGCATCTGAACATTTTGACCTTTCGAGGCAGCCACGGGCAGCCCCCTTCCTAGTTCCCCTCCTGGTGGGCCTAGGCATTGCAGGCTCCACGGCCGTGGGGGTGGCAGCTCTGGTCAAAGACAACACTAATTTCCAGTCCCTCAGCAAACAGGTGGACCAAGACCTTAGGTCCCTACAGGGCTTGGTCACCCATTGGGAATCTTTCTTGGACTCCTTGGCAGAGGTTGTCCTGCAAAATCGACGAGGGTTGGACCTCCTGTTCCTAAAACAGGGGGGGTCTGTGCATGGCCCTGGGCGAAACCTGTTGTTTTTATGCTAACAGATCCGGAGTTATACAGGAATCCCTTGCCACTCTCCGTAAGCGCTTGGACGAGCAAGATCAAGCCCGCAGATCCACCTCCTCTTGGTACCAGTCCCTGTATGACTGGTCCCCCTGGTTAACGACCCTTCTCTCAGCCCTTGCTGGCCCTCTACTTCTTGTCGTGCTAACCCTGACCATCGGCCCCTGTCTGATTAACCGCCTACTCTCTTTTATCCAATCCAGACTTGAGGCCACCAAACTTTTTGCAATCCACATGTCCTACAAAACCCTAGAATCGGAAGAATCCTTAGTCTGACCTAAAACAGGGGAGAGTGAAGTAGTATGCCTTGACATTTCACTGGCTTAGAGGGGCCCATCTTTGTATCCTGAATTCTTGTAAACCCAAGAATCCTCCATTCCGCTAGGTTATCGAACATCTTTAACCCAGTGTGCCCCAGCCCACTCTTATCTCATCTGACCAAACCCAAGAATCCTCCCTTCCGTCACTGAACAACCTGCGTTATCTAAGAGTGCCCCTGCCCCATATCCTGCCCTACCAACCTGCCCCTGATACGATGGTAGCTTTTGGACTATTTAAACTGTGTGTCTACTGGGGTTCGGGGCAGCTCCTGGGACTTTGTCCCTAGGACTGCCGCTGGCCAGCTAATAAACGCTTCCTGAATTCGAAAAAAAAAATTTTTTGCATCAATATTCATTACAGAAATTGGTCTATGGTTTTCTTCTTCTGTTTTGGTTCTTCCTGGCTTAGGGCTCAGCACCATTTTTGTGTCATAAAAGGAATTGTGTAGGGCTCCTTCTTTATCTATTTTTGTTTTCAGATAGTTTATATAGTACTATAATTAATTGTTCTTTAACTGTTTGGTACATTTCTTTTTTTTTAAAGCAATTGGGGTTAAGTAACTTGCTCAAGGTTACATGCACCAGTCATTATTTTATGTGTGGATGCTCATTTTCTGAGGCAGGATCCGATTCCAGGTTGTCCCAACTCTGAGGCCGGTGCTCTTACTCACTGCGCCACCCTGGTGCATTTCTTTGTAAATGGGTTTCCCCCCAGGGAACTCATTTATGGCTCCTTAATTTAAGTATTAAATAAAATTAAGCACTACTGTTTAATTTATAATATATTTATACCTATATATGTTACATAATAGAAAATATGTAATATATGAAGTTATAAAAATTAAGCATTAAGAGTTGAAGTATTGGGGGTGGCTAGGTGGCACAGTGAGTAGAGCGCCGGCCCTGGAGTCAGAAGGACCTGAGTTCAGATCCGGCCTCAGACACTTAACCCACACAAACAAAAACCTAGCCGTGTGACCTTGGGCAAGTTACTTAATCCCAATTGCCCTCTAAAAAGCAAAAAAAAAAAAAAAAAAAAAGAGTTGAAGTTTTGGAGGGCAGAGTCAAGATGGTGGAGTAGTAACAGCATTTCCACACAGCTCCAGCTCCCACCACTTCCAGTTTATATAAAAGGGGACTCTGAACAGCCTCTGGAGCTACAGAACCCACAAAATGACACAGAGAAGCTGACCTCCTGCTGAGGACAGCCTGGCAGCCCAGCAGGGAGCAGCCAGCACAGTGCTCTGAGAGCTCACCCCAGGCTGTGTGAGCCAGAGATTTTAGCCCCAGGGCAGCCAGACCAGCAACCAGCTGGAGGGACTCCAGAACACCACCAGCTGTGGCGTTTCCAGAATTATCATCACATAGATGTCTAGGACAAAGTGAGAGGTCAGTGTGGTATGGACTTTGGGACTAGTGGGGAGAGAATGTCGGCCTCTTTCCTTGGGGGCAAGAAGCTGCTGAAGAGCTATGGTGCAGGGAGTGCCACCTTGCAGCTTCAGTTCCTGGCCTGTGGAATGTAGGGGGATCTGGCCATCAGTCTGGGGGGTAATCGCTCTTGCTTTAACCTTCTTGAATCTAGATTGCAGTCTGGGGTGGAGGTCTTGCTTGCCAGAGTGTGGGGAGGCTTCAGAGAGGGCACCCAACTAATACCTCCAGCATCTGAGAAAACCCCAGCGTTTGGGAAGGAAGCTCCCCTGGCTGATGGCAGAGTCCTACTGTGGCAACAAGCACAAAAGTCAAGTAATTGAGTGGCAACATCCCTAGGCAAAAGAAACAAAATAAACAGAAAAATTCAACATTAGACTCCTATTTTGGAGGGGCAAAGAGGATCTAAGCATGGAACAGGAGGAGGACTGTGAGGTCAGAACTCCTGCACCAAAAGCCCTAAATGAAAATACGATCTGGCTACAGGCCATAGAGGACCTTAAGAAGCAGATAAGAGAAGTAGAGGAAAAATTAGGAAGAGAAATGAGAAAGTGCAAGAAAAGTATGAAATGACAGTCAACAGCCTGACTGAGGAAAACAACACCTTAAAAAATAGACTAACTCAAATGGCAAAAGAGGCTCAGAAAGGCAATGAGGAGAAGAATGCCTTAAAGAGCTGAATTTGCCAGATGAAAAAAGAATCTCAAAAGCTCACTGAGGAGATTCATTCCTTCAGAATTAGACTGGAGCAAATGGAAGCTAGTGACTTTATGAGAAATCAAGATGCTGTTAAGCAGATCCAAACAAATGAAAGAGTAGAAGGCAATGTGAAATATCTCATGGGAAAAACCACTGACCTGGAAAATAGATCCAGGAGAGACAATTTAAAAATTATTGGACTACCTGAAAGGCATGATCAAAGAAAGAACCTAGAAATCACCCTTCAAGAAATTCTCAAGGAAAATTGCCCTGATGTTTTAGATCCAGAGGGCAAAATAGAGGTTGAAAGAATCCACTGATCACCTCCTGAAAAAGATCCCAAAAAGAAAACTCCTAGGAATATTATAGCCAGGTTCCAGAATTCCCAGATCAAGGAGAAAATACAACAAGCAGCCAGGAAGAAACAATTCCAATATTGTGGAAACACAATCAGAATAGCCCAGGACTGACAGCTTCTACACTGAGGGATCGAAGGGCATGGAATATGATATTCCAAAGTGCAAAGGAGCTGGGATTAAAACCAAGAATCACCTACCCAGCAAAACTGAGTATCTTGTCTCAGGGGAAAATACGGTCATTCAGTGGAATAGAGGACTTTCAAGCATTCTTAATGAAAAAACCAGAGTTTAATAGAAAATTTGACATTCAGATACAAGAAGCAAGAGATGCTTGAGAAGATAATCAGGGAAAAGAAATCATAAAGAACTTATCAAAGTTGATATTACATTCCTACATGGAAAAATGATAATTGTAACTGATGAAACTTTTCTCAGTATGAAAATAGTTGAAGAAGGGTATATGAGCATATGAATACACATGTGTATGTGTGTATATATGTTTACAGATATACATAGATAGAGGGCACAGGACCAATTTAATAGGAAGGGGATACTTAAAAGGTGAAATTAAGAGGTGAGAGAGGAATGTAATGAGAGGAGATGGGGAGAGACAGAATGGGGTAAACTATCTCATATAGAAGAGGCATGGGAAAATGGGTACAAGGGAGGGAAAGAACAGGAAGGCAAAAAGGCAAAACTCTATTCTCATTGAATTTGGATCAGGGAGAGAATGACATACATATGAAATAGGATATCTCACCCTACAGGAGAGTAGGGGGGAAGGGGATGAGAGAGAAGGGATGATGGAAGGGAGGGTGGGAGGGAAGGGGGGAGAGGGAAGTTAGAAGCACCTACCATGGTAATGTTTTGCACAGCTACACATGTACAACATATACTGAATTGCTTATCTTTCCATTAAGGGTGGGTGACAAGGGAGGAAGGGAATGAATCTGGAATTCAAAGTTTTAAAATCAAATGTTTAAATATATATAAATACTATTTTACATATAATTGGGAAATACGATATACAGGCATTGAGGCACAGAGATTCACCTTGCCCTACTGAAAAAGTTGAAAGGCATATGGGAGAAGATATGGGAGGGAGCAGATTGGATGAGGGGATATCCTGTGGGACAGTTATTCTGGGGTGGTTGGTAGAGGAAAAATGGGGAAAAATTGTAACTCAAAATCTGGTGGAAAGGAATGATGTAAACCAGAAGTTAATAAAGCATTTGGAAAAAAATGAAGTATTCTTTTCCTCCTCTGTTAATCTGGGAATTAAAAACTTTGCAAATATTTGTCCATTTCATTTGGACTCTTAGTTTTATTGGCACACAATTGGGCAAAATAGCTCCCAATAATTGCTTTAATTTATTCTTCATTGGGGGTGCATTCACTCTTTTCATTCTTGATATTGGTAATTTGGTTTTCTTTCCTTTTTTAAATCAAACTAACCAAATAGCTTATTTATTTTATTCATTTTTTAATAAAACCAGTTTCTAGTTTTATTTATTAGTTCAATGGATTTTTGCTTTTAATTTTACTAATTTCTCCTTTGATTTTTCAGGATTCTTCTTTTGGCATTTAATTGGGGATTTTTCATTTGTTCTTTTTTTAGCTTTTATTTTTAATTTCTGCTAAAACCCAGATCTGACCTCTGTCTCAAGAAGAATATCCAATCTCCTTTCTTTGGTAGTAAAACCATCTGTAAATCCTCTCTCTCTCACCTCTCCAAGCTGTTTACACATTACTTCTTTCACATACATGTCTCCAAAATGGGACTCCTTGATGGTCCACATACAAAGCCTTGTTTCCCACCTCCCAACCATTGCTCCCCCCCCCCCCCCACCATGGGAGAAGTACTGTTTCCTGCCTTCTTCTGCCTTTTGGAACCCCTTATTCAAGATCAGTTCCCAGCCCTGCCCATCTGCCCACCAGAGGCCTCGTGGCTTCACAGTCCTTTGTGCCCACCCCCCACACTTTATACCTATCTAGTACCTAGTGTCTCCTCCCCAGAGGATACTCTTGCCTTCCTCAAGACTCAGTCAAGCAACTCAAGTTCCTTTTGGACCAGAAGGATTGCTCAACTGGTGAGGGAGCCGTGTGGACAGTTTTTCTTAGGCTTTGAAAAGGCTTTTGACTGAAAGTCTCCTTCTGGTTTGAGCACCAGCTGGATGGCCAGACTCCAAGAGAATCTGTTAATAGGTTAATGTGGATGAGAATGGAATCAAGGTCAACTACTGTACAAACTATAAATTATTTAACTTGAAAAGTCCCTGAGCCAAGACCAAAGTGGAGGGAGGGTTGGTGCATGGTTTTCTGTTTGTAGATGATTGTGCACTCAATGCAGCCCCCCAAGCTGAGATCCAACAAAGAGTGGATCAAGTCTCTGCTGCTGGTGCTCGTTTTGGTCTAACAATTAATCATGAAAACACAGGTGCTCCATCAGCCACCACCACACCATCCATCTGTGGGGCCATCTTGGCGGCACTTCCCAGGGATGTGCACCTTGGTAATGAGGCTGATGCACGCATTGCCAGAGCTGACTCAGTGTTTAGGAGGCTCCACAGGAAAGTGTGGGAGGGAAGAGGTATTAGACTGACAGCCAGACTGAAGGTCTACAGAGCCATGGTGCAGACCTCAGTGTGTCTGCCTGTGAAACCTGGACAGTCTAGCAGCCGAGGGCCTTTCTTGAGCTGAACTGCCAACAATTCAAACTCTTCTGTGGAGCATGCAACCCTGATGGGCTGGCCACACTGCTCAAATGCAAAATGTTCACTTGCCAAAAATCCTATTTAACTCACTGTAATGGTCATGGTAATTTAAAGATCTTCCCTGCACCCAGTAGGCTGGATGTAATCTCATGGAGCCTGTGCTGGGAGGAATTTGCTGAAGGGTGGAGCAGAGCCCACAGGAAGCTGGGAGTCAGAGCTAGACAGATGGTAGAAGAGAGAGGATGTGGCTAAGGAGACAGCTAGGCTTGTTTGTATGTGGCAAGGCTAAAGGATGGTCTGGCTCCCTGCTGTGCTATAGTGTATTAACTCCTCTGTTGCTATGATGGATTCGGTTTCTTGGTGTTGGGATTGGGTTTTCTGAATAAATGTTTTGCTTCTGTTTTCTACAAATCTGTTATATTTTGTGACTTAGTACTGTGCCAGCATATTCATAGTTGCCATTGGTGCTGTGAATATTGCGTTGGCACTACACTCACACAAGACAAGCACTCACATGGTGGCCAGAGGAAGAGATACAAGGACACTCTCAAAGTCTCTCTGAATAACTTTAGAATCAATGGTGAGACATGGTAGACATCGAGACAGGGCCTGCCCAGCAGGGGGTGCCCACCTCAAAGAAGGTGCACAGCCATCTCTCCTCCAAATGTTCAGGTGAGCTATTTGGGCCCAACCAGGGGCAGAGCATTCCAAGGTCACACCGCTCTGATCAGCCACAGTCAGACACACTGAACCATGACCTGACTATAGTGACACACTGATGTCATTTTGGTCCTCTTCAAGAACTAAGAACAACAACCAGCTAACCAACCACTTTTAACTCTATGCCCAGTTCACTGATCTGCCCTCTCCCTCTCCCTCTCCCTCTCCTCTCTGTCGCTCTCTGTCTGTGTGTGTCTGTCTCTCCTCTCACCCTGTCACTCTCTCCCTTTCTCTGTCTCTGTCTCTCTCTCTTTCTCTCTCTCTCTCCCCCACCCTCTGTCTGTCTATCTGTCTTTTCTTAATAATGTAAGCATTTAGAGCTACAAATTTCCCCCTAATACTGCTTTGGCTGCATCCATAAATACTGGTGTTCATTGGGAGCCAATATGGTGGAGTGAAAGCAGGGACTTGCCTGAGCTCTCCTAAATTATTCTCCAAATGCCTCAAAATGAATTCTGAGTTACAAAATCAACAAAGGACAGGGTGAAACAATTTCCCAGCCCAAGAAGATCAGCAGGAAAGGTCTGTCTCACTAGGATGAGAGTGGAGTCCAGTCCAGTGCAGGCCACATCCCAGCAAGCCAGCAGCAGGCCTTAGGGATGATTGAATCAGTGGCAGCTGTGGTTTCCAGCTCTAACCCCACAGATGGTAAGGGTGTCAGACCACTGGTCAGAAGATTAAATGGGACCCTTTACTAGCACCAGAAGCAGGGCTCTGTTGAATTGCCCATATGTAGCTCTGGGTCTCAGTCCCAGCAGGAGTTCCTGGGATGTAAAGATGAGAAAATAACAGCAACAGGAAGAATCTGACAATAGAAAAGTGCTATGGTTCCAGGGAAAATCATGACGCAAACTCAGAAGACAACAATGTCAAAACAGCTATATGCAAAACCTCAAAGAAAACTGTGAATTGGTCACGAGGCCCTCCAAAAAGAATTCCTAGGTGAGCTCAAAAAGGATTTTAAAAACCAAAACAAGAGAGGTAGAAGAAAAACTAGGAAAAGAAATTAAATTAATGCAAGAAAATCATGAGGGGCAGCTAGGCAGCGCAGTGAATAGAGCACTGGCCCTGAAGTCAGGAGGACCTGAGTTCAAATCTGGCCTCAGACACTTAACACAAAAACTAGCTGTGTGACCTTGGGTAAGTCACTTTTGCCCTCCAAAAAAAAGAAAATCATGAAAAGAAAGTCAACAGATTGGTAAAAAAAAAAAAGGCAGAAAAATACTGAAGACAGCACCTTAATAAGCAGAATTAGCCAAATGGCAAAAAGATGCACAAAAGCTCCCTGAAGAAAATAATTCCTTAAAAATTAAATTAGGCAAGTGGGAGCTAATGATTCCATGAGATATCAAGAAACAATAAAACGAAATCCAAAGAATGAAAAAAAAAAACAAAAGAAAATGTGAAACATTTCAATGGAAAAACAATTGACCTCAAAGATACAGGAGGGTGGCTAGGTAATGCTAGGTGAATAGAGCACTGGCCCTGGAGTCAGGAGGACTTGAGTTCAAATCCAACCTCAGATACTTAACACTTACTAGTTCTCTGACCTTGGGCAAGACACTTAACCCCAATTGCTCTGCCCTCCCCCCTCTAAAAAGTAAAAAAAGAAATCTTTAAAAAAGAAACATGAGAGATAATTTTAAGAATTATTAGACAACCTGGAAATCATGATCAAAAAAAGAGCCTAGACACCTTCCTTCAAGAAATTATCAAGGAAATCTGCTCTAATATTCTAGACCCAGAGGGGAAAACAGAAATGGAAAGAATCCAACTATCACCTCCTGAAAGAGATCCCCAAAATGAAAACTCCCAGGAATAGTATAGCCAAATTCCAAAGCCCCCAGGTCAAGGAGAAAATATTACAAGCAACCCAAAAGAACCAATTCAAGTATAATGGAGCTCCTGTCAGAATAACACAAGATTTAGCAGCTTCTGCATTAAAGGTGGGCAGCCAGGCAGCATTGTTAATAGAGCCCCAGGCCTGGAATCAAGAAGAACCACATTTAAATCCAGCTTTAGACATGTTCCAACTCTGTGACCCTGGGCAAGTCACTTCACCCTGTTTGCCTCACCTTCTTCAACTGTCAGATGAGCTGGAGAAAAAAATGGCAAACCACTCCAGCATTTCTGCTAAGAAAACCCCAAATGGGCTCACAGAGAGTTGGACAGGCCTGAAGGGAATGAGTAAGGACAACAGCAACATTGAAAGATTGAAGAGCTTGGTATGTGATATTCCAGAAGGAAAAGGGGCCAGATTACAACCAAGAATCACCTACACAATAATACTTCAGGAAAAAAAAAACCAGATATTTAATGAAACAGAAGACTTCCAAGCACTCCTGATGAGAAGACTATAGCTGAATAGAAAATGTGACTTTCAAATACAAGACTCAAGAAAAGCATGATGGGGCGGCTAGGTGGCGCAGTGAATAGAGCACCTGCCCTGGGGTCAGGAGGACCTGAGTTCAAATCCGGCCTCACACACTTAACACAAAAACTAGCTGTGTGACCTTGGGCAAGTCACTTCACCCCAATTGCCCTCCCTCCCCCCTCCAAAAAGCAAAAACAAAACAAAACAAAACAAAACAGAAAGAAAAGTGTGAAAAGGTAAACCTGCAAAATCACAAGGGACTCCACAAGGAGGGGCCCCTCCTATTCCTGCATGGGCACGAGACTTGTCATTCCTAAGAGCCTTCTCATGGTTAGGCCAGTCAGGAGTGTGAAGAGACAGGGGACCAGGCTGAAATGATACCAAAAACAAAGGGGTGAGAAGGAGGAGGGAGAGGCCAAATGGGGTACATGATCGAACAAAGGGCAAAAGGAAGGGGAAGGCGTCGATGCTCGAACCTCACCCTCAAAGAGGGGATGAGGGAGAGAGAAGGACAAAGAGGTGGGAAACAGGATGGAGGGAAATACACAATGAGTCATTATAACGGAATATGAATGTGATAAATTAACCTGTAAAACAGAAGCAGATAGAATGGACTAGAGACCAGAATGCAACAAGATGCTGTTTATAAGAGAGACACTTGAAACAAACACACACAGCTGAAATAAGAGGCTGGAGCAGAACCTATTATGCTTTAGCTGAAGTAATTTAAAAAAGGGGGAAGTAGCAACTATGATCTCAGACAAAGTAAAAGCAAAACCAGTTTAGTTAACAGAGAGATAAGCAAGGAAACTACATTTTGCTAAAAGGTACCATAGACAATGAAGTACTAAGCCCATATACACCAAATAACATAACATTCATTTTTTTTAAAGGAAAAGTTAGGTGAGTTTCAGGTGCAAATATATAATGAAACTTTCCCCTCTCAGAACTAGATAAATTTAACCAAAGAAATAAACAAGAAAGAAGCTAGGCAGATGAACATAATTTTAGAAAAATTAGATGTGGTAGACCTCTGGAGAAAACTGAATAGTAATAGAAAGGAATATGCCTTTTCTCAGAGGTATATGACACCTACACAAAAATTGGCCATATACCAGGGAATAAACACTTCACAATCAAATTCAGAAAAGCAGAAATATTAAATGAATCCTTTTCAGATCATAATGCAATAAAATTACATTCAAAAAGAGCTGTGTAAACATACATGAAAACAATTGGAAACTAAATCTAATCCTAAAGAATGAGTGGGTGAAGGAACAAATCACAGAAACAATAATGTCACTAAAGAGAATGACAACAGGGGTGCTAGGTGGCAAAGTGAATAGAGTACTGGCCCTGGAGTCAGGAGGACCTGAGTTCAAATCCAGCCTCAGACACTTAAAACTTACTAGCCATGTGACCTTGGGCAAGTCACTTAACTCAAATTGCCCTGCCTTCCCCCCTCCAAAAAAGGACAAATAAAATAAGAAAGTCATTAAACTAATAAATAAAACTACTAGTTTGTTTTGTTAAAAAAAATAAAATAAGTAAACCATTGGTTAATTTGATTAAAAAAAGAAAAGAATTCCAAATTACCAGTATCAAAATGGAAAAGGATCAATTTGCCATCAATGAAAATGAAACAAAAGCAATTATTAGGAGTTTTTGTCCAATTATCTGCCAATCAATCTAAAAATCTAAGTGAAATGGATGCATATTTATAAAAATTTAAATTGCTGAAATTAACAGAAGACAAATAGAATGCTTAAATAACTTTATCTTACAAAAACTGTCGGGAAACTGGAAAACCATTTTTTTTTTTGTAGAGTTCCTTGGTTTGTTTTGGCAAGTAGGCTCCCAAATTTTTGCAATGTCTACAGTAACTTTAAATGGAATTTCTCTTTCTCTTTCTTGCTCTTGGGCATAATTAGAAATATATAGGAATGCAAGGATATATGTGGGTTTATTTTATTTCCTGCAACTTTGCTAAAGTTATTTATTATTTCAAGTAGTTTTTTCACTTGATTCCCTAGGATTCCCTAAGTATACCATCATATCATCTGCAAAGAGTGATAGCTTAGTCTCTCCTTTGCCTATTCTAATTCATTCAATTTCTTTTTCTTCTCTTATTACAACAACAGGGATGATAGTGGACATCCTTGTTTCAACCCTGATCTTATTAGAAATGCTTCTAGCTTATCCCCATTACACAAAATACTTGCTGATGGTTTTAGGTAGATGCTACTTTTCATTTTAAGGAAGACTCCATTTATTCCTATGCTTTCTAGTGTTTTTAATAGGAATGGGTGCTGTATTTTGTCAAAAACTTTTCTGTATCTATCGAGATAACCATATGACTTCTACTAGTTTTGTTGTTGATATGATCGATTATGCTAATAGTTTTCCCAGTATTGCACCAGCCTTGCATTACTGGAATAAATGTTACCTGATCAAAGTGTCTTATTCTTGTTGTAATGTTTTTGCTAATATTTTATTTAAAGTTTTTGAATCTATATTCATTAGGGAAATTGGTCTATAACTTTCTCTCTCGTTTTGGCTCTTCCCAATTTAGGTATCAGTACCATATTTGTATCATAAAAAGAATTTGGTAGGGCTCCTTCTTCACCAATTTTCCCAAATAGTCTATAAAGTATTAAAATTAATTATTCTTTAAATGTTTGATAGACTTCACTTATAAATCCATCTGGCCCTGGAGATTCTTTCCTAGAGAGTTCACTGATAGCCTGTTCAATTTCTTTTTCTGAGATGGGGTTATTTAAGTATTTTACTTCCTCTTCTGTTAACCTGGGCAATTTATGTTCTTGTAAATATTCATACATTTCATTAAGACTGTCAAATTTACGGGCATACAATTGAGCATAATAATTTCTAATTATTGTTTTAATTTCCTCTTCATCAGATTTAAGTTCACCCTTTTCATTTCTGATACTGGTAATGTGGTTTTTTTCTTTCTTTTTTAAAATCAAATTTATGAAAGGTTTATCAATTGTATTTTTTTTCCATAAAACCAGCTCTTAATTTTATTTATTAGTTCAAAAGTTTTCTTACTTTTCAATTTCATTAATCTCTCCTTTGGTTTTCAGTATTTTTAATTTGGTATTTAATTGGAGATTTTCAATTTGTTCTTTTTCTAGCTTTTTCAGTTGCATACCCAATTCGTTGATCTCGTTTTTGTTATTTTATTCATGTAAGCATTCAGAGATATAAAACTTCCCCTAAAAACCACTTTTGCTGCATCCCATAAGTTTTGGTAGATTGTATCTGTGATTTGTTGTTTGACCTACTCATTCTTTAGGATTAAATTATTTAGTTTCCAATTAGTTTTTAGTCTATCTTTCCATGGTCCTTTATTACATATAATTTTTTACTACATCATGATCTGAAAAAGATGCTTGTAATATTTCTGCCTTTCTGCATTGGATTGTGAAGTTTTTATGCCCTAGTACATGGTCAGTTTTTGTGTATGTGTCATGTACCACTGAGAAAATGATATATTCCTTTTTATCCCTATTCAATTTGCTCCAGAGGTCTATCATATCTACCTTCTCTAAAATTTTACTCACCTCCTTAACTTCTTTCTTGTTTATTTTGAGGTTAGATTTATCAAGTTCAGAGACGGGGTAGTTGAGGTCCCCCACTAGTATAGTTTTGCTATCTATTTCTTCCTGTAACTCCCTTAATTTCTCCTCTAAGAATTTGGTTGCTATACCTCTTGGTGCATATATGTTTAGTGATGATTTTATTTCATTGTCAATGGTGCCTCTAAGCAGGATATAGTTTCCTTCCTTATCTCTTTTAATTAGATCTATTTTTGCTTTTGCTTTGTCTGAGATTAGGATTGCTACCCCTACTTTTTTTTACTTTAGCTGAAGCATGATATATTCTATTCCAGCTTTTTACCTTTACCCTGTGTGTGTCCCCATTTCATAAGTGCTTCCTGTAAACAACATATTGTAGGATTATGGTTTTTAATACATTCTACTATCGCCTCCCTTTTATTGGAGAGTTCATCCCATTCACATTCACAGTTATGATTACTATCTGTGTCTTTCTCTACATCCTATTCCTGCCATTTGTGCTTTTATTTCTCCCTTCCCCTCCCCAAAAGTTTTGTCTTTGATCCCCACTTCTTTCAATATTTCCTCCCTATCAGTCCCCCTCCCTTTTCTTACCCCTTTCCCTTACTTCCTTCCATTCTAACACCCCTTTCTCCTCCTATTGCCTGTAGGGCATGTTAGATTTCTAAACTTAACAAAGCATGTTATTCCCTCCTTGAACCAAATCCAATGAGAGTAATTCTCAAACAAGGCTCTTCTCCCTCCCTTCTTTCCCTCTACTATAAGTTTTTGTGTCTGCTCACATTAGATTCCTATAGTTAACTGAGTATGCTATTCCCTCCTTGAACCCAAACCAGTGACAGTAAAGCTCATACAGTGTTCATCTCCCTCCCTTCAGTCCCTCCACTATAATGTTTTTGTGCCTCTTCATATGATATAATTTAACCTTTTCTGCCTCCTCCTTTCCTCTTCTCCCATTACAATCCCTTTGCACCCCTTAATTAGGCTTTTTTAAAAAAAACATCTCATCAGTTAATTTATACCCACACCCTCTATGTATAACCCTTTTAAATGCTATAATAATTATATAATTCTTAAGATTAGCAGGTGTCATCCTCCAATATAGGTATATAAAGTTTGCTCTTTTTGAATAACGTGTGTGTGTGTGTGTGTGTGTGTGTGTGTGTGTGTGTGTGTCCCTGTTTAATTTTTTATGTCTCTCTTGAGTCTTGTATTTGAAGATCAGATTTTCCACTGATCTCTGGCCTTGTCATCAGGAAGGTCAGGAATTCCCTTATTTCACTGAATATCCATGTTTATGTGCAGTTGATCCTTGGTTGTAGTCCAAGCTCCTTTGCCTTATGATACACATATTCCAATCTCTCCGATATTTTAATGTAGAAGCTGTAAGGTTCTGTGTGATCCTGACTGTAGTTCTGTGATATTTAAATTGTTTCTTTCTGGCTGCTTGCAGTATTTTTTCCTTGACCTGATAATTCTGGAATTTGGCTACAATATTCCTTGGAGTTTTCAATGTGGGATCTTTTTCAGGAGGTGATTGATGCATTTTTTCAATGACAATTTTACCCTCTGGTTCCAAGACCTCAGGGCAATTTTCCTTGATGATTTCTTGGAAGATACTATCCAGGCTCTTTTTTTTCATCATGACTTTCCAATATTTCTTAGATTGTCTCTCCTGGATCTCTTTTCCAGGTCAGTTCTTTTTCTATGAGATATTTTACATTTTCTTCTATTTTTTCATTCTTTCCTTTTTGACTGATTCTTGATGTTTCATAGAGTCATTAGCTTCAATTTGTCTAATTCTAATTGTTAACAAATTATTTTACTCCATTAGTTTTTGTACCTCCTTTTCCATTTGGTCAATTTTTACTTTCAAGGATTTGTTTTCTCTGGTTAGGTTTTGTACTTCCTTTTCTGTTTGTCTAATTGTACTTTTTAAGGAGTTGTTCTCTTCAGTGAAATTTTTTTCCATTTTGCCAATTGTATTTTTAAAACAATTTGTTGGTTTTTCTTCTACCTCTCTAATCTGGCTTTTGAAATCCTTCTTGAGCTCTTCCAAGAATGTTTTTTGGGCTTGAGATCAGTTCATATTCCCTTTTGAGGTTTCAGATGTGGGTCTTGTCAATGCTGTCCTCTTCTGAATATGAAATTTGTTCTTCCCATTTTCCATAATAGGACTCTATAGTCTTTGTTTTTTCAATTTGTTTTTTGTCCACTGTGATTGCCTATTTCCTGGTTTTTAAAAGTGGATCTGCTTCTGGGACACAGAAGGCTCTGATCCATGCTTCTTGTGCTGGGAGCTTGGGGCCTGATTACTGGCTTTGTGTGCTGTGGTCTCTGGTTCTGTCAGTTAGAGGCTATATAATACTACAGCTCACCTGCTGAGCTGGAGGTGGCTGGTGAGTGCTGAGACTGAGGTCGAGGCCAGGACTTTCTGATTTTTCCCAAGCAGAGTGCAGCTCATAGCTTGATGTGTGGGGGAGGGGTAGTCTGGCCACTTCAGGCCTCCACACTCCTCTCCCCCTGGGCTAGAGCTCAGGCAGGGTAAGTTGCTAGTGGCTGGTGCATTGCTGGAGTCTGCCAATTCCCCTGGCTGTAGGAAGGCACACCTGGGGTCTGAGTGTTGGCGCTTTCTGGCTCCACCCCCCTGGGATTCAGGATCTCCTGCTGAGACATCTCCTGTTCCACACTGGTCCCCTTCAGCCTCAGCACAGTCACAGCCACACCCTTCCTATAGATCTCCCTAGCCTCTCCTTGGTCCCATAGTTCAGGATTTTACCTTGGGGCAATATTCTCTGGGTTTTTCAAGGTCAACAAGGGGGGGATTAGACTAGAAATCTTCCCACACTCTGTCTCCTAAGGGATCCTGCTGCTCTCGGATCTGTTCAGATTCACTTTTTAGAGGGAACTGATGGAATCTGTGGGAGAGCTCAGGTGAGTCGCAGCTTTCACTCTGCCATCTTGGCTCCACCCATAATTTCTTTTTCATTGGTGTCCAGTTTGCTTAAGTCAGGATGTTTTGATCTGAAATGGTGATGAAGATTACATTCCATTGGAGCAGCTATCACTTCTCTGCAAACAAGGCACAATACTTTGTCTCCTGTGCATCTATTTGTCCACTTTAAACACTACATTTAGTGGTTTAAACACTACATTCTGATTCGGTCTTCTGTCTCTCTTTATTACCCATTTTACAAAGTTGCCCCCCAAACTTAAATGTTAGAACCAAAAATTCTCCAGAGCAACTGCTCACATACACAGAAATACTGAGCTGAGTGTCTGACCTCGGAGAGAGCAGCACACACTCACATAACGTGGAGGGCAGCCAGTGCAGCAAGGGAGGGGAAGAAGCCTTTGTACTGCTGCCACTCACAGCCCAACCCCGTCCAACACCAGCAGCGAACAAGAACACAGTGAGATGACAGACTGACAGTGGCTGCCTGCCTCGGGCCACATGGCAGACAGTAGAGGGTGCACAGTGGCCGTGGTCACTCACCCATTAAGCCCCCACGATAGTGACTGGTGGAAGGCGAGTTAAGAGGGGCACAAAGCATTTGTTCATCTTTACTTTCTTCCATGTCCTATATATTTTTCACAGGCTTCCCAAAATCCTTTAGCAGGCCACTTGAAGCCTGATCTATGGATCAGTGAAGACTTTATAGCCCAATAAAAGACAGAGAACATGGTGAGATATAAAATGGTTAATCTTGATTTGTTCTTCATGCCCAGTTGTCTCAGGCATGTCTGACTCTCCCATTTGGGGTCTTCTTGGCAGAGATACTGGACTGGTTTGCCATTTCCTTCTCCAGCTCACTTTGTAGATGAGGAACCGAGGCAAACAAAGCTACATATCTGAAGCTAGATTTGAACTCAGGAAGATGAGTCTTCTGGACTCCAGGCCTGGCATTACTTAGCTGGCGTGGGGAGAACTCAGAACATAGTATATAAAGCACAGACTGTCAGAGCTGGGAGATGTATTAGAGCCCAGAACAGAATAACAGAGGGGCCCCATATTCCAGAGGAGGACACTGAATCCCAAAGTATTAGGGCCCTGTATCTCCTGACCCAGGCATGGACCATTAGGGAGAATGGAGGCAGGCTCAGGACATGTCGTGGCTGTGCTGTTGCTGACCTTGGAACAGAAAGCCCAAGACCTCAGGCAGCATGCAGTCTGTTCTGACACACTAGACACCACCCTGGGAAAGCCATCTTGGCATGGTGGAAGGCTGCAGCTGCAATGCTCAATGGAGGAGGCCCTGGCTTTCCTTTTTTCCCCCTTCCAGGATGGGGTCCTAAGGAGAGGAGTCAGGCTTTGGGTTTCCCCCACTACCTCTTTGCTCCATCTTTGTCTTCCTCATTGGATCCTCTCTTTTCCATGATCCTTCTTGGTCATAGTGTCAGCTCTCAGGGATTCAGTATCATCTTTTTGTACATGACTGCCAAATCTTAACACCCTCCCCTCCCCTCTCTCCTGAGGTAGTCTGTAGTCCCTGCTGGACAGCTCCACTTGGGCAGGATCCAGAGGCATTTCCAAGGCCACCAAGATAAATCCAAACTCATCCTCCTTCCCCACAGACCTCCCACCCCTCCATCCATCCCCTCTACACTGGGATACTTCTGTCAACTAACCTTAGTTGGCTTCTACCCTTGGAGTCACTCAGTAAGTGCTTACTTAAATACGTCTTGGCTGATGACTGATTTATGTACCTGGGCTCAAGGGAGGCAGGATGTGAGTGAGTGTGTGTGTGTGTGTATGTGCTGTGAAATAGAGCCTGCGCTATATTCAGTGCAATGTTAGCCTTAGTGCTTGCACCCTGACAGGAGTCACAGACACGAGTGCTTTTTGGATGCTCTCAGTGGAGACCCTGGATGGGGGCACAAACTAGAGGACAGAACCCTCTAGCTTTGGTCCTGGGTCTCTCAACACCTAACCTGTTCCATTCCTCAGGGAACCATTAGCTCCTCAGTTTGGGGGCCTCAAACCTTCCTGGCATGATGCTGGTGCTTTAAAAACATCCCAGCCCCCCTCGAGTGAGACACAGCCCAGGGGCTTCCTGCCCTTCCCAGTCTGACTTCCCTGAGCTGTGTGCCATCCCCACAGGAGGTGAGCCCTTCATCCCAGGCCAACCCAAGATTCCTGTCTGAGGGTCAGGGGGCTGTTCTTGTGTTCCACGAAAAGCTGTCCCCTTTTCTTCTGTGGGGGTGGGCAGCCTTGGCTCTCCTCTCCACTTCTTCCTCTCTGACCTTCCCAGGCACTAGACACGCCCCTGTCCACAGGACTGAGTATGGCGGACCAGTGGAGCTTTCCCCAGACCTAGTGTGGCTGGTTGGCCCTCTTCCCTTGCTTCCCTCCTCCACAAGGGAGCCGTCCCTCTATCTCCAAGTTCTTCTGCTGTGGCCCAGCCCCTAGATCTTGTCCTCTGCCTACACAGCTTACTGTCAGCTCAGGAGCACCACATCCCTGGGCTGAGAGGAAGTGGTTCAGTCCCTCCTAGGAGCAAGCAAGCTTAGTTCCCCTCCACAGGGAACTGAGCAAGCCTCCCCACTTCAGTTCTGCCCCATTCCCAGGGGCTCCTCAGCCTCTGCAACGGCGCTCACCTCCCCCACCATGGCCTTTGGAGCAGCTGAGATCTTCTCCTCCCAGCTCTGCCTGCTGGGACCAAGTAGATGAAAGCCAAATCCTTTCCTGCTGTCTTTGTCCTTGGTGCTCAGAGATCCATGGTGTCAGGCTCAAAGTACAGTGCCCGATTGTGGCTGCTCAGACCAATACAAACGTATAGAGTGAAGATGTCTCTTAAGTCCGAGTCTCACGTTTCTTTGAGCTCCTGCAATTCTGCTTTGCTCAGAGCCCAGTGTCTTCTTTGATGTGGGCACACCATGCTGGGCTTCCCTACTCCCCATGCACCTGCTTCTGGCAATCACAGGTACATGGGGAGGCTGAATTGGCCCGGCTTTCCTCCCTGGCCATTGCCCACTGCCTCTTTGTGCCAGAGAGGAAGGAGGGCTAGGAAGGATTCACGAGTCATCACCAGTGAAGGCACGAAGGATGATCTCTCTTGCTTGAGCCTGGACTGCAGGGAAAACACTGTGAGAGAATCCCGAGGAGCCTGTCACACTGCAGGCCAGCCAGGATGAGGCTACAGCTTCCCCAGGATTGGGTGGACCTGAGCAGCAATTTTATTCAAACCCTTACTCTAGTTTCAAGGCTGTACTTTCAATTCTAGGCAGCAAATGGAATGTACTTTGCACCCCTTTACAAAACCATTATGGTTCAGTCATGTTCAACTCCTGACCCCATTTGGGGTTTTCTTAGCAATAAGATACTGGTCCGCCATTTCCTCCTCCAGCTCATTTTACAAATGAGGAAACTGAGGCCAGCAGGATTAAGTGGCTTACCTAGGGTCATACAGCTAGTTGAATATCTGAGGTCAAATCTGAACTCGGGTCTTCCTAACTTCAGGTTCAGCCCTCTATTCACTCTACCATCTTGTTGCCTTACACCTTGGGGTCATTTTACATTAACCTTAATGGGAGTGGAGGTGCATGACAGGTAATCAACCGTCTATATTTTTATACTCTCAACCCTAGACTACACAGGGCAGAGGGAGGTACCAGGTGCCTGGGCAATTGCCTGGCCTGGAGATGCCCCACAGCCCTGCCCTTGCCACACTGAAGTCCCCTGGCCCAGGGGACCAGCACCCTCCAGTCTAAAAGACCCTGAACTGCCTGCACAGCCAGAGGACCCAGGCTGTGCCCGAGTCCCCGAGTCACACACTTCCTCTTGTATTAAGGATCTTTGGGGCTTCCTGGACAAGTCCCATTTCTGGTTTTTGGACTTGTGGATGAAAATATTTGATTTTCTAGTTCACAATAATTTTTTTTTTAAAAAGATGGAGAATGGGAGAGACACTGAAGGACTAGAAGCATAAAGGTCCTGATTTCCAAGAAAGTCAGTTAATAAACATTTATTAAGCACCTACTATGTGCCAGGCACTGTGCTAAGTACTAAGGCAAAGGACAATCCCTGCCCTCCAGCTCACAATCCAATGGTGGAGACAACATGCAAACAAATGCACACAAAACAAACTCTGTGCAGAACAGACAGGACATAATGAAAGCTTCCTTTAGGTGAGATTTGAGTTAGGGCTTAAAGGAAGCCAGGAAAGTCGGCTGTCAGAGCAGAGGAGGCAGAGCATTCTAGGCAGGGGAACAGCCAAGAGAAAGTGCCCAGAACCAAGAGAGAGAGGGAGGGTCTCATTCATGGAACAGCCAGGAAGCAGCACTGGATCGAAGGTTATGAACTGGGAAGTAAAGGACAAGATATGGAAGCGAGACAACTGGGTTATGAAAGGCTTTGAATGCCAAACGGAGTATTGCTGTTGGTCCTGGGGGTGACAGGGAGCCACTAGAGATTAATGAGTAGTGGGTGAAGGCGGTAAATACGTTCAGAACTGTGCTTTAGGGAGATGAAAATAGAGGAGGTAGAGACTGGAGGCAGGCAGCTCCCTGAGCAGTGAGATGCTGATATGGGCTTGCACCAGGCTTGGGGCAGCATCCAGAGAAGGGGGCCAACTGGAGAGATGCAGCAGAGGTGAAACTGACAGGTTTGGGGGGAAGGGGGACAGGGATTGAGGAGCATAGGAGGACCCCTAGTTTGGTAGCTTGAGAACCTGGGACAATGGGGGTGCCACGACAGTGACAGAGGTAGAAGCAGGGGAGAATGGTTTTTTTGGGAAATATAAATGAGTTGTTTTGGACACCCTGAGTTTGTCTGCTAGACATCCAGTTTGAGATGTCTGAGAGGCAAATGGAGATGCAAAACTGAAGGTGAGCAGAGAGGTTGGGGCAGGTAAGACAGATTTGAGAATCAGTAGAGACAGTAATTGAATCCATGGGAGCTGATGAGATCACCACAGCAAAGGCAGTTAGAGGGAGCAGAGGGCTCAGGTCAGTGACCCGAAGGACACCCCTGGTTAAGGAGCCTGGAGCTGGAAGGGGCCCGGCAAAGAAAGAGGAAAATAATGGCCAGAGAGGATGAAGGAGAGGGTGATCATCAGTGTCAGAAACTGCAGAAAGGTCAAAGAAAGGGATGACTAAGACAAAACCACTGGGGGAGGAAGGGGGAGGGGGAGGGAGAATTTTGCCTCCCCCAACAGAACATAACCTCCTTGACACAAGAGCTGCCTCACTCACTCTTTTATATGCTCATGAATAACATTTAACAGCGATAAACACAAGGCTTTGCCCTTTCATGGGATCCCAATGGTGCAGATGGGGCTGAAGGAGTCCTTTGCCCTGGTCCAATCTTCCAGGAGCACTACGGTCCATTGTAGGTGCCCTGATTAAAGAAGGCTGTATCCAGAGGGGGCAGCCATGATGGGGAAGGGCCCACAAAGGGCAAAGGCAAGGGCAGAAAGGCCACTGTTCTCAAGCATTCCCAGCAGCAGCCAAAGAATGGCCCCTACATATAACAAATTTTAACTCTTGATGGCACACCTGACAAGGTGTCACCCAACCTCTCCCAGAACTTCTGGAGGTAGCCCTTCCATTTCTGGGCAGTCATGCCCTTTGATGACAGACAGTGCCACCCCCCCCAACTTAGCTTCCCTTCTCTAGCCTTGCCCTCTTAAGCCCAGAATGATGACAACCCCATTCATCAGTACTGACAAACTGCTCTTAGGAACCCCATTCCTTGCAGCTAATTTGCTAGGTCAAGGAGATAACTCTTACTTAGGCTCCCAAGGCAGTTTTGTAGGATTAAGAATCCTGGGGCTACTAGGTGGCGCAGTGAATAGAGCACTGACCCTAGAACTCAGGAGGACCTGAGTTCAAATCCAGCCTCAGACACTTAACAGGTACTAGCTGTGTGACCTTGGGCAAGTCACTTAACCCCAATAGCCCTACCTTCCCCCCTCCAAAAAGAAAAAAGAATTCAGAGTCCTGATTCAAATTCAGCCCATCCCCTCTTTTAAGCTTCAGTTTCTTCACCTGTCAAATGGAATTTCTATAGGTAGGCTGAAGCCTCAAAGCTAGTCAACTGTCTCCTATTACTGTTATTGTGGACTAGCAAGAGGGTAAAGGTGATGAGGGTCAGTGGATGCTGCTGGGGGTGAGCATGGACAAAAGTGTGGTGATGGGAGATGATGTGCTAAGTAACCCACTTGGGAAGGGCTTTCATGATTGAGCTGATCTGATAAAGGGCACAATGGGAAAAGGACAAAACCCAAAGATTGGAAGGAAATAGAGGGAAAGAATCATCACAATCCAACATCGAGGTGGCAAAAACAGTTACCCCCAGCTGGGAACAGGCCACAGGGGCAGGAAGGTTTGGTTTGAAGGGAGGCCCAGGGCACCCAAGGACGTATAAGCCAGCAGGGGATGAGAAGCTGGGGGGGATGGGGCTGCACATTTGTGGGGGAGCCAGGGCACTACTGCCCAGAGCAACTCCTGAAATATCTGAGCAATGGGTGAGTGAATGCAGGAATGAATGGCAACCAGCCCACCCCTAAAGTGTGTAATCGTTTTAATACATTCAGAAAGAGTTAACAGAACAAAATGAAAAGGACAGTCTGTCAGGAGAAGCTTCTCTGTGGCCCACTGTGGAGGAGCAGTGCAGGCGGCTTATGGCAGGGGCCCAACAAGGGAAGGGTCTGGTCATTTCTGACTGGCCCAGCCCCCAGGTAACCCCATGCTCCACAAGTAACCCCTGAAGGGGAACACTCCTCCGTCAGTGGGACACAGCACTTGTCTGAGGTGATCAGAACCAAAGCTAGAGTGGCCCTGATCTGGGGAGCTTGAATCAGGTCATCTGGGCCCGGCTCCTGGTACCAAGAGCGTGCACCGTCCCTTCGTCCATCATCCACGAGCTCTCTTGCTCTCCATCTCTCTCTGTAGAGGCCTCCTTCCTTCCTTTGCTGGACATCACAGACACATGTTGGCCTAGGGCTCCCTCGTGGATAGCAGGCCAGGGCTCTGCGATCTCAGGGTGGGGGAGGGGGCGGACCTGCAATCTTGCTCAAATGTTTCTGAGGTGGGCAGGTGCGGGTACAGCCCGTGGGCTCTGGCCTGCCAATGCTCCTGGGCCGACACTGGTCCTCAAGGGAGCCAGCCCAGAGCTGTGGCTCAACCTCCCTTGGAGAGAGCAAAGGCACTTTCTTGAGCTCGGGTCCAGGAGGGGTGAGCCCCCAGCAATGCCACTCAAAGCTCTAGGAGGGCTGGGTTTTCCCTTTTCTTCCTTCCTTTCCATCTAATCCCTGGCTCCGGTGAGGCCAGGCCATGGTAGCTTTAACATGAAAATGCCATTGACCACTTGTAGGAGTAGAGCATGGGCCAGAGCTCGCTGGGAGCCAGGGAGCAGGGCAGGGGTTGAGCATCATGGAAAATGTTCTTCATTCATCACACGCATTTATTTCCATGGAAGGCAGGAGCAGGTGAGCTCAGGCCATGCCCCTCTTCCTGGGTCCTTCCCAAGGACCAGGTCTGCAGTGAGGCCTGGGTGAAAGGCACGGCCAGCTCTTGGTCCAGCAAGGACCTCGGGCTGGCCAGTGAAGGCAGCTGTGTGCCCACAGGGACCCCAGGCCAGTGGCATCAAGTCTCAAAGTACTTGTAAATGGCTGTCACATACTGCATGACGCTCTGCCAGTCTGGACGCTCAGTCCGCACCATCTCACTGATGTTCTGCCATAGAAGGGACAAGACAGGTCAGCGGGATTCCTGGCCAGCCCAGCATGGCCACTGTGACTGCGGCTCTAAAAGGTCTTCCCACTGTAAGAAGCCCAGCCAAGGGAAGGGAGCCTCATGCCCCTCGGGGCCAGAACTGGTCAGCAGGGCCAGCCCGGGCACCCAGAGGTGGGGGGTGGGCCAGGAGGGAGGCAGTTCTTTCAGCTCAAATCAGGCTTCAAAGGTTCCCAGAACCACTTCTATTGTGAACCAAGACAATGGGTGGGCTGAACCCGAGCAAAGTGAAGACTATTTTTAAATCGGGGCCTAAAGTGCATGGAAATACTGCCCACTGCCCTTGGAGGCTTGGTCCTTCAATTGCTGGAAATGGGCGCTCTGGCTCCCTGGGGGCTCCTATGAGGGGACACCCCCAAGCACTTACCAGGGTGGATTTGATGCCCACACTTTCTGCTGCCTGGAAGGCCAGGGAGAAGTTCCTTCTCTGTAAATAAAACCAACCCCGGTCAACCCAAGAAGGGGACATCTAGAGATGGGGGAAGGTGGATGTGGGGGCCTCTCTGCCATACCTTGTCTTGGCTGGTCAGCTCTTGGTACGGGATGTGGGCTGGCAGGTAGGTGTGCAGGAGGGCACAGAAGGCCAGGCCGTCGTTCCAGCTGCTGCTGAAGTTGGTGATGTCAATGTTCTGGGGGGAGATGCAGGCAGAGGTATTCAGACATGGTCCTGGAGCTCCTCCCTGGGCTCCTGGGCCCTGGGGAAGGGGCAAGGCTTCTAAAGCCATGGATGGCTGCCCACAGGAGGGCAAAGTACACTTGCTTAGGAGGTCGCTGCTTTGACCTACTCCCAGAGAGCCAAAGCCATCCCATCAGGGTGCCCCAAACTCATGCCCCCCACACAATCACAAGAGTTTAAAAGATGGACTTGAGGGGTTCTGTTCAGAAGGGAAACCCAGAACAATCTGGATAGGACCAGCAGGCAGCCACTGCCTCCTGAGAGCTATCTGTCCCACTTGGTGGACAGCTTCCTGGTCCTGCCATTGGAGGCCCTCTGGGATGACAGCCCTTCAGCAGCCCCCTGAGCCCAGCTATCCTGATCCCACAAGTCTCCTCTCTAGGCCCTTCTTGTCCTGGTCACCCTCCTGAGGCCCTCTCTAGCTGCACAAACATCCTTGTTACCCTTTGGTGGCCAGAACCAGGGATTTCTGCGCCTGGCCTAAGGAAGCCCAGGGCCACACAAGCTTGTGAGCCACTGGGACTCCCAGCACTTTTTCAGACACACTGCTGTTTAATCAGGGCTCTCCACCATTCTGTGCCTCTGAAGCAGCTCTGCTTTTAAAGTAAGCTCTCAGAAGACCCTGAGAAGCCTTATCAGAGAAAAGGAAAAGGGGGGGGGGGCTCCTGTAGTGGGGGGAGCCTGGTGCAGACAGATTTATTCTGTGAGGGTTGGTCAGTGGAGCACCCTCTCCCTGCAAACGACTCCCTGCAAACTCAGCACTGAGTCTGAGGCCACTTTCATGCACAGACAGCCTCTCTGCTTGTCCTGGTGGATGGAGCAACTGTTTTGATCACTGCCCCTGGCAGAAGGTCCAGCATCGGCCGGGAGCAGACCCCCAAGGCCCTACCCGAGACCTTGCCAAGCTGGCCCTGAAGCATCAATCACTATACTTCTGAATCCATGATAGCACACTCACCAAATGCTTGGCTAAAATCCACATCAACTCCCTAGCATTCTCTCCTGGACACCATTTTAATAGCCCTGTCAAGAAAGACCTGAGGCCAGTCTGGGGCGACCCCTTGGCTCCTTGGAATCGCCCCTGCCCACTCCCAATCTTGGCCTGCCTCTCCTGTTTTCCACTTTCGGACCCCACCGATAGGGGCTCGGCCATCCTCTTGGCCACTTCCAGGGAAGCCGGGGCAGACAGCAAACATGAAAGCCTCAGCTATCCTCCATCTGCAGCATGAGGGCTAAAGAGCCTCACATACTGGGAGGGCTGCCCTCATCAGCTCAGTCCCAGGCATGAGACAGTCCTCGCCTCCCCCAACCTTCATTCCATTTTCCTGGGGCTGCAGAGGGCAGAAGCTGGGCCCCTTGGGGGAAGGTGCTGGCCTGCCTCCCGGGTCCCTCCCGTGTCCTGCTGTGCCCAGCTACACTGCTGTCAAACAGCTCCCAGGAAGCTGCTGTCAGACTGGCCAGTGACTGGTCAGAGGTCAGTCAGCCTCCCCTGGCACATCCTCACAAGCCTGGTGACCAAATTGCCCTCCAAGCCACACCCTCCAAGCACTAAGCAAAGCCTCGTCCCAGGACCATGGGGGTCTCCTCCCAAAGCCTTAACACAAACCACCCTGAGTGATCCTGGGATTCCCATTCCCGACAAGCACGGCCCAGGCTCCCTGCGTGTGGGGTCAGAGTAGCAGCTTGAGGCACAAAGGCTGCTACAAAGGAACATGGCGTTCTCTACTCTCTGGGGCTGAAGAGGAAACAGCAAGAAAACAAACAGAAGGGAATCTCCACGCTCAAGTGCCGTCACTACCCTTTCCATGGGTGGGAAACCTGAGAGACTTCCTGGACGGGGTGACCCTGAGCAGGTCCCTGTGCCTCATTCCCCTCATCAGTAAAGTGGGGACAACAGCACCCACCCCAGGGGTGTGGCAAGGAAGCCCTCAGCCTGGTGATGTTCTACAGGGTCAGCCCCACACCAATGCCTGTGGCTGGGACCTGGCTCTGATCTCTAAGAGGGTGGGTGGGCTGGCACCCCATACCCCCAGTCTTCCAAGGTCAGCCCCTCCCCAGCTCCGCCGCTTAAGATGGGTCTCTCTTCTACCAGGTTGGTTCTTGCACCCAGCCCAGGGACAGCCAAAGGCAGAATCAGCAAGGAGATGCCCAGGGGAACAAACACCTATTCCTGTCCCCAAAGGTCAATCTTACATCTAGGGGAAACAATTCTCCATTTCCTGCCCCTGTCAGCCTCCTGTGTGCGGCCCCCAGGCCCCTAGCTTGGGAAGCCTACGTGCTCAGACTCATGGTGCCTTTGGCCCTGGAGGAAGCTACTTCCCCTGCCCCCAAGTGCCTAGCCAGGAGGACCCCCCCGCCCCATTGGCTTAAGATTAGGGTCCTAATACCCAAAGGAAGCTGCTCCTGCCCATCCTAAGATGGGTCCCCCTAGAGAAGCGTGAGTCTGACCCTGACTCAGGGTCAATGGCAGGAACGGGGCAGCTGGGAGGCTGAGGGACCATGGAGAGGTCGGGCTGAACCCCCACTGGCTCCTTCATCAGGACCCTCCCACTTCTTCTAGTCCTGGTCTCTCCCTCTCCCCCAAGCTGACAAGGGCTGCCCGGCAGGCCTGAGGACAGTCACACCTCCTGCATCCATGGCATTTGGGCCATCAGTTGGGAGGGAGCCCGGGTTTCTTCACTGATTCAACCTGCAAACCCCCCAACAAGGACCAGCAGAGAAAAGAAAGAAATCTGCTCTGGGGCAAAGGGGACCCGAGGAGAGGGCCCCTGTTGGGGCAAGGGGAGGGGAACAAATCAACACCCCACCCCACCAGGGAACAGTGCCCTCGCAGGCTGGGCCAGGCTCTCCAGCATCTCCATGCTGGGTTCAGAGTTCAGCCCCCACAGCACCTAGCTGAGTGGGGACAGAGATGGAGATATGACTCTCCCTGACCCCCAGACCCCCAGCCGGCATTAAAACGGGCTCCTGAGGCCTAGTCAAGTAGCAGAGCCCACCCTTCCCGCTCCCAATCTCCTCTGATTTATCCCACACTGTGGGCTGTGACCCCTCCTGGCACAGAGAGGCTACCTGACTGACCATGCTGGACACGGCGGGGAACAGGGCTGATAAGGTCATTACACTCAGGTAGCATGTGTAGACCCGGGGACCTGCCAGCTGGGGATTCGGCTCCTAAGTGACCAATCAGTGAGCCCCAAAGATCGAGCTGAGCTGCTGAGGTCCCAGCCCCCTTCCCCACAGCACCTCCTGGGCCCCCCGATGAACTGCCCAACAAGGGGCCTGCTGGGGCACCATAAGGGATGGGCGCTTCACCAGCTGTACCAGGCCTGTCTTGGGGGGACTCGCTAAAGGCCTCCTCCAAGGGAGCCACGTCCCCGCAGCTCACTCTGGGAGTCCCTTGCCTGAGGTGTGGTCTCTTCCTCATTAATGTACCAAGACTTCCCCCTCCCAGCAGTCTAGAGACCTTGTTTCCTGGCCCATCATTCCTGTGCCCCTGTACTCATCATGTGCCATGGGCACAAAGCCAAATTCTCAAAAGAAGGTGGGGAAGCGGGCCACCCAAAGCCTTCTTGTCTGAAGTATAATTAGGACAACGAAACACCCCACCCCCCCAGGCCCTCCAAGAACCAGCTCTTCAAACAGCTACCAGGCACAGGTCTATTTGAAGAAACGCCATTTTAGCGAGACGAGGCAGCATTCCCATGACATGCACGGCCCAAGCTCCCTGTGTGTGGGGTCAGAGCAGCTGCTTGAGGCACAAAGGCCATCACAACAGAACATGGCATCCTCTATCTACTCTCTGGGGCTGAAGAGGAAACACCAAGAAAATGAGCAGAAGGGAGCTTGTCCCGACCCCCACTGGAGGCAGAGGGCACCACAGGGCACAGAGCACTGGGCCTGGAGTCTCTGAGCCCCGAGTTCAAATCCAGCCTCAGCAGTTTCCTCAATTGTATAATGGGGATGCCAGCAGGCCCTGCCCCCCAGGGCTGCCATGAACACTTTGCCCAGTGCCCAGCACGCAACAGAGGCTCTATGAATGGTCCTTTTCCCCGACGTTCAGCTGAGCTTTCCTGAGGAGAGTCAATGAATCATCTTGGGCAACAAAAGGCCCAAGCCTCTAAAGAAGGAGAGAATTGGAGCTTGCCCCAGGACTACCCCTTCACCAAAGGCCACCGAGACCCTGGAGCTCCAGGAGGAAATCAGGATCAGGGAGAAGCCATGGAGGGAAAACTAGCCTAACTCCAATTAGACGAACACCCCCATTCCCCCAAGGCACTCTGAGGGCACTGACAGAGGCAGCCCTGGCAGACCCCCGAAAGGCTCCAAGATCTGGGGCTGCTGCGTGAAGAGGAGGTGGGGCAGGACACAGACAGAAACGCCCATCTTTCCCCAGCTGAGGGCCCTCTGATTTCATATCCACTGTGCCACACCAGAGGAGTGGTGATTTGAACCTGGATCTTGGGGGAGAAGATGGGACTGGACTAAACATGACCACGGAAGAGGTGGCTGCGAGGGCTTGTATCTAAGGGAGAAGGTGTTGGAGGGAGAAGGAGAGGGCAGCCCATGAATGCTTAATGCACACGGAGCACTGAAGGGTATGACTCCAGCCCAGCCCCAAGGGAAGGTAACCAATGCCAACATTCAATAAATTATTTGGAATAAAAGCAAAGGAGGAATCCTACCAAACTCTGATACCTAAACCAGGAAGAGCCAAAACAGAAAAAGAAAACTTATAGACATATTTCCCTAACGGATATCAATGAAAAAAATCCCAAATAAAATACTAGCCAGGAGATTACAGCAATATATCACAAAAATTATGCACTCTGACCAGCTGGGATTTATACTAGGAATGCAGGCCTGGTTCAATATTAGGAAAACCATCAACACGATTGATCACATCAATCACAAAACCAGCAGAAACCATATGATTATCTCGATAGATGCAGAGAAAGTGTCTGACAAAATACAACATCCTTTCCCATTAAAAATACAGCAAGCAATGAAGGGAGTGTTCCTTAAAATGGTAGGAAGCACCCACCTAAACCCATCAGCAAGCATTATCTACAACGGGGAAAAGCAAGAAGCCTTCCCCATACATCAGGAGGGAAGCGACTGTTCTAAAAATGCCAATAATAGTAATAAAAAAGGAAAGAGGAGTAGAAGGAATCAAAATGGGCAGCGAGGACATAAAACTACCTTTCTACTGATGACATGCAGATATACTCGGAAAATCCAAGAGATTCAACTAAACAATTAGTTGAAAATGTTAATAATTTTAGCAAAGTATCAGGATTTAAAGTCAACCCACATAAATCATCAAGTGTTCTAGATATCACCAACAAAGTCCTGGCTAGTAAAATTACCACAGACAATATGAAATGCTTGGGAGTAGGCCTGCCAGGACAAACCCAAGAATTCTATGAACATAATTATAAAACACTTCTTATAGGGGCGACTAGGTGGCGCAGTGAATAGAGCCCCAGCCCTGGAGTCAGGAGGACCTGAATTCAAATCCAGCCTCAGACACAACACACACACACAAAAACAAGCCATGTGACCTTGGGCAAGTCACTTAACCCCAACTGCCTTCCAAAAAGCAAAACAAAAACAAAAACAAAAACAACCCAAAAAACACTTTTTATACGCACAAAGTCAGATTTAAATAACTGGAGAAATATTCATTATTCAAGGGTGGGCTGAGCCAATATAATAAAAATAACAATTTTACCAAAACTGTTCTACTTATTCAGTACCATTCTGATTAAAATACCATAAATCTATTTTATTGAGCTAGAAAAAATAACAACAAAATTCAATCAAAGAACAAAAGGTCGAGAATATCAAAGGAATTAATGAAAAAAACAAGATATAAAGGAAGGACCAGATTTTTAAACTATATCATAAGGTAACATTCATCAAAACTACCTGGTACTGGCTAAGAAACTGAAAAGCAGCTCAGTGGCACCGAGGGCTCATACAATACACAGGCTGTTGTGTTTGTCCTTTGTTTATGCAGAAGGCTGTGGCATCAGGGAAAGGAGGACACGACTTGCAGTTGTCTTTCATTTGAGTGAGGCAGCACCGTACAAGGTCACGGATTGGACCACAACAGGTCCCTGCCCAAGCCCCACTTAGTGGCTGTGTCTTCTTCCAGTGAATGTTGATAGTAAGTGCCTCTCTTTGGGACAGCACCCCTGAGGGTCTCCCACTCTCAACCTGATTTTTTTCTTTTTTTTCTAATTAAAGGGGCCATCCCTTGACTCACTTCTTAAAGAGTCCTCTTCCCTGAATGGGTGTCACCTCACTCTAAGTGAGCACCTGGAAAGGCTTTAGCCTCCAAGGGCCGGGGTTTCCCATTGCATCCTGGGATATCTCCAGTCATCCTGGTCTCTATCTCTATCTCCATCTGGACCCAGATGGCTATGGAGAGACAGGGTGGCTGGTGCCCTTGCACAGCCCTCCCACTGCAAGTCATGTCACCATTCCCCTGATGCCATGGTCCTCTTCAAAAATGAAGGCAATTTTTGGAAGAAAACAAAGCTATCTGTAGTCATCTGAAAAAATGCTCTAAATCACTGATTAGAGAAGTGCAAATTAATACAGCTCTGAGGCACCACCTCACACCTATCAGTGGCTAAAATCACAGATGCTGGAGAGGATGTGGAAAAATGGAGACATTAATACACTGTTGGTGGAGGCGTGAACTGATCCAACCACTTTGGAGAACAATCTGGAACCATGTCCAAAGAGCTATAAAGGTGTGTAATGCCACTACTAGGTGATCAGAGACAACATTTACAGCACATGCCTGTGGTAACCAAGGACTGAAGGCCAAGGGGAGGCCCATCAATGGGGGACAGCTGAAACAGTTGTGGTCTAGGGCTGTGATGGAACCCCACTGTGTCCCACTGGGACGAGTGAGGTGGCTCCAGAAAACTGTGCAAAGACCTGCATGACTTCATGAAGAGGGAACTCAGCAGATGTGAGAAATAAACTCTTAAAAAGAGGGCCCCACATGGGGGGCACGGCCCTTCTTCCTTTAAGGCACTCCCCAGTCTGCCAAGGATTCTTCTTTCCCCTCCCTCCAGTTTCGCAGCCACCCTTTCAGAGACCCAAGTTATTTCCCAACTGGCCCCACCATCACCTTTCAGAACAAAATGATTTTCCTAAAGCCCAAGGTGGGCCATGTCACTCCCCTTTAATGCCCCCACGCAGCCTTTTGCTATAGGCTCCTTGGTCTGGTCCCAGACTTTGACAGGGGGCATGGGCATGCAGGAGGCTGACCTGGGCTTCTCCCCAAGGGGGCAGGGATGCCCCAGAGAAGGATCAGAGAGCCAGGCCACAACACATTGCCCCTTCCTTCCCCAGGTTGGGACCACTGCCAGAAAGTTCAAAAGGACCTCAGAGGTCACCGAGTCTGGACCTATGGGAAAACTGAGGCCCAAAGCAGTGATGTGACTTGTTCAGGGGCACCAATGTGACCTCCTAATTAGCCTCCATTACCTCCTAAGAAACAAGGACTATTATCTAAAGGCTGCTGGTAAATGTTTAGCAGCTGGCTCTCTGGGAGAAAAAGGTATGCCCAGGACACACTTGGAAGTTTAATCTCCAGCATTAGCATTGTCTCCATCACTTTCTTAAGGCTGGAGGGCACTGATACAATCGAGTCCCCATCGACAGCATTTGTCAAAGACTCACAATGAAAATTTAACAACTGGCTCCCTCCAGCACACCCTGACCATCATCACAGGCCGCTGGTGCCATGTTCCGGCCCACCCACCTCCTACCGGGCCTGCCCCAGGAACACCTCTCCTTTGGACAGTCAACCTCAATGCAAACCAACAAGAGAAAATGGCAGCAGCCACCTAACTCTGCAAGCAGCCGGAGTCCCTGCAGAGACGGTCAAACTCCACTGCCTGGGACCGAGTGCCCAGGCCATGGCACGCTGTCCAGAAGAGGCCCGCCCCCCTCCCCCCCCCACCCCCTGGCAGACTGACAGAGGCTGCTCGGCTGAGGGCCATGGGCCAGCCTCTCTGTGGCTCCCCTGGCTCTACCCAGGGCACCAAGGTCAGTGTCAGTCCTCCCCAAGAATAGCAGGAAAGCCCTGCGCCAGGCATCGCCCCAGCTCGGACCTCACCTGGTAGCCTTCAGTTTTCTTCTGGCACCACTTCAGCAGAGCATTCCTCTTGGAGCCCCCATATTCTCGGGCCAGGGCCGACAGGGGGTCCTTCCTCTCCTCCCTGGTGGGTGACAGAGGCAACCATCATTCCAAAGTGTGCAGACTTTCTGGGGCCTCTGGACAGAGTGGGAGCTACTGACCAGAACCACAAAAGGCAGTGACACACCGCCAGCAGCAGAGCTGGCCTGTGGGGATCGCCTGCTGTGGGCCCTGCCAATGAGGGACACACGTTCTGGACCCTCCCAACTCACACGTGTGGAAGGGGGAGTGTGCTACAAAGCCCCCAGGGCCACGGGTTCTGCTGTTCTGGCAAGAGGCCCCTCCAGGGCAGAGGCCATACCTGATGCGGCTGCGGGTGGTCGGGGTAACGGACGCTGTAGGGGAGGGATGAGAGAGCTGAGGGGACGTGGGGCCCATCGCCATCAGGGAGGCCGCAGAGGGTCCATCGGGCTTGATTTCCTCACTACTTCGGCGAGAAGACGCTGAACAGGAAAGAGAAAGTCAATCGTCCCCTATGTAATTTCTGGCAGCCTCATCCCTCCCTCTTCCTCTTCTGCGCTGATGGCAACACCATGTGGCAGTGTTTCCAGCCCCATGCCACAGCCGCCACCTCAGTGGAGTCTGTCCTGACCAGTTTTCATGGTTGCCAGTGCTCACGGCTCCCTGGGTACGACTCCCACAATTTCAGGAAATTAAAGGGCAAGTGCCCTGGGGTTCATAGAAGGGACCTGGAAATCACCCAGCCTTAGAGAGTTAGAGCCTGAGGTCCAGGAGGCCCACGTCCCTCCCAGGGCCCATCAGTGAACAGGTGGCAGCCCTGGGACCAGAGAGGCACAGACACCCTGGTAGGGAGGTGCCGTGGCACACAGAGACCTGGGCCTGGCGCCAAGAAAACCCGAGTTCAAATCTGCCCTCAGACACTTCCTAGCTGCCTGCTCAGTTTCCCACCCCGGGTTGTGGTGAGAATCAAAGGAGATGGGCCCTTTCCCTCCGTCCCCTTCTCTGGAGGCCCTCTGCCCGAGGTTCCCGTTACCTGCGATGGCCTTGGCACCCTCCATGGCCGGGACTCTCAGTAATGGCGCTGGCCTGTTGACTGACCCAGTGCGTAACAAACGCTCTGCAGGGAGAAGGACCAAGCCAACGCCAGCTCAGGGACAAGCAGAGGCAGGCTCCAGGAGAGGAGGGACGCCCTGGGGGTCGGAAGGACCCACCCACTCTATCCCACTGAGTGTTCCAGGCCCGCCATTCTCCCACCTCCACACCTTTGCTCATCACAGCACCCTCCACCCGTGCTTGATTTTCCTGTCCACGTTCCCAACTGCCTCCCCTGCTCCTGCCTGGGGGGAGAGGCCAGAATGGTGCCCACTCACCCCCCCACAGGACCCAGGTCTCTGTGATCAGAGGAAGGAAAAGTCCCAGAACATGGAGGAGCAGGGGCTGACCCAGGAGAGACCATCCTTTCTGGGCCAGGCCTGGGGAGATGTGCTGGACAAGATGGCCTTGGAGGCAGGGCCCTGACTCCTGAACAAGGAGAGCGGAGGTCTGGGGAATGGGTCTTCAGGCAGAAGCGACCGTTCTTGCTGTCGGGGGGTAGAGAGGTCTCCCTAATCTTACCCACCCCCAATCAGAGGAGAGGAGGGTGCCCCTTGATGCCCCACAGTGAGGCCTGGCCAGCAGCTCTGAGGACACGGGAGAGCCAGGACGGGTCCTACTGCCAGGGAAGGGGAGTGAGAACCACCCAGAGATGCTGGTCAGAGGGCAGGCCAACGTGTAGCCAAGACCCCGCTATAGAGCACCAGCCAGGGTCTAGCATGGGGCCAAAGGTTCTGATCCTCACCACAACCTGGGAGAGAGATGCTGCCCATGTGACAGAAGAGGAAACTGAGGCAGAACATGGCCCTGGGCCCCATGGTTCGCTTCTGCCTGGGGGCCAGGGCAGGAGGGGGTCCAATGAGGAAGCTTGTGCCCCATGAGCTTACCTTGGCAGGGAAGATCTCCATAGTTTGGCCTCTTGTCCGACAGGGCAGGCATGGGCTTGGTGGAGGGCAAGGAGCCGCCCATGGAATGCCTCTGAAATGACCAGATGGACACAAGTCACTGTGTGGCAGGTTCCAGCATGGCAGAAACAGAGTCAGCTTTTGGCTCCTCCCATGCTCCCCCCACCTCCCCACACATACACACAACATATGTGTATGTCTTCTGGGCCACCTCCTTGAGAAAGAACGGAAATTTCACCCCAAAGACAACTCTTAGGGAGCTGGCAGATCCTACCCCCCACAGGCCAAAAGAGCCAAGGTTACCAGCAAAGGCAGTCCCCTGGCCCCTGTCTCAGTCTTCCCTCCTGTAAAATGGGCAAAGGCCTGGAGTCGGAGGGCATGAGAGCCACCTTTGACCCTGCTTGGCCCTGGAGGGCAGAAGCCAAAGCTGTGGAGGGGCTGCAAAGAGGGAGACTTCGGGTGGCCATCCTAACGGGAGGCTGCCTGGGGAGGTGCCAGCTCCCCTTACCTGAAGGCCTCCCTCCACACACCTGGGACCTTGCTCTGGAAGTGCAGGGTCCCTCCTGGCAGCCCCTTCTATTCCCCACCAGAGGCCTTGCACAGGGCTCTGAACCCAGCAGGGTTTCCCACAGCTAGCTCCCCAGACCCCAACATCCACAGGGAAGATGATGCTGAAAGACAGGATTCAGGTCACCCTCTTGCTTTCTGCCTACCCACTGCCCCACCCTACCACAGCACCTGCAAGGGCTCCTGAGAACATGAGGATGGGAGAAGAGGGTCTCCAGACCTGAGAATGCAGAGCACCTGCCAGCTCTGATGCACAGAGAGGCCCCCACCATTTACAACCTAGGAAAGGTGGGGAGGCCACTGGGGCCACTGCCTGCAAGCTGGACAGAGGGAGAGGCTACCCCTACCTGCATTGGGGAGACAGCAGCTGCTGGGGGGGTCTTCATGGGACTTGGACTCAGGGGGGTTCGAGGCATTGCAGTGGCTGGGGTTGGGGTCGGTCCTGTCAGGGATGAGAAAGGAACACATCAGAGCCTAAGTGAGAAACCCAGAGAAGGTCTGACCTGGCCCAGTCTCCCCAAGCATGCTGAAGGGAACCAGGGACACTCAGATACCAGGGCTACCCAGCCCAAAGATGGTCTTTTGTGGGCCCCACTTCACTGCCCCTCAGCCAGAGTCTTCTCCCCTCCAACTACAGCCCCTGGGCCATCTTGGCAAAAGCTCCCAGACCTCATCCCAGTCACAGCCCCTTGGCCAGTCTCCCCCACTCTACCCCCAGACTACAGCCCCCAGATTCCACCCCAGCTCTGGCTTCTCTCAGGTCCCTGATGCTCACGTCCCCACAGCCAGGGACCATCACCTTGAGACGCACTGTCAAAAGACTTGATGAGGGTCTTTACTGTCGGGGTGGGCTCAGAGGACGCTGAAGACCTCCTGTTTAGGCCCATGCCCTGGCGTAAGGCGGCCAGGTCTCTCTCCACTGTGTTCATGTAGTTGTAGACGCGGCCCCGCTCCTCTTCTTGCCTGCAAACAACCAAGGCAGGGAAGAGGCCATCTCATCGGTCTGAGCCTAGCTCCCCTGGGCCTGGGCAGCCTCAAATGCGCCCTCAGATGGCCGCCATGCCTAACTGAGGGCAACAGCAAGTGGCGGCATGGGCCCTTCTAGTCACCTACCCTGCAGCTGGCCTTGATGGGAAAGGAGGGCAAGAGTCCTCAAGCTCCTCAAGGAGCTCCTGCTCTAATAGTGAGAGATGCAGAAAACCAAGCAAGGCTTCTCCTTCCCCATCAGTCGCTCCACCAACACCCCACCTGCCCACCTTGCGGCCTCCCCCAGGGAGACGGACTCCCTGCAGTGCTCATCTCCTCTGGATCACCCCCTACCCTGTCACATCCCCCTCCTCCCCTGACCTCATCATGTCCTCAGGACCCTCAGTCACCTCTGCCTTCTGCTCAGAGCTTCAGAGGCCCATGATTTCCAGCCCTCTGGGGGGTGGAGGTGGGTGGGCTCCTTGAAGGCAGGGGCTTGCTTTCTCTTATTTCTATCCCAGAACTATTCAGCACAGCGCCTGGCACACAGTAAGTGGGCGCTTGATAAATTTTGGACAACTGACTCAATAAAAAAATGAGAACAAATCCCCACCAGGTGGGGCCACACCCACAGGCATCTCTGCCCACCCTGGTGCAGACCCTCATCCCCTCTCTCTCTGCCTGTCTCGGTCTCTCTCCACTGTCATTCTGCCCAAAGGCCAATCGCATCCTGGCTACTCATCAAGCACCAGCAGCTCCCTTGGCCTCCCAGAGCACACACAAAGGGCTTGTCCAGCCTTCAAAGCCCTCCTCTCATCCCCACCTTCTTACACTGACTCCCCACCACGGCCTCCCTCTCAGCCCCTGGCTCTGTGGCCGGCCCCTGCCTGGAATGCTCTCCCCTTCCCCCCACATGGCTTCCTTCACAGTCCAGCTGAAATCCCACCTCCTCCAGGAAGTGCTCCCTACCCCACCCCTGAAGGCAAGGCCTGGATTTGATTGCTCTTGCCTCCCTTTGGAGACTCAGAGGCTGCCTGCAGGGAGAGGGGGCCTCATAGGCCTCCCCAAAGGAAGAATGGGCTACCTCTCCTTGGCACCTCCATCTCTGCCAGCTGCCCAGGCGGGGTTAGGGCAGGGAGGAGGGAGAGAACCCCAAGGGATGGCTGCCTTTTCCTGTCCTCCCAGCCACCACCACAGAGGTGCCATCTTCCCAGTGTTGGCCAGCCACCCCTATCCAGGCTGAGTCCGGCGCCTCCCTCTGACCCCATGACCCCCCCATCCAGGCTGAGTCTGGTGCCTCCCCTCTGACCCCAGCCGACGCTGCCCCGGCCCAGCACCAGGCCTACTTTCTGGACTTCATTTCCTCCAGCTCTTTGGTGAGTTTCTCATTCTTCTCCTGAGCCTCCTGGAGGCGGTGCTTCAGGTCCCCGACCTCCTCCTGAGCCTCGGACTTGATGTCGTTGGCTATGACCACAGCTGTCTGCAGGTCTGCCTGAAACTGCCGCCACTCCGCCGACTCCTCCTAGAGGGAAAAGGGGACACGGTCAGAGAGGAACTCAGCTGGCTCTGCATCTCCCCCTGGGGTCCCTGCCCCACCCCGGTACCCAATGATCATCATCGTGGAGGGCTGGGTCCTTCCTCTAACTGGGTCCAACACCCAGGATCCCCACCCATGAGGAGGCAAAGGCTCCTTCCTACCCGCAGCCTTCGATGAAGCGTCTTGACCTCTCTGTCCATGTCATGCTTTTGGTCCTGGAGTTTCTTGACTGTGTCTGCAGAGACAAGAATAGTGCCAGCTTCACTTGATGGGGAATGACAATGGGCACACAAGAAGCCCATGGCATCAGGCCCCTGGTCCGGCCAAGCTCCCTAGCAGATCAGGTACTTATCAACACTGTGAAGGTGCTCCTTGAGTTGGTCCTTTCGAGTTGCCGTATTTTCCAGAAAGAGTGGACCCAGAGCACGTGGGAGACCCTGAACATGTCAAGGATGAAGATCCCTGAGTTGACATCACATTGCACCCCAAGCTGGAGTCATGCCAGGTGCTAGTCAGGCTGTGCTACAGTGGCAAAGTGCTCAGGCAGTTGGGCCCATGGAGATGAACAGACCCTCCTGTCTTCCTGGTCTAGCAGTTCCCAAGGGAAAAGAATGGGGCATCTGCCATCTTAATTATTCATGATTTCTCCTCCTCTCTCTGTTGCAATTTCATAAATGAGCTTGTTTGGACTGTGAACTCTGCAGCTTGCTTAGGGTTGCACAGGTACATTCATTTCTCTTGTAATAAATCTAGTTGCAAGGTCATGCCTCAAAGAAACACACAGCAAAGCCAAGGAATCTCCTGTTTTTACTTATTACTTTTTTAAAAGGGCTGTTGTCCTTGTGGGTTACCCGGGAATAAAACCTACAGTTTCTACAGAGCTCTTTCTCCAGCAATCATAAATACAGGGTCTAGTTCTGGGATGGGTGGTGTGAAGCGGCCTTTGAGGTTGTTCTTACCTTTGAAATTCTTTTAAACACAAACACACATGAATGTACACACATGCATACACACAAAACCTTCATGTGACTGCTTGCGGAGAGGGTATAAAGCGTTACAGAATCTCACAGATGAAAGGGCCCCCCTCCACCTCATCCTCTCATCCTACCCCACACCCCACCCCCAATCTGGTGTCAAGGTCTATCAGTTTCACCTCTGCAGCATCTCTTGTCAATTTCACCTCTGCTGCATCTCTGGTCCATTTCACCTCTGCAGCATCTCTGGTCCATTTCACCTCTGCAACATCTCTGGTCCATTTCACCTCTGCAGCATCTCTGGTCCATTTCACCTCTGCAGCATCTCTGGTCCATTTCACCTCTGCAGCATCTCTGGTCCATTTCACCTCTGCAGCATCTCTGGTCCATATCACCTCTGCTGCATCTCTGGTTCCATCTTTGCAGCCAGCTCTCCAATATATTCCCCTCTTTCTTCTGTCGCTGTCCCCAACTTGGTACAGACGCCCATCTCCTCACATCTGGACTATGACAATAGCCACTGGGGGATCTGCCTACCTCAGTCTCTCCCCCCATCCTCTATTTGGCCTCCAAAGTGATTTCCCTAAAGCACAGGTCTGACCATGTCACACCCCTACTCAATAACCTCCAGTGGTTCCCTATTGCATCTAGGATCACATACAAAATGTTCTCTTAACCCAGTCCCCTCCTCCCTTCCGAGCCCTCTTACACTTTACTTTCCTATATCCTCTTCCATCCAGCTACACCAGCCTCCTGGCTGTTCCTCAAACAAAATCCTCCATCTCTTGGCTCTAGCATTGTTCCTGGGTCCTCCCTGTTGCCCCATTCCTGGAATACTCTTCCTCCTCCACTCCAACTATTGACCTTCCTGGCTTCAAGTCCCAACTAACATCCCACCTCCTACCTGGCCTTCCCTAACTCTTTAAATTACAGTGCCTTCTTTCTGCTAATTATTTTCTATTTACCAAATACATAATCTTTGTATACATTTGTTTGCTTGCTGTCTCCCCCATTAGACTGTGAGCTCCTTGAGGGCAAGAACTGTCCTCTGCCTCTTTTTTATATCTCTAAGGCTTAGCACAGTGCCTGGCACATAGTAGGCCCTTAATAAGTGTTTAACGAATTGTGTGAATTTGTCCAATCCACACCTAAGAAAAAAGATTTCTCCTCTACTGTATACCTGGTAAGAGGTCATCCAACCTTTACCAGAGACCTCTAGAGAGGAGAAGCCCATTTCTTGAGGTAGCCTGTTCCACAATGGGACTGACATCAAATTCCCCCACTGCTCCTAATCCTGCCCTCTGGAGTTAAGCAGAGTAAGGCAAATGGGACAGCTGTCTTCAGAATACTGGAAGGAAAACCATGCCCCGCTTTATCTTCTCAAGGATAAACCTTCCCAGTTTCCCCAAGCGATCCTCAAATATCCTGAACTTAAACACCTTCCCTACTTGGCATCCAGACTGGACAATAACCAGCTCATCAACATCCTTCCATGGCAAGGTCAACAGAATAGCAGCAGCCAGTGTCTCCTATGAGGCCAAAGGCTAACAGAACATTGGTGACTGAAGTACCTCCCATAATGCCTGGGATTCTACAGCCAGTCAATAACACATATAAAAAAGCTTGCTTTTTGAATTCTGGGCCTTGGGAGAAAGGCTGTCTCTCCTCACTCTGGAGAATATGACAGGCCTGATATTGCTTCCTTTTGACTGCCTATTCAGTCGACAAACATTTATTATCTCCTGTGTACAGAAGGTGCTGAACCGAGCTCTGGGGACATGAAAAGGGGGAAAAGACAATCCCTACCCTTAAGGGGTTCACAATCTAATGAGGGAGACAAGTAAATATGTACAGGATAGACAACGAGAGAAGGAAATCACTGGAATGAAGAGGGGTTGGGGAAGGTTTCTTATAGGAGGTGGGATTTTAGTTGGGACTTGAAGGAAGCAAATGTGGCCAGTTAGCAGAAGCAGAGAAGGGAGAACATTCCAGGCCAGGGGGGCAGTTAGAGAGCAGAAAGATGGACCAGGAGGCTAGTGTCACTCGACAGAAAAGGGGGTGAGGCTTAAGAAGGCTGGAAGGGCTCTGAAGGTCAAACAGAACATTCTGTATTTGATCCTGGAGGCCACAGAAAGTCCTGGAATTTACTGAATGGGAAAAGGTGACATGATCAGACCTGCACTTTGGTGGCTAAATAGAGGATGGCCTGGAGACAGGTAGACCCTTTCGAGTTACATATGCCATACCACACATTAACCCCAAGCTCATCTGGGCACATTATCAGTAGATTCTTTAAAGGTGCAAATCTCCAGGCCCTCTTAATTCCTGAGCTAACACTCCTATACTCTTCAGAAGGAAGAGTCATGCCCATGAAGTATGGGTATCATGGAATTCACCAATGAAGGATGTACTGACCTGACCCCCAACAGGTCAGTCCTGTCCTCACTGGGACTCAGTACAGTATCTCTCTGATGGTGCAAACACCCTTCTTGACTGACAGTCAGAGTTGGCTTTCTGGCACAATCTTGATTCCCCCCTGTGGACACCTGGCTAGAAGGGAGCCCCCAGGGGTAACTTGCCTGCTTTGCCCAAATTAGTCCACTAGGGGCTGAGCCAGACATGTTGTGTCTACTGGGGAAGGAGCAGAGGCTCTCCTGGTCCTACCATGACCTGCTGAGTGGTGACTCCAGAGCTGTAACAGGAAGCCCGGGGAAAGGCCTGCACTGCACTGGAGCACAGACAGGCTCTCTGTTCTTGCTTTATTCATAAAGGCCCTTATGGGCAACTCTCTCTGGAGTGTTTCTATCATTTGCATCTGATTTTACCACGGAGTGGCATCTGATTGCCACTGGGCAAACTCCTCCTCTAGGAAGTTACTGTACCCGCATTTATATAGCATTCTAAGGATCCTCACAACCACCCTTGCTGTTATGATGCCCATTTTACAGCTGGAGAAACTTAGGCAGACAGGTCAGGTGACTTGTCCAGGGTCTCAGAGCTAGAGAGCACCTGAAGCTGGATTCAGACTCAGTCTTCCTAGCTCAGGTGGCACCCTCTAGCTGTCTACTGACAGCTGCATTGATGGGAATATTTTTCCCTCCATCCATCAGGATCAACCCCTTGTTTTAATAAGCCACAGTGGAGGTGGCCTGGTCATTTCCTCACTGCCATTCTTAGGGAATAGAGAATCACTCTGTTTTGGATGGTGCTTAGAGGGGTTCATCAGGCCTATTCCTGCCTTGGCAGCCAGTTCACGGTCATTCCATGTCCAGTCCAGGTTCTTCCTCAGCATTCTCCCTCTGCTTCTCTCCAACTATGCATCAGCCAGATGCTAGCCCACCTTCCCCAAGAGCGGCCTTTACAGTAAGCAGGTCGAGTGAGAGAAGCCTTGGCTCCCCTTGGAGTCTGTTCACGTGTTGGCCACTGGACAGGGATGTGCCCTGGGCCGAGCACCAGCAGCCCTGGGGATGCCTCAGACTATCACCCGTAGCCACAGCATTGAGGCATTTGGGGAAGACAATGATGTCAACAACAGAGACAGACAGACAGACAGACAGACAGACACACACACGCATGCATTCTCTCAGCTGAGCTGACTTGGGAAAGGTCCTGGCCTTCCACAGAGCAGCATGAGGAACGAAGCCAAGGAACGACACAGAGGCATCACTTGTGGAATGTCTGGTCTCCAAGACAGGGAAGCCTAGCTGCTGAGGACACATGGCCAAGCAGTGTTGACCACCTTTACAGCAGTGTAGCTGCAGAGGGCTGCCTGGTGCTTAAGCAGGAGAGCAATGACCACATCCTGTCCAGAAGGGACCTGCATCCATGCTGGCACACATCAACCTACCTGGGGGAAGTAAGCAATGCAGCTAAAGCCACTGGCATCCACATCACAGGAGGGTGGGCCCTGGCACCTGTCCTCACCTCTGCCCCTTCAGAGCAAAGAACAGGAGACTGGGACCCTGACTCCCTCTCTCCCTACCCTGGATTTCCTCTCTTCTCCCTGTCTGGCTGACAACCATGCATTGCCAGACCTCAGCCCCATGCAGCTGCCGCCATGGGCCTCCTTCACTCTTCTCCATCTTCTCCAGCTCTCTCCTGGCTCTCCTCCCACCTGTGTGCCTCCCCTCCCCTTCTCTGTCTCCCGGACTGGATCCTCCTCCAGGTCATGCTCACTAACTATGGGGGCCCCCAGGACCAGGTCCTCCACCCTCGACCCTGGTGATCTCATTCTGCAGATTATCCTCAGATCTATGACCCTCTTTCCTTCCTTCAATTCTGTACCACCAAATTCCACTCATGCAACTCAAAACCTTCCCTTTCCCCTGAAGCCTCCCCCCTGCTGATGAGTGCCACCCCAAGGGTTCAGAATCTCAGCACTGCCCAATCAGCCTCCAGATGCCGCTTCTCTGCCATCCAGCCCTTCTCCCCAGTCACAGGTCACATCACCTGCCGTACCGTCTTCTCTAAAAGTCTCCCCCAGCACTGCTGACAGCTGACCACACTGCTCCCTAATCAACTCCACTGAGCCCATGTTGCTTCTGGGGGTAAAGAGACCCTGCTGTTAAGCTCCTGAAGACATCCCACCTGTCCCCACACTCTGCGACCCAGGCAAACTGGCCTTACCTTGGCTGCTCTCACCCCACACTTCGTTTCCCACCTCCAGGTTTGTCTCCAACCTGGCATACCCTTCTCAATTCCACCTCCTGGAACCCCTCTTTTCTTAAAATGCTGTTTTGTCTCCATCTTCCACATCAAGCTTCCCCTGATGTCCCCACCTGTTTGTGCTCTTCCTCCCAAGCTTCTCTGTGTATTTGCTGCATTTATTCTGTCCTGAACCCTGGGGCCATCCTAAGACCATCAGCCATCATGACTATTGCTCTGGTCACTCCCAATGCCACCTGCGTCCAGAGGAGTGGCTGGACAGGCCTTTCCCTTCCTCCTGGCCTTGGAGGCAGGGCCTTCATTCACCCAAACAGAGTGAAAAGCTGCCCCCCTGCTGGCCCTGCCCACCCTCCAGTGCCCAGGAAGCTGGCCACACCTCTGGGGCTCCCCAGGAGGATGGGGCAGGGAACCTGAGACAGCATCTCCAAGGCTGCATGCTCCCTGCCCCCACATCTTCTGTAAATCAGTGACACTGATCTCCCAGTTGTTCCTCCCACACAGCCATCCACTTCTCCACTCTAGGCCTTTGCCCTGGCTGTCCCTTACCTACCCCTCCAAGTGCCAGCTAAAATCCCACCTCCAGGGAGCCTTTCCCATCCCCTTTGATGACAGACGCCTTCCTTCTTCCTGCTAAGCCTGAGATAGCTCCTTTTCCTTTTCTAGTAGGGGCTTACCATATGTTTACTGAGCAACAACCCCACAAGGGAGAGTCTGCCTCAATGGCCTCTGAAGCCCCTGCCAGTACTTGGCTACGAATCGCCCAGGGAGGCAGCTCCCAAGCCAGGCTTTCCCCCCAACAGAATCACCTTCACTCTCCTCATCACCTCTCCCTGGACCCTTCCAATGACCTCCTGATGACATGGCCAAAAGAACGCTCCTGAGAAACAAGTCTGACCAGGGCACTGTCCCCCAAAGCACCTCCATGGCACCCTGTCACCTCCTCCTGCCCACCAGGCCCCTTTCTCCAGAGGCTGATGGCCAGGCCTTCTCATTTTGTCTGTTTTGGTCCCTACCACCCATGTACCCTGTGGGCATCACACAAACACCTGAATTTGGTCCCCTCAATTACCACTCCCTGCCAGCTGGGCCCAGACCCAAGTCATGGTCTCCAGCTCAGATGGTGCTCCTCCAGTCCCCAGCCCTTCTCACACAGAGGGTCTCTGCAACCCTCATTCACTGGCCACTGAGATGACAATGGGGTGAGGGGCTCCCTCAGGTGCCCCTGTGATGCCAGAGTGGCAGCTGAGTTGCCCTCAAGAGCCCGGAAGAAAGGCATCTCAGGAGCCACACCCACTGCTTGCCATAGCCCCAGACTGCTGGAATGGGCTCTGGAGTGACCTCAGGGGCAGTGCTCCACAGGGCTTCAAGCCTCCATTCAGGCCTTAACCCTGCCCCCCCCCCCCCCCCCGGGTCTTCCTCAGAGCAGTCTCCAGCTTATCCAAGTCCTTCCTAAGCCTTAGGGCCCAACATTCCTGACCTTCCAAATCCTGGAAGCTCAGCCACTGGCTTCTACCCCCAGAACTGACTCTGAGGCCCGGATCCCTATGGCACTCCAATGGAGACCTCCAAACAGTACAAAATCCGTCAGACTGAATCATCCTTCAGCTCCCATCTCTCCATTCTTTCCTTGGAAGAACAGGATGGGCCACATGAGGAAATGCTCCGGGGCTTTTAGCCTTTCTCTGGGCAGACTAGGGAATGCTACAGATCCCTTCAAAGGTTTTCAAATGTATAAAATAATAAGGGATTATGGAGAAAATTAACTATGTGGAAATAGCTATAACATTTTTTTAAAAGTTCACAGGCCCCAGACTGAGAAGTCAGCCTCCCCATCCCCATTTAAGTTAACTCTCCAGCCACAGGTGCCACCAGGGAAAGACAAAGCAAAGAAGAAAACATGTTCTGCCCTCAAACAGCTCCCGCTCACTCTGCCAGGGGAGACAACATGTTTACAAGTCCCTATGAAAGAACAGAAATGAGAGCTGGAGGGGCCTAGGGAAGGGAGAGGGAGCAGTGGGGGCTGGTTTGGGGAGCCCTCTGAATACCCCCACCCTCACTCTCAGTCATCCTGTCAGGAAAAGCAAGGAGGCCACCATGACCTGCGCTTGCCGAGCCAGAGGTCGCCCTTGTCCTTGCTGGAGCTCTGCTAGCCATCTCTTAATAAGCCCCTGGAAAAGTGAAGGTTGCTGGTCTGCAGGCCTCACGTTCTGGTCTCTTCCCTATTCTGAAAGTCAAGACATCTGTACCCTTCTAAGGCTGGGGCTCTGCAGCCTTCCAAACACCCCTGATGGTGGCCAGGCAGGGCCATGTGCTGCTGTCACACACCAGGGCCAGGGGATGTGCATTTATCAAGGACTGCTCAGTGCCCTCCTCCTTGCCAATCTTGGCCATCACCTCCCCAGCTGCCTGCTGCTCTTGCACCAAATGGGGACTACACAAGTATCACACATCTCACCTGACAAAGGAGCAGAGTAAGGTAAATTGACTGTCCAAATTCATACAGTCAAGTGTCAGAGTCAGGGCTGAAACAGGCAGGGCAGTATGGCTAGACAGAGCATTAGACTTGGAGCCAAGATGTGGCTTCCAAACCCCACTGAGCACTCACTCAGTGATGCTGTGAGAGAGGAACGCTCCCATCCATACCACCTGCCTCCCAGGGTCGTGAGGAGACTTCTAGGAGGGTACGTCCATCACATGCCCTGCCAACCTCAATGTGGCATGTGTGAAGCCAGAGCTGTCTGCTTGTGCCCAGGCTGGACACTTCAGCTTTCTAGTCAATATGTGAATCAGACAACTCTACAGTGGGGAAATCTCAAGCCACCAAATCTAGCCTAACCCCCCAGAAAAGGGATGTGGCTGGCCTGAGCTCACCCAGCCCAGAGATGGCAGGCCAGGCTTGGCTCAGGCACCCTGACTAACTGTCACAGCAAGGCTAAACACAGCAAGTTCTGGCTTCCTTCTGAAGTTATGTCTGGTCCGTGCACTCACAGAACCTGCTTCTAGCCTTCATTCACCACCCTGTGGCATGCAAACACAAGACGGAAGGCAAAGCCCTTTCTTCTGACCTACTTCTCTCTCCAGAGACAATTCTACCCAAACCTCAGGGGTCCCAATGCCTCATGCACACGGGCCCAGCTTCCCAGCCTCCTCCGGTAGCATGCAGTGCCCACAGGCCCTGCACAGTCTCCGGGTGGCCCTCCCAGATGCTCCCTGGCTGGCTGCGCTTTCTCTTCAGCCCTGACAAGCAGCATAGAGGCAGACACCTCAGCAGACAGTGCACCCCAGGAAAGGGAGTCAAGGACAAGCACCATCTCTCAAGGCCCTTCCAATGCTGACAGCTTCCAGGCAAGCCCCAGAGCCATGAGGGGGCGCTACAGTGCCCAGAGAGCCGGCCCTGGAGGCTGGAAGGGCTAACTTCTTGTGTGGCCACCAGGGGGCGCCCGAGCGCAAAGATCCCTGGGTCAGGGCTCAACTCCTAGCTGGGGGACCCTGGTCGAATCACTGAAACCATCTGCCTCAGTTTCCTGAACTGTAAAACAGGGGGAAATGACAATAGCACAGTCCTCCAAGGGGCTGTGAGACCCAGTGAGATAATAATTAGAGGGCTTAGTCTAGAGGTTGGCACACAGTAAGTGCTCAATAAAGGCCATTCCCACCACTACTCCAAAACTTCTGTAGTTGTCTGGTGAGACCAGCTGCCCCAAAGGAAACAGCAAGGCCCCAGCCCTGGGCATCTGGGCCATGGGGTAGGCATCCCCAAACACTGGCCCCCAGGACGGAGAGGAGGGCAAGCCAAAGCAGTGGCAAGGCCCCACAATCCATGACCCGTAACTACAGCCTATGACCATGATAATGACCCCCCCACGACCCCGTGACCCTACAACCCCTGTGACTCCCATGACCCCCACAACCCTATAATCCCTGTGACCCCATGACTCCCACGACCCTATGACCTCCCCTCTCCCCCCTAGCCCACGCACTCACTCTCCAAGTCAGAGATGACGAGGTTGTCATGCAGCTTCAGGGCTCGGTGCTGCTCCACCTCGTCCTCCAGCTCAAAGATGGTCTCCTTCATGTCCCCTCGCTCCGTCTCCTTCTCTTCCAGCTCGGAGCGCAGCTTCTCCAAGGTCATGTTCAGCTCCCCCATCTTCTTCTGGGCCTCTTCTCGGAAGCCTCCGTATTCCTCCTGGACCTGCAGACCAGACAAGCAGGGAGGAAGAAGCCCGGGGCCCACAGGAGTGAGCCCCCTGCAGAAGGAGGGTCTGAAGATTCCTTTCTGACATTCCTTTCTTGGCCCAGAGGGGCCAAGGCTGCAACCAGGTGCCAAGAGAAATGAGGAAAGTTGGGGCACCAGGCTTGAGGGAAGGCCCTTCAAGGAAGAAGACACACCTGCCAAAGCAGGTCTCAAACGACCACAGTCCCTTTCTGCTCTAAGTCCAGAGATCTGAAGAGGCCACTAGGTATGGCTAAGTATCAGGCCCCACCCCTCCAGCCCTGCCCCCTCACAGAGGAGGGGCCCTGGCAACCCACCTGGCCAGAGCAGCCAGCAAGGTCTCAGCAGACCCCATTAAGGGCCTATACCAACCACTGTGTGCACACAGAGTTCTGAATTGCCAAGGGGCCAACTACTGGAAAGTGAGGATGACAGAAAAATCAAGAGCACTGCATCTCCACCCCCACAGGCCCAGCTGGGGAGCACTGCCAAGCCCAAGTGGGAGCTGAGCAGTCAGTGTGAGCCCCAGGGCGGGCAGGCAGAACCATCATCAGCTCAGCATGATTGCCAGACCACTGGTGAAATGAGGAGTCCAGGAGAAGGTTGCCAAGACACTGATGGCTCCAGACCCCAGCCCAGGCCCTCCAACCAGAGACATCCCTCAGCTTTATCCTGGGCCTTCCTCTCTTCTCTCTCTACACTACTTCACTTGGGGATCTCTTCACCTCCCTTGGACTGAATTATCATCAACCTCTGCTGACCTCCATTCTCACATTGCCAACTGCCCTTCAGACATCTGAAACTGGATGTCCTGTAGACACCTAAAACACAATATGGCCAAAACAGAACTCGTTATCATTCCCAAAACTCTCCCTGTTCCACCTTCCCTATTGCTGTCAAGTGCGGACCACCCCCACTAAACTCCCCCGCCCCCATCCCTCAGACTATCAACACAGAAGTCATTCTGGTCTCCTCACTCTCACCCTCACTTTCCACAAACTCAATCAGTTGCTATGACCTGTCCACTAGACTTTTGCTGCATCCCTGGTCCATTTCACTTCCACAGCATCCCTGGTCGATTTCACCTCCAGACCATCTCTGGTCCATTTCACCTCCGCACCATCCCTGGTCCATTTCACCTCCAGACCATCCCTGGTCCATTTCACCTCCAGACCATCTCTGGTCCATTTCACTTCCACACCATCTCTGGTCCATTTCACTTCCACAGCATCCCTGGTCCATTTCACCTCCAGACCATCTCTGGTCCATTTCACCTCCGCACCACCCCTGGTCTGTTTCACCTCCACCTCTGCAGCATGTCTTCAATATACACCTTTCTCTTCTCTGACACTGCCCCCTGGTACAGACTCTAATCACCTCACACCTGGTCTACTGTAAAACCTTTAGGGAAGGTGGAGGGTGGGGGGTGTCTGCCTACCTCAAATCATTTCCCTCCTTCAGTCTATCCTCCATTCAGCCTCCAAAATGATCTCCCTAAAGCACAGGCCTGACCATGTCAGTCAATAAACTCCAGTGGCTCCCTATCACTTCCACAATCAAATACAAAATGCTGTTTGAGATTCAAAGCCCTTCTTAACCTGCCCCCTCCTACCTTTTCAGTCTCCCCACCGCCACACACACACACACACACACACACACACACACACACACACACACCCTCTTCCATACAGTGACACTGGCCTCCTGGTTGTGTCCATCTCTCACTTCCAGGCATTCTGTATGGCTGTCCCCCCACCTGGAACACTCTCCCTCAACTCTGACTACTCACTAATCCTCCTGGCTTCTAAGTCCCAACTAAAACCCCACCTTCTACAGGAAGCCTTACCTGGTCCCTCTAACGCCATGGCCTTTCCTCTGCTTTATCCTGTACAAAGCTCATTTCATATCGATTTGTCTATATGTTGTCTCTCCCATTAGACAGTGAGCTTTGTCTTTAGTCTCCTTTTGTATTTCTAGTGCCTAGCACAGGGCCTGGCACACAGGAGGTGCTCAATCCCTCCTGCCACCATTCCTTTCTTCCCCTTTGGCATCCCATGGGTCAGCCCCTGAGCCTATCCCCTGTTCCCCCCTGGACTGCTGCCTGCCTACCTTGGCAATGGCATCCTGCAGACGGGCAACATCAGCCCGGGCATGGTTCAGGTCCTCCTGCAGGCTGCTGGCTAGGGCCTCAGCCTTGTCCTTTTCCAAGCGCACACTATCCAAGAGGTCCTGGATGTCCGATTTGTCCCCCGCGCTGTGGAGGGAGTAGAGTTCGGCCACACGTTGTTTCTCACTCTCAAGCTGGGCGCGCAGGCGGCCCAGCTCCACCTGGTCTCCAGCCACAGTGGCCTGGTGCTGCTCAAGGGCAGCTGCCAGGGAGGCACTGTTCTTCTGCTCAGCCTCCAGGGCACGCTCCATGTGCAGGTTGCGCTCCTTGAGGGCACCGATGAGCTCCTGCGCATCCTTATTGTCCTGCTCAGCCATCTGCAGCGCAGCGCTGAGGTGCTGCTGTACACCCAGCAGCTGCTCGCGCTCAAAGCGAGCACTCTCTGCCAGCTCAAGGAAGCGCTGCTCGAGCTCCAGGTAGCGGCCACTCTTGACATCCTCATCTAGCACGTAGGCGACATGGTGTTCATCGAGCACCGAGCGTAGGTACTCGAGCTGGCGGCCCAGGAGCTCGAGGCGCTCGCTCTGCTGGCACAGTGACTGCAGTAGCAGCAGCCGCTCCTCGCCCAGGCGCTCGTTCTCGCCACCCAGCTCCTGCGAGATCTGCTGCAGGTCGGCCAGCTCCTGCAGCGTGGCCTGCAGCTCCTCGGATGTGCTGTGCTGGTTCTCCTCCATCTGCTGCAGACGCTCCGTCAGACACGCCACCGAGGCCGCCTCGCCCTGCTCCCGAGGCCCCCGCCGCTGCCGTCCACGGCCCCGCAGACCCTCAGCTTCCGAGCACGAGGACGACGCCGACGGGGAGCGCGATGAGCCCCGCACATCCAAGGCGTCATCACTTGATGTCAGCGGCTGGTATACCTCACTACACTCACTGTCCAAGTTGTCCAGGGACACACTCTGTGGGTGACCCATGGGCGCCGGCTCATCTGGACTCAGCAGGTCCTCCAGGGAGCCCTGGGCCGAGCCTTCAGCTGACGAGGCCAGCATGCCCCCGCCGCCATCACTGGGGCTGCCACTCGGCACTGCCGCTGGTGCCATTGCCACTGGCACCATCATGTCAGGGCTCAAGGACTGGCAGTCAAACAACTTCTCAGGCTGGTCGAGCCCCTGCTCCAGTGAGAAGCCCAGGGCGTTCAAGCGGTCCTTAAGCATCCGGTTTTCATTCTTCAGCTGGTTGAGCTTCTGGTGGACAGTGGCATTCTGGTCCTGGAGCTGCAGTAAGGTAGACTCCACTTGGGCTGCACCCTCCAGGGGCTCCTCCTGCAGCCCCAGCTGCCCCCGCATGTCCCGCAGCTCATTCTGCAGGCGAAGGATCTCCACGTCCTTGGCTTTGGCCAGCCCCAGCAGGTCCTGCACCTTGGCCTCCAGGGCCGCTTTGTCACTGATCTGGTTGTCTGACTTGGACTTGCTCATGCGCACATCAGTGTCGGCGCTTCCGCGGCTACGGGAGCGCTTGGTTGGTGCCACTGTGGGGTCGCTGGGGCCCTGACCTGTGCTGGGCACCCTCTTGCTCAGGCTCAGACGGGATCGCTCCCGCAGCCGCTCACGTGCAGAGCTGGACTCTTTGCTCCCGGCAGATGTGTTTCTTTTAGAGCTTGTCCCTGTGGGATACAGAAAAAACAAGCCTTCACCCCATGTCGTGGCCTGGATACACGCTAACTCAAAGGAGTGATATGGCCTTTGGTATGTGACTCACTAAGGAAGCCCTGAAGGGTGAAGGGATTCATCTGTTGTGTCACCCAGATTCCAAAGCCAGACCCTGTGGGCACTTGTGGGTCAAGGAGCCGACACAGCCTTGCCTCAAAGGGTCTTTCAGGGGGAAGTTACAGGGCACAGAACAAACATAGGCAAGGCTCAGCTCTGAGGCCCCTGCAGCCAGACTGCTCAGACACTGCTTAGATCCTTCAGTCTCCTCCCCTGGGAAGCTGAGGTTAGGTCCTGGGCAAGACTAGCTCTGAGCTCCCTACCAGGTTCAAAGCAAGGGTTCTTGAAAGGAGCCAGACCCCACATCCAGCTGAAGCAGGGATAGGAGCTCTGGGCTCCACAGACAACGTCCAAGAGAGGACTCAGAAATGAGTCAACAGAGGTCAAGGTCACTCCTGGGGCTGGGCCAGGGGAGGGTATATTTGCTTCAGTCCGGCCAAAGGTAGTCAATGGGCCTTGACATGGCCTTATCCTTGATGACTACAAAGAGGAGAATGAAGGCCCAAGGAGACTCAGCTGAGCAGGACAGAAGAATGAATTCCCTAATCAGGGACATTCAAAAATGAAGGCAGTTGTTTGCTTCCCTTCTTACTCAATAGGGGAACACTGCTGAGACTGGGGCCAAGGGGTCTAGAAGTACAGACAGCTGTATCTACACTGCAGGCCTGAGACCTATCAGGGCCTGACCAGCTCCCAAGAAAGGCTAGAAGGTCGGCCTCACTGAGCGCACAGGCCAGCACCTGCCAGTGCCCAGGGGTGAAGGGCAGAGAGAGGACAGGACCTCATCCAGCCTGCCCTCAGGACAATAAGACAGAGGGACAGGTAGGGCTTGCCAGGGAAAGGCCTCAGACAGTCTGGAATCTAACCCTAGATTTCTGGGAGTGCCTCCCTTCAGGATGTGCCTGGACCAAACTCCCAGGCTAAAGGGAGCCAGCATATCTTCATAAACAAGGGAAAGAGGAAGGACAGGCTCTTTTGGGGAGGCCCATCTAGTAGCCATGGGTCAACTAGACAGAAGGGAGTGAGGGGAAGATCAGTGAGGAAGCCAGGAAAGGCAAGGGAGGGCCACAGGGGCCAGGCCTGGGCTACAGCCAAGGGAAAGAAGCCTAAGAAAGGCATCCTGTGGGGATGACTGGGCAGCCAAGGGACAAGGGAAAGGGGAGAAAGAGAAAGGACCAGCCTGCATGCTCTCCCCAATGGACCGTCCCAGTCATTTCCTGCAGAGGGCCCTTTGTGGAAGGAGAAAGGGCAGAACCAGCCAATGTGAGACAAGAGGCCTTGGCTTGCTGGGATGGAGGTGAGGGGGAAGCACGGTGATCCAGGTAGGGGCTCCAGGGCCAAATCCCTCCTGGAGGTCTTTACCTTGTCTGAGAAGAGCAGGAAGGTGGCCAGGAAACACAAGGAGGATGGGAAGACAGAGAGAGTGCTGGAACGCAATGAGTCCCTGGGGACTGGCCCAGGTGACAGAGGACTCCAGAACTTTGTAGAGCAGAAGCTGGGGCACAGGGCAGGCTCTGGCCAGCACTCACTAAGCACCCACTCAGTGCCCAGTGCCCAGATGGCAAAGACAAAAGCCAGGGGAGCCCAGTGCTTGGGGCAGGAGATTCTCCAGAGAAGTAAACCCAAAGGCACTTGGGAGTCAGGGAGGGCACAACCTAGGCAAGTGCCCAGAGACAGGAGAGGGACCCAGCTGTGGGCTGAGACACCAGACAGAGGGGTGGGCACTAGATGGGCAGTGAAGGATGCAAGAGGGACATCAGTGAGGCTGAGGGCCTGAACAGGGAGACCAGGCAGGTCAAAGCTGCTGTCTGGATGGAAGGAAAGCTGACTAAGAAGAAGGGTGGGCTGGGGGTCCAAGCTCTGGGGAAGCCTGCCTTTCCAAACACCAAGATGAAGGTTGAACTCCTTTTCTGTGTGCCCCCCACCAATCCCTGAATGTAGACAAAGAAAAGCCCGCTGCCTGCCACGCCCAGTCACTGGGACCACAACCAAGTCCCTGCCACGCACCAGGCACCACAACCAGCAGGGTCAAAGAAAGAATGGGGAGAGGCCAGGAGACAGGAAGGGGCAGACGCGCTCAGGACCTGTGCCGGGCTTGGCTTTGCTCTCCACAGTGCTCACGGCAAGGACGCTGGAGGCCGAGGCCACCACTGGGCAGGTCTTCTTCCCTTTCATGATGTTCGTCCCTGCTGCCCCTCCAGCCATGCCAGCCAAGAGGTCATCGTTGCTTTTGGCCTGTGAAAGAAAGCAAATACTAGCAGCGTGTGGGCACAGCACCAACGCAGGACGTGGCTGCCCAGCTTCTGCTTCTGCACCTCAGGGGGCCCATGGAGCACGAACAAGAAAAAGGCCTGTCTGTGGCAGGCCCGGCACACAAGTGACAGGGAGACAGCCTGAGAAAGGTGGCCGGGTGGGTAGACCAGCAGGCCTGCTCCCTCCTCCCTCCTCCCTCCTATCTCCTCTGGCACTGGGGCTGCCCTCTCCTCCCCCTCCTCTTCAGGTTCTCCCAGCTCACCGGCCCATTCCCTGCAGCCTGCAGACATGCTGAGGGCCCCCCCACCCTGAAGATGCCCCCCCCTCGGTCGTCCTCTCTCTTCTGCCCTAAACTGTGGCTCAATTCCTCCAGTGACGTCTCCACTTCCTCCTCCCCCTCTTATCTTAACCCCTTATAGTCCAGCTGTTGACCAAAGTCCCCCAGTGACCTGACAGCTAATGGCTTCTGCCCCTTCACATCTCTGCATCCCCGGACACCGCCCCTCCCTCTCTGGCCGCCCCTTCTCTGGCTCCATCCTCCTCCAGGCTGGGCCCTCGACCCATGGGCATCCCCTAGAGTCCCCTGGCTCTCCTCCTCCCTCTCTGGCCTCTCCTCTGGCTCCCCTGCTGGACCCTCCTCCAGACCAGGCCCTCTCACCGCAGGCATCCCGCAGGGCTCTGCCCTCTCCCTCTGAGTGACCTCCTTAGCTCCCACGGATTGAATGACCATCTCTGTGTTGATGACGCTACAATCTGCCTTTCCTGCCCCAACATCTTGCTAATCTCCAGTCTCACATCTACAGCTGATATCCAGCCAAGAGTTTAAAAACCTGTCCAGAACAGAATCTGTGACCTTCCCCCACAAACTCTCCCCTCCCCTCCCTTCCCTTCCTTATGCCTCCCCCAGGAATGCCTGACACACAGCAAATGCTACATATAGGTTAGCAATGATTAGATGACTCATTTTTAACCCAATGTGTGTGCTTGGACGGCCTCCTCCTGAGGCCAGGGACCCCCCCACTTCAAACTAGGCCTAGACATGGATGTGTCCCCACCCTGCCCCCAATCATTACTGAAAAAAAGAAAAGCTGACTAATGGACAGACAGCCAGACTGGCCACGAGGCCTGGCCCCTTCCCATGGCAGCACCCTCAGAAGAACCAGAGGCAGATGCCTCACAAGAAGGAAGGTGAATTAGTATCTCCCACCAACCCGCCCTCATCCCAGTCAGGGGTGCCCCATCCCAGCCCCCAGGTGCTAGCCTGCTAGCCCCCGTCCCAATCCAGTCATCTAATAATGACGCAGCTGGTTCTACAGACCCACAGCCAGAGGGAAGGTGTCCCTGGGGCCCCGGGGCCCCAGAATCAGGGCCAAATCGGACTTCCCACTGATACCTTCCCCAGGGTGTGTCTTTTTTTTTTTTTGAGGGGGGAAGGCAGGGCAATTGGGGTTTAGTGACTTGCCCAAGGTCACACAGCTAGTAAGTGTCTGAGGTCAAATTTGAACTCAGGTCCTTCCACCTCCGGGGCCAGTGCTCTGTTCACTAAGAGGAGTCTCGTAATGGGTCAGAGGCCCCCTGAAAGGAGTCCAGGCACCAGGCCTGTCTCTGACCCTGTGCAGAACCAAGGCACTCAGGTAGCTGGGGGGTGCCAGGCCAAACCACAGCAGGTCCCCAAAGTCTGGGTTGCTGGTACCCCTGCCAAGGACCCACAAGGCTGGAAACTGCCTACAATACCCATCGAGTTGGCAAAAACCACCAATACTGGAGGTGTCATGGGAAGACCAGCCCCCTCCACACATGTACACACCACTCTTGGTAGAAGGAAAGAACCAGAAACAAAGCAGGCAGGGCCAAGGGCATATCCAGGGGAAGGGCAGCTAACCACCTCCCAGCTCTCCTGGGCTGACCCAGAAGATGCACCACAAGAGGCCTCCTGCCCAGGACCTGGGGGCCAGAGAGGCCTCGGGTGCAGGCAGGTCATGAGAGCAGAGCCCCCACAACCCCCAGCTCTAGGTTGCAGGGCCAGGAAGGTCTGAGGAGGGGCCTGAACCGGGATGGACACTGGGCAGGTTCCCCCAGGGGCAGAGCAGGCTCCAGACAGGCCAGACCAGAAGGCAGCTAGCCCATAGGCCCGCTGCTCGGACCCAAGGCCGCTCTATGGGCTCCCCTGAGACTCTGAAACAACACAAGCTCCAACACCCAAGAAAGCAGTGGCCACCATCCTACGCGGGCCAAGTCCACAGTCAAAGGGGGCCTGGAAGAAGGATTGCCATCCAAAGGACCCCACTGATTGATGGCAGTAGGGGCTGTCTGCCCCCACTTAGCAGTCCACAGGAGACCGGAATGAATGCTTCCTCCATTCACAAAGGGCCCGTATGGGGTCAGAGTCACTTGGGACACATACACAGGAAGGGAACCATCCACAAGGTGTCCGGAGCAAAGGGAAGGCCAGAGAGGTGCCCACCTGCCCCAGGACAAACAGCCCCCGAGGGAGGAGCCCCATTGGACAGAGGCAGACTTGGAGTGGGCCTAAGGGAAATAAAAGAGGGAGAGGAGGGGGACCCTGAGGGGGAGGGAGAGGAAGGGGACTCTGGCGGGGGGGGAGTGCCAGGGAGGCATCGCCAGGGGCTGGTTCTAGGGAGCCCCAGGGTGGGCTGCCTGGCCAGCCTGATCCTAGAGGGTGAAGAAGCAAGGATGCAGAGGAGGGTCTCAGAGAGGCCTCAGGAAGGGAGTGGGAGCCAGAGGCCATCTACATCAGAAGACCACTGAGGACAAGCTTTGTAACCACCACTTCCCGGGAGAAGCCAGAGACCTTTCTGGGCAGGATTGAGTAGGAAGGGTTTGTGGGAGCCAGTGTCTGCTTGGGGGCTGTTTTAATTTTTGCAAAGAAACAAAGCCGCCATCCCCCGTTGGCAAGGCCCCTGAAATGAGGACCCAGAAAGCCCCTGCAGAAACAAGGACAATGCTATGATGCTGAGGACAGGGTCTGAAAAGTTCACAGAGGACCCCTCAGCCTCTCGGGGATCCAGAGACTGCCCCTGACCCCTCGGTCCCCTCCTCCCTCTGCCTGGAAAGAGCAGAGGATGAACATGGGGGAGCTCTTCCCAAGTCATAAGCCCTGGCCAGCATATGCCTACCACTGGGCCCAGTGCTTGGCCTGACACAAAGGGTACCCATTTTACAAATGAGGGAAGTGAGACCCCCAGACACAGACATCAATAAGCAGCTAGTGCTCCTACAGCAACTTAAAGTATGCAAAACACTTTGCAAATAGTATCTCATTTGGAAACTGAGGCAGGCAGTAGCAGTTAAGGACACACAGCAAGTGAGTGTCTGAGGCCAGACCCTGGGGCAAGGTCCCTCTGGCCCCTTGGCAACCCCCCCACACCCTCACTGCTACCTTGGTTAACGAGGCCGTGCCAGGCTTGGAAAGCTTGCCTCCTGTCTGGTTATCTGGCTTGCTCTTAACTGTCCCTGGAGGTTTGGGCGCTGACACCGTTGTCCGGCTGGCTTTCTTCATTCTGGGCTGCCTCAGGGTGATGCATTGACAGGCAAATCTGAGGGAAAAAGCAGGGGATCACATGGATGCAGACGAGGGGCCCAAGCGAGCCCCAGACACATGGGGCCAGGGGACAACTCCAGGAAGCAGGTCCTGGGACCTCGGGAAAAGCTTCTCCCAGAAAACATGGGGGAACGTTCTCGGTGAGAAACACATGGCCAGCTATTCCTCTCTGGGTGTCACTAACTAGAAGTAGGGGCTCAAAACGGGCCAGATCCACCAACCCCAGAGATAATTCCAACAGAACCTCCTGGACAATTCTCTCCATCAGGCCTGCCCACCACAGTGCCTGGCACCTGGGATGTGCAATCACCCCTTCTCTTCTGTCCAGGATAAGACCTTCCCGCTCTGGCCCTGGGCACAGAGCTTGGCATATGGTAAGGGCTAAGCACCTGGCACAGGCTTCTGACTCACCTACAAGAAAGGGTAAGTCAGCCAAGGAAATCCCAATTTCTATTTTTGGCAGGGCCACACGCCCAACATGCCCAAGTTGTCTGGTGGCCTGGGCACTGCCTGCCAGTTGGACTCTTGGGACTGGGTGTGGCAGAGGCCTGGGCCTCTCACGGGTGGCACCCCCTCTCTGGAAGGTCCCAGTGCATTGAGCCAGGCAGTCATGGGCAGGGCCTCCACCCCACTTTCCCATCAAGTCTGGCCCAAAGAGGGTGTCACTGAGGTTTCCTGGCACATCTCCAGCAGCAGGCCCAAGACAGTTTGCGTCTGTATACCCGTGTGCTAAGGGTTACCTTCTGCAGTCTGCCCACCGAGTGTGGAGGCCTTTTCAGTCTGGGAAGAATGGATTTGGAGACCAAAGGCCAAAGATAGGAGAGCCAAGATGGTGCCAATCTCACCTTGGAAGGACACTCGGAGAATACGGCTGCCCCAGCTGGTCCCCACGTCCCCAAGGACCTTGTGGGGTCCCCCAGGCCAAGGCAGTCCTTGCAGCCTCTGCCTGAAGACCTCAGGAAAAGGGCCCACCCTGCTATGGTCAGGAAGGTTTTCATGCTAGGGTTCCAAAGCTGCCTTCCCGGTGGGCAGAAAAGCATAGGCTGGAGGTGCTCTCCTCCACAGGCGCTAACCCATGAGCTTGGATTTTTCTTTCAAAGACCAAGTCTTAAACCCAACTGGCTCTGGATCTCGCAGCTAGGACAACAACAGGTCCCTGACCAGTCCAACCACAACTTAATGGCTATTTTGGGCCCTTCAGGCCTAAATCAAATAGTAATTGTTTCTCTTTGGATCAGCAACCCTGAGGGTCTTCCCCTCCCAGGCTGATTTTCTGTCTTTTTTTTTCCTGGATTAAAGGGGCCCCCTAGACTCACTTCTCAAAGAGGCCTATTCACTGAATGGGTGTTGCCTCACTCAAAGTGAAAAGACCCAAGGTCTCCCACTGCATCCTGGGCCATCTCCAGGCTTCTGGAAGAAATCCAGGCCACTGGACCCAGAAGGCTCTGGAGGAGACGGTGAGACTGGTGACCTTGAGCAGCCCCCTCACTCAAATCAAAGTCAAATACATGTCAAGGCATCATCTCCCTGATGTCAGGATCCTCAGAGAAGTGACCCCACTGGTCACCTCCCCCCTCAGATGTCATTGCTGCAAACCCAAGGCGACCCCTCCACATCCGGCGGGCTCAGCTTCCCAAGTCAGCCTGAACTTCAGAAGCCCCCTCAGCCCTTCCCTTGGGCTCTGCTGCCCTCTAGGCTGAGGGGCAGGGCTCCCTCCCCCACTCCAGGAGCCAACCAAAAGCACCACATGGAGGATAGGTAGGTCTCCAAAATACTTCTGAGCCTGTGACTGGATCTCAAATATGACCAAGAAGTACAAGGACCCTTTGCCAAGGTTTCCCTGCAAAGGAACCAGACCTGTCTCTCCAGGCCTGTGCAGGGGCCACAGGTTGTTGCCGTAAGCGGAGGAGGAGCTGCTTTTTAAACCAAAATATATGAACAATAAACTGCAGATAGGACAGGGATGGGATCAGACTGCCCACACAGGGAACCCGGCTGTGACCAGCTGACTCCAAGTGGTTCACACAGTAGGCCCTTTCTTACTAAACAAGGACAGCACCAAAAGATCCCTTCCACACCTCTGGCCTGCCTTCTGGAGGTGCCCCACCCCCACCCCTAGCTGCTCCTCATCTGCCCTTTGTGGCAGTCTCCATGTGTGGAAATCGCCATCGTTCCTCTCTGTTTTTGGTTGAATGAGCGCCCACAGCGTCTATTTCCCCCCCACAAATCTCACTTTATTCGCCGGGTTCTTTGCTTCCTATTTTGTTCATCTCTTCCTTATTCTCTCAGAGAATTGCATTTTAGGACCAGGAGCATTCATGTAAGCATTCCTCTAGGAACAAAAGGGTCAAGAATCACAAGGGGACACCTGACAAAAGAGGGAGGGAAGAAGCAGGCCCAGCAGGCCCAGATCTGAGAGAGGCTCGGACACACAGGTCACCGAAAAAATAAAGCTGCACAGGGCCAGTGGCTGAAATCTGCCCAGGAAAAAAATGGCCAACCAGGAAGGTGGGTGGGGGCACATCAGCCACATGACTAGGATCACAAAAGCCTAGAGTTCCAGAGACCTCAAGAAGCCAGCCATGGGGAAAGGTTCTAGTGCTTGACAAAATCTGCTGCTAATACGGGGCAGCAGGCTGACCAAAGCGAGGCAACGTCCAGATGGACACTGGATCTGGATACTAAAGGCCTGACCCGTCCATGGACACTGAGAGGCAAGACCATCCAAGGAACCACCAATGGTAAGTCTGGGCAGTGCCTCTGGGACAGAGAACAGCAGGGAAGGGCCGTTCCCAGGCTCCGGGCGCTGAGGCAGAGAAGCCCGCTAGCCACTCATGCAGGCACAAACAGACCCAAAGGGCGCCCATACCTGTGACAAGCCTCCATCCATAGCAGAAGGTGAGGGGTAGGAGGAGGCCAGCAAGCAGAGAACCAGCCCAGGGTGGGGCGACAACCCCAGAGCAGGTGCAAGCCGCTGGGCCACGAGGTGGGGAGGGGGATTCTGGGGGAACAGAGCCCTCCCCCACCCAGGGTCTGGAGCTGTCCTCCGGGGCAGTATCCCTCTGGGGCTCTCCCCTTCTCGGGCCATCCTCACTGCCCCATCCCTGTCCTCACTGTCCCCCATCCTCACTGCCCCATCCCTGTCCTCACCTTGTCCAGTCCTCACTGCCCCATCCCCTCCTCACTGCCCCGTCTCCCTCCTCTTTGCTCCATCCCCATTCTCACTGTGCCCCATCCTTACTGTCCCCCGTCCTCACTGCCCCATCTCTGTCCTCACTGTCCCCGTCCTCACTGCCCCATCCCCGTCCTCACTGTCCCCCTCCTCACTGTCTCCCGTCCTCACTGCCCCGTCCCCGTCCTCACTGTCCCGTCCCCGTCCTCACTGCCCCATCCCCATCCTCACTGCCCCATCCCCATCCTCACTGTCCCCTGTCCTCACTGCCCCGTCCCCGTCCTCACTGTCCCCCGTCCTCACTGCCATGTCCCCATCCTCACTGCCCTGTCCCTGTCCTCACTGTCCCCCGTCCTCACTGTCTCCCGTCCTCACTGTCCCCCATCCTCACTGTGCCCCGTCCTCACTGCCCCGTCCCCATCCTCACTGTCTCCCGTCCTCACTGTGCCCCGTCCCTGTCCTTACTGTCTCCCGTCCTCACTGTCCCCCATCCTCACTGTCCCCCGTCCTCACTGCCCCATCCCCATCCTCACTGTCTCCCGTCCTCACTGTGCCCCGTCCGCACTGCCCCGTCCCCGTCCTCACTGCCCCATCCCCGTCCTCACTGTCTCCCATCCTCACTGCCCCATCCCCATCCTCACTGTCCCCCGTCCTCACTGTCTCCTGTCCTCACTGTCCCCCGTCCTCACTGTCCCCCATCCTCACTGTCCCCTGTCCTCACTGCCCCGTCCCCGTCCTCACTGTCCCCCGTCCTCACTGCCACGTCCCCATCCTCACTGCCCCGTCCCCGTCCTCACTGTCCCCCGTCCTCACTGTCTCCCATCCTCCTGCCCCGTCCCCGTCCTCACTGTCCCCATCCTCACTGTCCCCGTCCCCACTGCCCCGTCCCCATCCTCACTGTCCCCCGTCCTCACTGCCCCATCCCCGTCCTCACTGTCTCCCATCCTCACTGCCCCATCCCCATCCTCACTGTCCCCCGTCCTCACTGTCTCCTGTCCTCACTGTCCCCCGTCCTCACTGCCCCATCCCCATCCTCACTGTCTCCCGTCCTCACTGTGCCCCGTCCTCCTGCCCCGTCCCCGTCCTCACTGTCCCCATCCTCACTGTCCCCCGTCCTCACTGCCCCATCCCGTCCTCACTGTCTCCCATCCTCACTGCCCCATCCCCATCCTCACTGTCCCCCGTCCTCACTGTCTCCTGTCCTCCTGTCCCCCGTCCTCACTGTCCCCCATCCTCACTGTCCCCTGTCCTCACTGCCCCGTCCCCGTCCTCACTGTCCCCCGTCCTCACTGCCCGTCCCCATCCTCACTGCCCCGTCCCGTCCTCACTGTCCCCGTCCTCACTGTCTCCCGTCCTCACTGCCGTCCCCCGTCCTCACTGTCCCCCATCCTCACTGTCTCCCGTCCTCACTGTGCCCCGTCCCCCTCCTCACTGTGCCCCGTCCCGTCCTCACTGTCTCCCGTCCTCACTGTCCCATCCCCATCCTCACTGTCCCCATCCTCACTGCCCCATCCCCATCCTCACTGTCCCCCGTCCTCACTGTCTCCTGTCCTCACTGTCACCCGTCCTCACTGTCCCCCATCCTCACTGTCCCCTGTCCTCACTGCCCCGTCCCGTCCTCACTGTCCCCCCGTCCTCACTGCCACGTCCCCATCCTCACTGCCCCGTCCCCGTCCTCACAGTCCCCCGTCCTCACTGTCTCCGTCCTCACTGCCCCGTCCCCATCCCCACTGTCCCCATCCCCCACTCCCCCCCCTGCCCCGTCCCCTCACTGCCCCGTCCCCACCCCCCCCCCCCCCGTCCTCACTGCCCCCCCCACCCACCCCCCCACCCCCACCCCACCCACCCCCCCCCCCCCCCACCCCCCCCGTCCTCACTGTCCCCCGTCCTCACTGTCTCCCGTCCTCACTGCCCCGTCCCCATCCTCACTGTGCCCCGTCCTCACTGCCCCATCCCCATCCTCACTGTCCCCCGTCCTCACTGTCTCCTGTCCTCACTGTCCCCCGTCCTCACTGTCCCCCAT